>OX123184.2:47500-380495 GCA_944739405.2 Euclidia mi
GGGTCCGAGCTCCTCCATTGCCAGGACCCACGCTCGGCCAGGAATGCCGTCGGGTCCTGGGGCGGTGTTTTTGATCCTCAACACCGCCGCTCGGAGTTCTACCCGAGTCACCTCGGGAACGTCGTCGTCTATGTCCGCGTTGGCTGCCGCGGAAGGCGGCGCCGTCATGGGCGGAGGGATATGTTCCGCCCGCGACGGGAACAGAGCGGCCACAACCTCTTCCACTAGCTGTGGCCGGAGACTTTCCGTTAGAGGGGGCGCCCAGGAACGTAACTTGTTCCTGACCATCAAGTATGGGCGCCCCCACGGATCTTCATTTAGCGTCTCCAGCAGTTCCTGGCGGGCGTCTTGCTTGGCCCGCCAGATAGCTTCCTTCAAATTGTTTTTGGCCGCTCTGTATGCCTCATACAATTCCGCCTCCCGGGCAATGGAATCGGGAGGGCGGCGACGCCTCCTGCGAAACCGGGCGTACTGGCGGCGCGCTGCGACGCAGATTCGCCGCAACTGCGCGATGGTGTCGTTCCACCAGTACACCCGGCGTGGCCCAGACGTGTTACGGACTCTAGGCATCGCCGCATCGCAAACTTGCGTCATTGCCCCCCTGAACCAATCCGCCTCCATATTAATATCGTCAGGCCTGGAAGGTGTTGATACCCAGGCCTGAACTATGGAGGCTTCCAGGAGGGCCTCCCGATTCAGCCTTTTCAAGGCCCAACGCGGACCGCCCTCAATCGGGCCTCTTCGGACTGGGGCGTCGGAGTTGACTGTTTCGGCGGAGACGTCGAACCGAATATAACGATGGTCCGACAACGTCTCCACCTCCTCGACGACGCGCCAGTCTCGGATACGGCGTGCTAGTGCGGGGCTCGCGAATGAAACGTCCACAATGGAACCGCCCCGCTGACGCACGCACGTATGCACTGACCCCTGATTGAGGACGAGCAGGCCGTTCTCAACGGCCCACTGCTCCAGCAGCTCGCCTCTAGCGTCTGTGGCCGGAGAACCCCAAGCCGTAGACTTGGCGTTGAGGTCCCCGGCGAAGAGCACGACGCGAGGACGGCTGCGAGCGACGACGAAGTTCAATTCGAGGAGATACTCCTCGAAGTCGGCGAGGGAACGGTTGGGTGAGAAGTAGCCACCCACCACAACCGTATCCTTTACGAGTGCTGCGACGCAGCCCCGCCCTCGGTAGATGTTCTCGAAGGACGGGGTGCGGGCGGCGGCTAACGAAATTAGCGCCACCGAGCCGCTGAGGTCCCCCACCCAATCGTCACGGGGGGGGATAAAATACGGCTCGGCGACGAGGGCGACGTTGATGGACCACTGCGCCATGCTCTGGAGAAGAAGGTCCTGAGCTCTGGCGCAGTGGTTTATATTCGCCTGAATGAGGCGCAAAAGTGGAGCCATTATTCGTGGTCCATTTGTGGCGTGTCGCCTGGCGCCTTATTCGCCACGGGAGTGGCGCCCTTGTTGGCCGATTGGCCGTCTCTTGCTGCCTTCTTCTTGGTGGGTGCAGCGCAACTTCTTGTGCCGGCCCTATGATCGGCCGGCTTGCCCGCCGCCGCACACAAAACGCAGTGCGGCGGGGCCTCACAACTGCCGGCCAAATGGCCGGGCTGGCCGCATCTGAAACAGCGGCCGCTGCAGTCGACCGCAGAGGTGCACTTTGCGCCAACGTGACCACCACTCAAACAGCGGAAGCACCTCTGCGGTTTCGGCTCCAGGAGCCGCACTTGCGCTGACACCCAGCCTATCAATACCCGACGGCCATCGGCCAACTTTTTAGCCACAGCCACGGGGCAGGTGATTACGGCTGTGCCCATACCG
Organism: Euclidia mi; assembly: GCA_944739405.2. NCBI lineage: Eukaryota > Metazoa > Arthropoda > Insecta > Lepidoptera > Erebidae > Euclidia > Euclidia mi. The sequence continues at coordinate 49,328 of OX123184.2, forward strand.
GCACGGCCCGGACGAATCGGGCCGCACCGGATTTGTTCCGGGGGACATTCCCCAGCCTTAGAGACCGCGGCAACGACTTCGTCCACAATAATCGAATCATCCAGGCCCCCGATTCGAACTTCTGCACACTTTTGGGGCCTGGTGATTTTGACATCCTCCGCCGGAAGGAGTTGGCGAAGGCTCAAAGCCAGTGCGTCGGCCTGCTGGGCGCTACCGGCCCCAGGCACCTCGATGAGGCGGGCCCCGGTCTGTGTGATTTTACACCGGAGGCCCGTCGTTATTCCTAGCGTGGTGGGGTCGATAGCCCCACGCGCCTTCTTTAAGAGCTCCGCGTAGGTGGTCCCCCGCTCCAACGCTGCAGGTTGCAGTGTTAATACCACTGCAGTGGAGCTGGGGGTGCGGAGCTTCTTGGCCGCCTTCTTTGCCGCCTTTTTTGCCTTTTTTGTGGCTTTTCGTCTGGCCTTCGCCGCTTGCTGTTTTTCGCCGACGGTCTGCCAGCCGTCAGGTTGGGGAGCTGAGGGGGCGGAGGTCGCTGGCACACTGGTCTGCTGGGCAGCGGGAGCGGGCTGGGCCTTTTTCTGGCCCCTCTTCCTGCCCTTTGGGGCGTTAGTTGCCGCGGCTTTCTTGGGCGCCGTGGTCGTGGCCTGTCGTGGTGCAGCCGCTGCAGCCGCGTAGGATGTTGACGGCTGAGGCTGTGGCTGCGGGGGCGGCTGCGGTTGTTGGGCCGCTTGCCGGCCCGCCGTAGGGGGCCTTATTAATAATTTGCCCTCCAGGGCGGAGAGGCTCTGCCTCATCTGGGCCATCTCTCTGCGGAGGGCAGCCAAGTCCTCCGTGGCCTTGTCCGGCGCATTGCCCTCCGCGCGCCTCTGGAATGCGACACGGAGCTCCTCTTGTTCGCGCCTAAGGGACGCGATTTCAGTGGCGAGGCGTGCGTTCTCCGCCTGCAGCTTCCTGGTCTCCTCAGACGCTGTGCGACTGAGGAGAACGTCCGCGATTTCACTTATCGCGACTACCGACTCCTTTAGGGACTTCTGACTCGTCCCTTTCAGGCCCTTTGACTTTTTGGAGACCATAGTTATAACCTAACCTAACCTAACCTAACCTAACCTAACCTAACCTAACCTAACCTAACCTAACCTAACCTAACCTAACCTAACCTAACCTAACCTAACCTAACCTAACCTAACCTAACCTAACCTAACCTAACCTAACCTAACCTAACCTAACCTAACCTAACCTAACCTAACCTAACCTAACCTAACCTAACCTAACCTAACCTAACCTAACCTAACCTAACCTAACCTAACCTAACCTAACCTAACCTAACCTAACCTAACCTAACCTAACCTAACCTAACCTAACCTAACCTAACCTAACCTAACCTAACCTAACCTAACCTAACCTAACCTAACCTCGTGGTGGGGATCCAAACCGGCGCCTGGGAGGTCACGCTGGCATCCGTCTACTTCGAGCCGGACAAGCCGCTTGAACCGTACCTGGAGCATCTCAAAAAAGTGAAGCTCAAACTCGGCTAGTGTGTGCAGCGCCGTGTCCTCTACTGCGTTGCGGCGGTCTCCACAATGATGACAGCCGGGCGTCTCCTCCCGGCCTATGCGGTGCAGGAACCGGCCGAAACACCCATGGCCGGTAAGCACCTGCGTAAGCCGGAAGGTGAGGGCGCCATGTCGCCTCTCCAGCCACTCCTTCATGTCGGGTCTTACGGCGTCGATGATCGCCTGCCCTGCGCTGGGGTGCACCAAACTTTGAGTCCACTCCGCCACCAGGACCTGGCGGAGTTCGGTCATCCGCGCCTCTACCTCACGAGGCGCGGGCACCTCGCCCCGTGACCGAGCTTCTTGGCGCCATGCGTATAACGACGCCAACAGCCCGGCCTGCAGGTCCCAGGGCGGGCATCCGGCGCTTTTTTTTTTTTTTTTTTTTTTATTTTTTTTTTTTTTTTTTTTTTTTTGGTATCGGGTTGGAAAATCCTCATGGAGTCCCTCCGCCCCGGGGGAAGGACGAAGGGGACTGTCAGACTCTTACTGACTAAAACCCAACCCGTGTTCCTCATGTACCCGTGTGTCGGAGGGTAGGGATTCACATAAGCATTCGTCGCTACCCCCCGACGGGTATTGGCCCGCCAGATGGTCACGTGTGCACCGTCCCCCGATTGAGGACGAGCAGGCCGTTCTCGACGGCCCACTGCTCCAGCAACTCGCCCCTCGCGTCCGTGGCCGTGGAACCCCAAGCCGAAGATTTGGCATTGAAGTCCCCGGCGACGAGCACGTCGCGAGGGCGGCTGCGAGCGACGATGACGCTAAGTTCAAGCATGAATGCTTCGAAGTCGGCGAGAGAACGGTTGGGGGAAAAATAAGTACCCACCACAACCGTGTTGCCAATTTGTGCTGCGGCACACCCCCTCCCTCGGGAGATGTTCTCCATGGAGGGGGTGCCGGCGGCGGCCCTAGTGATGATGGCCACCGAGCCGTCAAGATCCCCCACCCAATCGTCTCTGGGGGGGATGAAATACGGCTCGGCGGCGATGGCGACATTAATTGACCACTGCGCCAGGCTTTGGAGGAGCAGATCCTGGGCTCTGGCGCAGTGGTTTAAATTGCCTTGTAAGAGGCGGAGGGGTGGAGGCATTATTGTGTTTCCATCACAACCCCCACCCCTTCAGCCGTTTCGGCGACGATATTAACGGAGCCTTTGCTCCCTGGCTGCCTCTTTTTGGGTGCGGCGCAGGTTTTGGCACCCACTCGGTGCGTGGCCGGCTTGCCCACCGCTGCACACAAAACACAGTGCGGCGGGGCTTCGCAAGTGGCGGCCTTATGTCCTGCTTTTCCACAGCGGAAGCATAGGCCGCTGCAGTCCACTGCCGAGGTGCATTTTGCACCCATGTGGCCGGCCGTGAGGCACCGGAAACACCGAAGCGGCTTAGTGTCTAACAAGGTTACCTGCGCCGATACCCAGCCGACCAACAAACGCCGGCCTTCAGCCAGCTTTTTCGCCGTGCTGATTGGCGCGCTGACAACGATGGTGCCCATGCCTGCACGGCCAGGGCGTATTGCACCGCATCTCAGCGATGACGCGGCACAGCCAGTCGTCTTGGCAATGGCGGCCGATACTTCCTCCGAAGTTATACTATCGTCCAGACCCGAAATCCGAAGCTCGGCGTTCTTTTGGGGCCTGGACACTTTGACGTCTTCCGTCGGGAGAACCTCAGTGAGCTTCTTGGCCAATGCGTCGGCCTGCTCGCCGCTAGCAGCCCCCGGCACCTCAATGAGGCGGGCGCCGGTCTGGGTGGTCTTTAGGCGTAGCCCTGCCGTTATGCCCAACTGGGCGGGATCCACGGCGTTGCGGGCCGTCTTGAGGATTTCCGCATACGTCGTGCCCCGCTCAATAGCTGCAGGCTGCAGCGTAAGTACTACCGCTGTGGAGCGGGGGGTGCGCAGCTTCTTCGCCGCCTTCTGGGCCGCCTTCTTGGCCTTCTTTGTCGCCTTTGCCGCTTTTTCTTTGGCCCCAGCAATTTCCCAGCCACCCGTACTGGGTGCGGAGGCTGCGGGAGCCTTTTGAGTAACTTCAGGGGTGGGCTGGGCCTTTTTCTGGCCCCTCCTCTTGCCCTTTGGGGCCTGTGTTTCTGCGGCTTTCTTGTTCGCCGGAGTTGTCCGCGGTGCAGCCGCTGCAGCCGCGTAAGATGTTGGCGGCTGCGATGATGTCTGCGCAGACGGCTGCGGATGTGGGGCCGCTTGCCGGGTCGCGAATGGGGGCCTGATTATTTTGCCCTCTAGGAAACAGAGGCTTTGCCTCATCTGGGCGATGTCCTGTCGGAGGGCGGCCAATTCGCTGGTGGCCTTCTCCGGCGCGTCGGTGCGCTGCTGAGCGAATGCAGCACGTAGCTCAGCCTGCTCCCGCCTGAGTGCCGCGATCTCAGTTGCCAGGCGGGCGTTCTCCGCCTGGAGTTTCTTGGCTTCTTCAGACGCTGTACGGCTTAGAAGAACGTCTGCGATTTCCGCAATAGCGGCCACTGAGTCCTTAAGGGATTTCTGTGAAGTCCCTTTTAGGCCTTTTGACTTCTTGGAGACCACCGTGATGGCCTCCAAGGCATTCTTAAGGCGCGACCGCAGGTCAGTGGCGGTAGCCTCCTCCGGCTCTCCCTCGGTGGCAGAGGTTTCACTAAGGCGCGCGCTTCTGTCCGCGGCCACTTTCTTTGTGGCCGCTTCAATGCGCCTCTCCTCCTCCGCTTCGCGTTCCCGGAGTTTTGCGCGCCGCTTAGCGGCTGCCAGCTCCGCACGAGCCTTGCCCAGACCCACAAAGTGCCCGTGGGTGGGCGGTCGTCCGCGTGTTTTGCGCGCGCTCACAGCGTGCTTCGCCGTTAGTATTTGTTTCGGCGTTGGGGTGCCTTCATCCCCCGAGGCCGAGTCTGGCCCCGAGCGTGGGCGCTTTCGTAGTGCCCGAGAGGGGCTTTCAGCGCTACGTGCGCTGACCATGCTGACTGTGCTGTCTGAATCGGACAGCTCCAGTTCCTCTCTCAGCGCTTTAACGCGCTCATCTTCAATGGAACCCGCATTACTGGGCGTGCGAGTTTCCGGCTTGTCGACCGACTTCGGTATTGTGTTTAGGTTTTGATTTGAATTTTCCATGTTTGAACCCACGAGTGCGGGAGAAATAAACAGTCGACCCGGGCAGAGATCCCGCAATACCCGGGCAAGCCTAATACCTCAGGGCGGCGGCTGGTGCCCTGAGGGGGCCGCACTAGAGACTGACCTCCCTGTCAGCCACGCATCTCCTCGCCGTGCGGCAGCAACTTGAGATTAGGGGATTTTTATAGTGCTTACCTTGCACGCGGTCCGGGCGGTTAAGCCAAGACCCTCGGTCCCGTAAGCAGCCGCGAGACGTGACCACGACGCTACTCACAACGGGATTACGATCTGATCTGGGACGGTGACAACGAAGGTGGAAGAGGGGTAAAAGAAAAAATAAAAGGGGGAAAGGTAGAAAGTGGAAGGGGGGAGGACGAAGATAAAAAATTAAAAGTGTAAAAATAAAAGGTAAGGGGGAAAAAACAAAAAATAAAAACGTCCGAAGACGGAAGGAAGAAAAAACCCCCGCTGTCTGCCCGGCGGCAGTGCGAGTGCACACCGAGCCCGTCCGACACCCCATCCCATGTCCACTCTGCCTAGGCAGAGAAGTACCGGGAGAGGCGGTGGCACCCAAAGTGGGCGCAGGAAGCAGGGCCAGGAAGACAGGCCCGCACTCCCAGCGGCGCTCCGAGAAGCACCACTCTATGGTAACTTTTTAGTGAGGTTTTCTCCCTCTTAGTCCAAAGACCCGCGGGCAGGAGGCCAAAAAGCCCCCTGCTAACGCGTTGACCGGACGGTGGCCGGAGTTCGACCATGCCCGCAACCCACAAAAGGCGCAGGAAGCGAGCCCGCCCGCCCAAGTGTCCCCGCAAGACCCCAAAAGGAGCCGTACGGGAACGGGTGGAAGCGGGGCCCCGAAGGACCCCCAATTCCGGGTGATTTTTTAGTGAGCTTGTCTTGCTCGCAGCCCGAAGACCCGCGGGCAGGAGGCCAAAAAGCCCCCTGCTAACGCGTTTTGACCGAACGGTGGTCGGAGTTCGACCATGCCCGCAACCCACAAAAGGCGCAGGAAGCGAGCCCGCCCGCCCAAGTGTCCCCGCAAGACCCCAAAAGGAGTCGTACGGGAACGGGTGGAAGCGGGGCCCCGAAGGACCCCCAATTCCGGGTAATTTTTTAGAGAGCTTGTCTTGCTCGCAGCCCGAAGACCCGCGGTCCCGAAAGAGTCGGGATTACGCGTTGGTAACCGGACGGTAGTCGGAGTTCGACCCACCGTCCGCCCACTGTCAGAATTAGCCGCGAGCAGCAACTTGCTACTCACGTTGCCCGGGGTGCACCACGCGGAGGTTTCTGACACGCACCCCAACCTAACCTAACCTAACCTAACCTAACCTTTTTTTTTTTTTTTTTGTTCACTACGGTGGTAAAACTCTCCTTATGAGTCATCTCAACTCCGCCAACCCAGCCATTAGAACGGCTGGGCTTGGGACTGGCGGAGGAGGTATGTGGAGGCTCTCCCCTAAAGGCGTTCGGGGCATACCCACTAAAAACCACCGCGGTGTCCCTACGGGTCCCGTATGTTGGCGAGGTCGCGCGATTCACGATTAGCATACTTTCTCGCGACCCCGCCCGGGATTGGCCCGCCGTTGGTGTTGGCGGGCCCCGTCTCGTTATGATCTCGCAATCATCCATCAAACTTCTTGCATCCATCAAACTTCTGGCATCCATCACCTCACAAAGCTACTTGGGAGGCGGCGAGGACACGCGCCGCCTCCCGCCTTTTGGCGGACAGGGAGCAGCCCCAGCGCTCACCGTCCGCAGGCAATAAATTTACGGTGGTCGGAGGTCGTCTCTTGTTCGACGTCCCCGACGCCCGGACCTACGGTTGGGGAGAGGGCGATGTATTTCCCTCTCCCGCTCCGCCGCCTCCTTGCTCAGCATGACTGCTTCGCAGAAAGAGGCGACGGCGTTCCAAGACCTCTCACTCCGGACCATAGACAGAACTACGGCCGGGAGCGAGAGGACAACCGTATTGAGAGCCGCGACCAGATCACGGCGCTGCGATGCCCAGACTCCTCACAGATTTTATTGCCTCAATTGTTGAGCGCCCTCGGCGGAAACCGAATTGCACTTCCGCCAAATCTGGGCCCACCGTGGAAAGGTGGTGGACGAGGCGCTCCGCGATGATATACTCGAAGATCTTCGCGACCTCGTCCAACAACACTATGGGCCGGTAGGCGGACGGGCTGTCCGCCGGGCGCCCTGCCTTTCTGATGAGGACCAGTTTCCCCGTCTTCCAGGCTCGTGGAAACTGGCCCCCCTCAAGGCACGCTGTGAGGAGTCTCCCTAGTCGGGGTCCGAGCTCCTCCATTGCCAGGACCCACGCTCGGCCAGGAATGCCGTCGGGTCCTGGGGCGGTGTTTTTAATTCTTAACACCGCCGCTCGGAGTTCTACCCGAGTCACCTCGGGAACGTCGTCGTCTATGTCCGCGTTGGCTGCCTCGGAAGGCGGTGCCGTCATGGGCGGAGGGATATGTTCCGCCCGTGACGGGAACAGAGCGGCCACAACCTCTTCCACTAGCTGTGGCCGGAGACTTTCCGTTAGAGGGGGCGCCCAGGAACGTAACTTGTTCCTGACCATCAAGTATGGGCGCCCCCACGGATCCTGGTTTAGCGTCTCCAGCAGTTCCTGGCGGGCGTCTTGCTTGGCCCGCCAGATAGCTTCTTTCAAATTGTTTTTGGCCGCTCTGTATGCCTCATACAATTCCGCCTCCCGGACAGTAAAATCGGGAGGGCGGCGACGCCTCCTGCGAAACCGGGCGTACTGGCGGCGCGCTGCGACGCAAATCTTGCGCAGGCGCGCGATGGTGTCGTTCCACCAGTACACCCGGCGTGGCCCAGATGTTCTACGGACTCTAGGCATCGCCGCGTCACATACTTGTGTCATTGCCCCCCTGAACCAATCGGCCTCCATATTGATATCGTCAGGCCTGGTAGGTGTTGAAACCCAGGCCTGAACTATGGAGGCTTCCAGGAGGGCCTCCCGATTCAGCCTTTTCAAGGCCCAACGCGGACCGCCCTCAATCGGGCCTCTTCGGACCGGGGCGTCGGAGCTGACTGTTTCGGCGGAGACGTCGAACCGAATATAGCGGTGGTCCGACAACGTCTCCACCTCCTCGACGACGCGCCAGTCTCGGATACGGCGTGCTAGTGCGGGGCTCGCAAATGAAACGTCCACAATGGAACCACCCCGCTGACGCACGCACGTATGTACCGACCCACGATTGAGGACGAGCAGGCCGTTCTCAACGGCCCACTGCTCTAGCAGCTCGCCTCTAGCGTCCGTGGCCGGAGAACCCCAAGCCGTAGACTTGGCGTTGAGGTCCCCGGCGAAGAGCACGGCGCGAGGACGGCTGCGAGCGACGACGACGTTCAATTCGAGGAGATACTCCTCGAAGTCGGCGAGGGAACGGTTGGGTGAGAAGTAGCCACCCACCACAACCGTATCCTTTACGAGTGCTGCGACGCAGCCCCGCCCTCGATAGATGTTCTCGAAGGACGGGGTGCGGGCGGCGGCTAACGAAATTAGCGCCACCAAGCCGCTGAGGTCCCCCACCCAATCATCACGGGGGGGGATAAAATACGGCTCGGCGACGAGGGCGACGTTGATTGACCACTGCGCCATGCTCTGGAGAAGAAGATCCTGAGCCCTGGCGCAGTGGTTTAAATTCGCTTGTAGAAGGCGTAGTGGAGCCATTAGTCCTGCTCCATATTGCCCGGCGCTTTACTGGCCACGGGAGTGGCGCCCTTGTTGGCCGATTGGCCGTCCTTTGCACCCTTTTGTATTTTGGGTGCAGCGCAACTCTTTGTGCCGGCCCTGTGATCGGCCGGCTTGCCCGCCGCCGCACACAAAACGCAGTGCGGCGGGGCCTCACAACTGCCGGCCAAGTGGCCGGGCTGGCCGCATCTGAAGCAGCGGCCGCTGCAGTCCACCGCAGAGGTGCACTTGACACCAACGTGGCCACCGCTCAGACAGCGGAAGCACCTCTGCGGTTTCGGCTCCAGTAGCCGCACTTGCGCTGACACCCAACCAATCAAAATTCGACGGCCATCGGCCAACTTTTTGGCAATCGCCACTGGGCAGGTAATGATTGCCGTGCCCATACCGGCACGACCCGGACGAATTGGGCCGCACCGGATCTGGTCCGGGGGACACTCCCCGGCCTTGGCAACGGCGGCAACAACCTCCTCAGCCACAATCGAGTCATCTAGGCCCCCGATTCGCACCTCGGCGCACTTTTGGGGCCTAGAGATACGGACATCCTCCGCTGGGAGGAGGTCGCGGAGGCTCGAGGCCAAGGCGTCTGCCTGCTGGGCGCTACCAGCCCCAGGCACCTCGATTAGGCGAGCCCCGGTCTGTGTGATCTTACACCTGAGGCCCGTCGTTATTCCGAGGGTGATGGGGTCGATAGCCCCACGCGCCTTCTTTAAGAGCTCCGCGTATGTAGTCCCCCGCTCCAAGGCTGCTGGTTGCAGCGTTAAAACAACTGCTGTGGAGCTGGGGGTGCGGAGCTTCTTTGCCGCCTTTTTGGCCGCCTTCTTGGCCTTTTGGTTGGCCTTCCTCTTTGCTTTCGCCGCCTTTTCTTTTTCGCCGGCAATTTCCCAGCCATTCTTTTTGGAAGCGGTGGCTGCAGGAGCACTTTGTGGGACAGCAGGGGTGGGCTGGGCCTTCTTCTGGCCCCTTTTCCTGCCCCTTTGGGCCTTAGTTTCTTCGGCTTTCCTGGGCGCCGAATTTGTGGCTTGCCGTGTCGCAGCCGCTACAGCCGCGTATGATGTTGACGGCTGCGGGGACGGCTGCGAGGGCGGCTGCGGTTGTTGGGCCGCTTGCTTGCTCGCCAATGGAGGCCTTAATAATCTGCCCTCTAGGACGACGAAGCTCTGTCTCATCTGTGCCATTTCTTTGCGTAGGGCGGCCAGTTCATTCATGGGCTCCGACGCGTTGGTAATGGCACGCTTCTCAACAGCGGTGCGGAGCTCCTCCTGTTCCCGTCTAAGGGCCGCGATTTCAGATGCCAGGCGGGCGTTCTCCGCCTGGAGCTTCTTCGTCTCCTCAGACGCTGTGCGGCTGAGGAGAACATCCGCAATTTCGGCTATTGCCGCCACCGACTCCTTAAGGGACTTTTGGCAAGTCCCTTTGAGTCCCTTGGACTTCCTGGAGACCATCGTGATGGCCTCCAAGGCATCTTTGAGACGCGACCGCAAGTTGGTGGCGGTAGCCTCCTCCGGCTCTCCTTCAGAGACCGAAGTCTCTGAGAGGCGCGAGCTTCTTGAAGCGGCCACCTTTTTTGTGGCCGCTTCGATGCGCCGCTCCTCCTCTGCGTCGCGCTCGAGGAGCTTTTCTCGCAGCTTGGCGGCTGCGAGCTCCGCGCGAGCTCTGCCCAGGCCCACAAAGTGCCCGTGGGTGGGCGGTCTGCCGCGAGTCTTGAAACCCCTCACTCTCGAAAGTTTCGGCGTGGGGGTCTCTTCTTCGCTCGAGGCCGAGCCTGGCTCCGAGCGCGTGCGCTTGCTCGCCCGGCTGGGGCTTTCAGCGCTGCGCACGCTGATCATGCTCACCGTGGAGCTGTCCGACTCGGACAGCTCCAACTCTTGCTCCTTCAGCGCTGTAATGCGCTCTGCATCCGAACCCGCAGGACTGGGCGTGCGGGTTGATTCGTCAACCGACTTCGGTATGGTTTGTTTTTTGAGTTTAGTAGCCATATTAAAACCCACGAGTGCGGGAGAAATAAAACGTCCACCCGGGCAGAGATCCCGCTATACCCGGGTAAGCCTAATACCTCAAGGGCGGCGGCTGGTGCCCTGAGGGGGCCGCACTAGAGACTGACCTCCCTGTCAGCCACGCATCTCCTCGCCGTGCGGCAGCAACTTGAGATTAGGGGATTTTTATAGTGCTTACCTTGCACGCGGTCCGGGCGGTTAAGCCAAGACCCTCGGTCCCGTGGACAGCCGCGAGACGTGACCACAGACACTGAAAACTACGGGATTACGAGATTGGGGTGACGGTGACATCGGGGCAGGGGGGGAAGAACGAAAGAAGGGAAGAGAGAAAAACTAACATTGTAAAATAAAAACAAAAACAAAAGGTAAAATAAAAGGTATAAAAGTAAAAATTAAAGACAAAAAAAATAAAACGTAAAGAAAAATAAAACGTAAAAAAATAAAAATTTAAAATAAAAAGGCGTCCGAAGACGGAAGAAGAAAGACAACCCCGCTGTCTGCTTGGCGGTAGGGTGAGTACACACCAAGCCCGTCAATGTCCCGTCCCGTGTCCCCTCTGATGACCAGAGGAGTACCGGGAGGGACGTAAAGGCAGTGCCCAACAGGGACACTGCAAAGGAGCGGCGCCGCAAAAGGCGACACCGCCCGCCGACAGTCCCCACGGGTGGAGTCCCGCGGAGACAAGCAGCGCAAGCGCCACTCTTTGGTAACTTTTTAGTGAGGTTTCCTCCCTCTTAGTCCGAAGACCCGCGGGCAGGAGGCCAAAAAGCCCCCTGCTAACGCGTTGACCGGACGGTGGCCGGAGTTCGACCATGCCCGCAACCCACAAAAGGCGCAGGAAGCGAGCCCGCCCGCCCAAGTGTCCCCGCAAGACCCCAAAAGGAGCCGTACGGGAACGGGGTGGAAGCGGGGTCCCGAAGGACCCCCAATTCCGGGTGATTTTTTAGTGAGCTTGTCTTGCTCGCAGCCCGAAGACCCACGGGCAGGAGGCCAAAAAGCCCCCTGCTAACGCGTTGACCGGACGGTGGTCGGAGTTCGACCATGCCCGCAACCCACAAAAGGCGCAGGAAGCGAGCCCGCCCGCCCAAGTGTCCCCGCAAGACCCCAAAAGGAGCCGTACGGGAACGGGGTGGAAGCGGGGCCCCGAAGGACCCCCAATTCCGGGTGATTTTTTAGTGAGATTGTCTTGCTCGCAGCCCGAAGACCCGCGGGCAGGAGGCCAAAAAGCCCCCTGCTAACGCGTTGACCGAACGGTGGCCGGAGTTCGACCATGCCCGCAACCCACGAAAGTCGCAGGAAGCGAGCTCGCCCGCCCAGGTGTCCCCGCAAGACCCCAAAAGGAGCCGTACGGGAACGGGTGGAAGCGGGGCCACGAAGGACCCCCAATTCCGGGTAATTTTTTAGAGAGCTTGTCTTGCTCGCAGCCCGAAGACCCGCGGTCCCGAAAGAGTCGGGATTACGCGTTGGTAACCGGACGGTAGTCGGAGTTCGACCCACCGTCCGCCCACTGTCAGAATTAGCCGCGAGCAGCAGCTTGCTACTCACGTTGCCCGGGGTGCACCACGCGGAGGTTTCTGACACGCACCCCAACCTAACCTAACCTAACCTAACCTTTTTTTTTTTTTTTTTTTTTTTTTTTTTTTTTTTTTTTTTTTCCTCATGTACCCGTTTGTCGGAGGGTAGGGATTCGCATAAGCATTCATCGCTACCCCCCGACGGGTATTGGCCCGCCAGATGGTCAGGCGGGCCCCGAACAAAACCCCCTTGGCGGCGGATTAAGGTGTTGGGCTCCGCCGCCAAAACACTCAGCGGCCGCAGAGGATAGGGAGGACGGCAACGCAACACCGCATCTCCTCTTCCTCTGCGGCCCCACCGCGACGCATCGAATGGTGCGCCCCCATTTGGTCGCGGGAGATAGGGCGCGCGGCAACGCAACACCGACACGCCTCTCCTCCCGCGACCGCACCCGACTGCGAGGGACAGACAGAACTGTCCCCCGCACCCGCACCGTTGGACGCATCCTGCGCAGGCCCCTCCAAGCCCACGCGGAGCGTCCCCTCCCGGATCCCTCTTAGCTTCACCGCGGATGCCCAATCCACGGTTACTGAGCCCCCCCACCACGACAAGGTGGAGATCCTACGGGGGGGAACCTAACCTAACCTAACCTTTTTTTTTTTTTTTTTGTTTTACGAGGTGGAAAATCCCTTCGGATCTCCGACTCTTGGGGGAAATAAGAGCCGGAGTATGTGGTGTTTCCACTAAAAACCACCTCGACTTCCGCCATGTACCCGTGTGTCGGAGGGTGGGGCATCACCAAAGCACTCGTCGCCACCCTCCGACGGGTATTGGCCCGCCAGATGGTCAGGCGGGCCCCGAACAAAACCCCCTTGGCGACGGATTAAGGTGTTGGACTCCGCCGCCAAAACGCCCAGCGGCCGCAGAGGATAGGGAGGACGGCAACGCAACACCGCATCTCCTCTTCCTCTGCGGCCCCACCGCGACGCATCGAATGGTGCGCCCCCATTTGGTCGCGGGAGATAGGGCGCGCGGCAACGCAACACCGACACGCCTCTCCTCCCGCGACCGCACCCGACTGCGAGGGACCGACAGAACTGTCCCCCGCACCCGCACCGTTGGACGCATCCTGCGCAGGCCCCTCCAAGCCCACGCGGAGCGTCCCCTCCCGGATCCCTCTTAGCTTCACCGCGGATGCCCAATCCACGGTTACTGAGCCCCCCCACCACGACAAGGTGGAGATCCTACGGGGGGGAACCTAACCTAACCTAACCTTTTTTTTTTTTTTTTGTTTTACGAGGTGGAAAATCCCTTCGGATCTCCGACTCTTGGGGGAAATAAGAGCCGGAGTATGTGGTGTTTCCACTAAAAACCACCTCGACTTCCGCCATGTACCCGTGTGTCGGAGGGTGGGGCATCACCAAAGCACTCGTCGCCACCCTCCGACGGGTATTGGCCCGCCAGATGGTCAGGCGGGCCCCGAACAAAACCCCCTTGGCGACGGATTAAGGTGTTGGACTCCGCCGCCAAAACGCCCAGCGGCCGCAGAGGATAGGGAGGACGGCAACGCAACACCGCATCTCCTCTTCCTCTGCGGCCCCACCGCGACGCATCGAATGGTGCGCCCCCATTTGGTCGCGGGAGATAGGGCGCGCGGCAACGCAACACCGACACGCCTCTCCTCCCGCGACCGCACCCGACTGCGAGGGACCGACAGAACTGTCCCCCGCACCCGCACCGTTGGACGCATCCTGCGCAGGCCCCTCCAAGCCCACGCGGAGCGTCCCCTCCCGGATCCCTCTTAGCTTCACCGCGGATGCCCAATCCACGGTTACTGAGCCCCCCCACCACGACAAGGTGGAGATCCTACGGGGGGGAACCTAACCTAACCTTTTTTTTTTTTTTTTGTTTTACGAGGTGGAAAATCCCTTCGGATCTCCGACTCTTGGGGGAAATAAGAGCCGGAGTATGTGGTGTTTCCACTAAAAACCACCTCGACTTCCGCCATGTACCCGTGTGTCGGAGGGTGGGGCATCACCAAAGCACTCGTCGCCACCCTCCGACGGGTATTGGCCCGCCAGATGGTCAGGCGGGCTCCGAACAAAACCCCCTTGGCGACGGATTAAGGTGTTGGACTCCGCCGCCAAAACGCCCAGCGGCCGCAGAGGATAGGGAGGACGGCAACGCAACACCGCATCTCCTCTTCCTCTGCGGCCCCACCGCGACGCATCGAATGGTGCGCCCCCATTTGGTCGCGGGAGATAGGGCGCGCGGCAACGCAACACCGACACGCCTCTCCTCCCGCGACCGCACCCGACTGCGAGGGACAGACAGAACTGTCCCCCGCACCCGCACCGTTGGACGCATCCTGCGCAGGCCCCTCCAAGCCCACGCGGAGCGTCCCCTCCTGGATCCCTCTTAGCTTCACCGCGGGTTACCAATCCACGGCTACTGAGCCCCCCCACCACGACAAGGTGGAGATCCTACGGGGGGGAACCTAACCTAACCTTTTTTTTTTTTTTTTTTTGTTCACTACGGTGGTAAAACTCTCCTTATGAGTCATCTCAACTCCGCCAACCCAGCCATTAGAACGGCTGGGCTTGGGACTGGCGAAGGAGGTATGTGGAGGCTCTCCCCTACAGGCGTTCGGGGCATACCCACTAAAAACCACCGCGGTGTCCCTACGGGTCCCGTTTGTTGGCGGGGTCACGCGATTCGCGATTTGCATACTTTCTCGCGACCCCGCCCGGGATTGGCCCGCCGTTGGTGTTGGCGGGCCCCGTCTCGTTATGATCTCGCAATCATCCATCAAACTTCTTGCATACATCAAACTTCTGGCATCCATCACCTCACAAAGCTACTTGGGAGGGGGCGAGGACACGCGCCACCTCCCGCCTTTTGGCGGACAGGGAGCAGCCCCAGCGCTCACCGTCCGCAGGCAATAAATTTACGGTGGTCGGAGGTCGTCCCTTGTTCGACGTCCCCGACGCCCGGACCTACGGTTGGGGAGAGGGCGATGTATTTCCCTCTCCCGCTCCGCCGCCTCCTTGCTCAGCATGACTGCTTCGCAGAAAGAGGCGACGGCGTTCCAAGACCTCTCACTCCGGACCATAGACAGAACTACGGCCGGGAGCGAGAGGACAACCGTATTCAGAGCCGCGACCAGATCACGGCGCTGCGATGCCCAGGCTGGGCATTCCGCCAAAGTATGCAACGCCGTGTCTTCGACAGGGTCGCGGCTGCTGCCACAATGGTGGCATCCGGGCGTTTCCTCCCGGCCTATCCTCCACAAATACCGGCCAAAACAACCATGGCCGGTAAGGATTTGAGTCAACCGGAAGGTGAGGACGCCGTGACGTCTCTCCAACCACTCATCAACCACGGGACTTACCGCCACTATCGTGGCGTGCCCGGCGCTGGGGTGCACAAGTCGTGCCTTCCACTCCGCCACTAGGACTTGGCGGAGCTCCAACCGACGCGCCTCGATGTCACGGTGCGCCGGTCTCTCGCCCTGCTCCAGGGCTTGCTGGCGCCATGTATAGAGTGACGCCAGCAGCTCAGCTTCCAGATCCCAGGGCGGTGATCCGGCTAGGAGGCTCGCTGTCTCGAAGGAGACCGTGCGGTAGCCTCGTATTAACCTGACGGCCATGGCGCGCTGCGGTGCGCAAAGCGCCGTGATATTGTGGGCCGTCAGGTCGTGCGCCCATATCGGGGCCCCATATAGGGCCATGGACCGCACGACTCCTTCGTAGAGCCTCCGGCAGGAGGCGGTTGGTCCCCCAAGATTGGGCAGCAGTCTTGATAATCCTGCTGCTGCCCCTCGGAAATCCCATCGGCTATCGAGTACGAGCCCCAGATATTTTAGGCTAGTCCCGATGCCGATGCGGACCCCTCCTACCATAATGTGGGCCCCAGCGGGTGGCCGTTTCCGAGGCCCGTGGAAACAAATGGCCTCGGATTTAGAGAGGGCCACCTCTAGGCCCAAACGCCGGATCCTTCCAACGACTTGTGCGACCCCAGCGGTCGCCCTTATAGCCGCCGCCCGGTACGTCTTATCACTCGCAGTGACGAGGGTGTCGTCGGCGTAGCAAGTGACACCCACGCCAGGGAGGAGCGTACCGCGCAGCACCCAGTCGTAGCCGATGTTCCACAGAAGGGGGCCGAGGACCGACCCCTGTGGAACACCGCACGACATAACTCGCCGACTAATACCGAGATGACTCGGGTAGATGATGTTTCTTTCACTTAGATAATCCCCGACTATACGGCGGAGGTATGGAGGCACTCGATGGTGAGTGAGTGCCTCTCGAATACAACTCCAGGGCAGGGTGTTGAAAGCGTTGGCGATGTCAAGAGACACCGCCAGAACCACCCCGCCCCGGGAAACCTCTTCCTCCGCCAGACTCCTCACTGATGTTATTGCGTCTATTGTTGAGCGCCCTCGGCGGAAACCAAACTGCGCGTCCGCCAAATCCGGGCCCACCGTGGTAAAGTGGTGGACGAGGCGCTCCGCGATGATATGTTCAAAGATCTTCGCGACCTCGTCCAACAACACTATGGGCCGGTAGGCGGACGGGCTGTCCGCCGGGCGCCCTGCCTTTCTGATGAGGACCAGTTTCCCCGTCTTCCAGGCTCGTGGAAACTGGCCCCCCTCAAGGCACGCTGTGAGGAGTCTCCCCAGTCGGGGTCCGAGCTCCTCCATTGCCAGGACCCATGCTCGGCCAGGAATGCCGTCGGGTCCTGGAGCGGTGTTTTTAATCCTCAACACCGCCGCTCGGAGTTCTACCCGAGTCACCTCGGGAACGTCGTCTATGTCCGCGTTGGCTGCCTCGGAAGGCGGCGCCGTCATGGGCGGAGGGATGTGTTCCGCCCGCGACGGGAACAGAGCGGCCACAACCTCTTCTACTAGCTGTGGCCGGAGACTTTCCGTTAGAGGGGGCGCCCAGGAACGTAACTTGTTCCTGACCATCAAGTATGGGCGCCCCCACGGATCCTGGTTTAGCGTCTCCAGCAGTTCCTGGCGGGCGTCTTGCTTGGCCCGCCAGATAGCTTCTTTCAAATTGTTTTTGGCCGCTCTGTATGCCTCATACAATTCTGCCTCCCGGACAGTAAAATCGGGAGGGCGGCGACGCCTCCTGCGAAACCGGGCGTACTGGCGGCGCGCTGCGACGCAAATCTTGCGCAGGCGCGCGATGGTGTCGTTCCACCAGTACACCCGGCGTGGCCCAGATGTTCTACGGACTCTAGGCATCGCCGCGTCACATACTTGTGTCATTGCCCCCCTGAACCAATCGGCCTCCATATTGATATCGTCAGGCCTGGTAGGTGTTGAAACCCAGGCCTGAACTATGGAAGCTTCCAGGAGGGCCTCCCGATCCAGCCTTTTCAAGGCCCAACGCGGACCGCCCTCAATCGGGCCTCTTCGGACCGGGGCGTCGGAGCTGACTGTTTCGGCGGAGACGTCGAACCGAATATAGCGGTGGTCCGACAACGTCTCCACCTCCTCGACGACGCGCCAGTCTCGGATACGGCGTGCTAGTGCGGGGCTCGCAAATGAAACGTCCACAATGGAACCGCCCCGCTGACGCACGCACGTATGTACCGACCCACGATTGAGGACGAGCAGGCCGTTCTCAACGGCCCACTGCTCTAGCAGCTCGCCTCTAGCGTCCGTGGCACCGCAGAGGTGCACTTGACACCAACGTGGCCACCGCTCAGACAGCGGAAGCACCTCTGCGGTTTCGGCTCCAGTAGCCGCACTTGCGCTGACACCCAACCAATCAAAATTCGACGGCCATCGGCCAACTTTTTGGCAATCGCCACTGGGCAGGTAATGATTGCCGTGCCCATACCGGCACGACCCGGACGAATAGGGCCGCACCGGATCTGGTCCGGGGGACACTCCCCGGCCTTGGCAACGGCGGCAACAACCTCCTCAGCCACAATCGAGTCATCTAGGCCCCCGATTCGCACCTCGGCGCACTTTTGGGGCCTAGAGACACGGACATCCTCCGCTGGGAGGAGGTCGCGGAGGCTCGAGGCCAAGGCGTCTGCCTGCTGGGCGCTACCAGCCCCAGGCACCTCGATTAGGCGAGCCCCGGTCTGTGTGATCTTACACCTGAGGCCCGTCGTTATTCCTAGCGTGGTGGGGTCGATAGCCCCACGCGCCTTCTTTAAGAGCTCCGCGTATGTAGTCCCCCGCTCCAAGGCTGCTGGTTGCAGCGTTAAAACAACTGCTGTGGAGCTGGGGGTGCGGAGCTTCTTTGCCGCCTTTTTGGCCGCCTTCTTGGCCTTTTGGTTGGCCTTCCTCTTCGCTTTCGCCGCCTTTTCTTTTTCGCCGGCAATTTCCCAGCCATTCTTTTTGGAAGCGGTGGCTGCAGGAGCACTTTGTGGGACAGCAGGGGTGGGCTGGGCCTTTTTCTGGCCCCTTTTCCTGCCCCTTTGGGCCTTAGTTTCTTCGGCTTTCCTGGGCGCCGAATTTGTGGCTTGCCGTGTCGCAGCCGCTACAGCCGCGTATGATGTTGACGGCTGCGGGCACGGCTGCGGGGGTGGCTGCGGTTGTTGGGCCGCTTGCTTGCTCGCCAATGGAGGCCTTAATAATCTGCCCTCTAGGACGACGAAGCTCTGTCTCATCTGTGCCATTTCTTTGCGTAGGGCGGCCAGTTCATTCATGGGCTCCGACGCGTTGGTAATGGCACGCTGTGAGGAGTCTCCCCAGTCGGGGTCCGAGCTCCTCCATTGCCAGGACCCATGCTCGGCCAGGAATGCCGTCGGGTCCTGGAGCGGTGTTTTTAATCCTCAACACCGCCGCTCGGAGTTCTACCCGAGTCACCTCGGGAACGTCGTCTATGTCCGCGTTGGCTGCCTCGGAAGGCGGCGCCGTCATGGGCGGAGGGATGTGTTCCGCCCGCGACGGGAACAGAGCGGCCACAACCTCTTCTACTAGCTGTGGCCGGAGACTTTCCGTTAGAGGGGGCGCCCAGGAACGTAACTTGTTCCTGACCATCAAGTATGGGCGCCCCCACGGATCCTGGTTTAGCGTCTCCAGCAGTTCCTGGCGGGCGTCTTGCTTGGCCCGCCAGATAGCTTCTTTCAAATTGTTTTTGGCCGCTCTGTATGCCTCATACAATTCTGCCTCCCGGACAGTAAAATCGGGAGGGCGGCGACGCCTCCTGCGAAACCGGGCGTACTGGCGGCGCGCTGCGACGCAAATCTTGCGCAGGCGCGCGATGGTGTCGTTCCACCAGTACACCCGGCGTGGCCCAGATGTTCTACGGACTCTAGGCATCGCCGCGTCACATACTTGTGTCATTGCCCCCCTGAACCAATCGGCCTCCATATTGATATCGTCAGGCCTGGTAGGTGTTGAAACCCAGGCCTGAACTATGGAAGCTTCCAGGAGGGCCTCCCGATCCAGCCTTTTCAAGGCCCAACGCGGACCGCCCTCAATCGGGCCTCTTCGGACCGGGGCGTCGGAGCTGACTGTTTCGGCGGAGACGTCGAACCGAATATAGCGGTGGTCCGACAACGTCTCCACCTCCTCGACGACGCGCCAGTCTCGGATACGGCGTGCTAGTGCGGGGCTCGCAAATGAAACGTCCACAATGGAACCGCCCCGCTGACGCACGCACGTATGTACCGACCCACGATTGAGGACGAGCAGGCCGTTCTCAACGGCCCACTGCTCTAGCAGCTCGCCTCTAGCGTCCGTGGCACCGCAGAGGTGCACTTGACACCAACGTGGCCACCGCTCAGACAGCGGAAGCACCTCTGCGGTTTCGGCTCCAGTAGCCGCACTTGCGCTGACACCCAACCAATCAAAATTCGACGGCCATCGGCCAACTTTTTGGCAATCGCCACTGGGCAGGTAATGATTGCCGTGCCCATACCGGCACGACCCGGACGAATAGGGCCGCACCGGATCTGGTCCGGGGGACACTCCCCGGCCTTGGCAACGGCGGCAACAACCTCCTCAGCCACAATCGAGTCATCTAGGCCCCCGATTCGCACCTCGGCGCACTTTTGGGGCCTAGAGACACGGACATCCTCCGCTGGGAGGAGGTCGCGGAGGCTCGAGGCCAAGGCGTCTGCCTGCTGGGCGCTACCAGCCCCAGGCACCTCGATTAGGCGAGCCCCGGTCTGTGTGATCTTACACCTGAGGCCCGTCGTTATTCCTAGCGTGGTGGGGTCGATAGCCCCACGCGCCTTCTTTAAGAGCTCCGCGTATGTAGTCCCCCACTCCAAGGCTGCTGGTTGCAGCGTTAAAACAACTGCTGTGGAGCTGGGGGTGCGGAGCTTCTTTGCCGCCTTTTTGGCCGCCTTCTTGGCCTTTTGGTTGGCCTTCCTCTTCGCTTTCGCCGCCTTTTCTTTTTCGCCGGCAATTTCCCAGCCATTCTTTTTGGAAGCGGTGGCTGCAGGAGCACTTTGTGGGACAGCAGGGGTGGGCTGGGTCTTTTTCTGGCCCCTTTTCCTGCCCCTTTGGGCCTTAGTTTCTTCGGCTTTCCTGGGCGCCGAATTTGTGGCTTGCCGTGTCGCAGCCGCTACAGCCGCGTATGATGTTGACGGCTGCGGGCACGGCTGCGGGGGTGGCTGCGGTTGTTGGGCCGCTTGCTTGCTCGCCAATGGAGGCCTTAATAATCTGCCCTCTAGGACGACGAAGCTCTGTCTCATCTGTGCCATTTCTTTGCGTAGGGCGGCCAGTTCATTCATGGGCTCCGACGCGTTGGTAATGGCACGCTTCTCAACAGCGGTGCGGAGCTCCTCCTGTTCCCGTCTAAGGGCCGCGATTTCAGATGCCAGGCGGGCGTTCTCCGCCTGGAGCTTCTTCGTCTCCTCAGACGCTGTGCGGCTGAGGAGAACATCCGCAATTTCGGCTATTGCCGCCACCGACTCCTTAAGGGACTTTTGGCAAGTCCCTTTGAGTCCCTTGGACTTCCTGGAGACCATCGTGATGGCCTCCAAGGCGTCTTTGAGACGCGACCGCAAGTTGGTGGCGGTAGCCTCCTCCGGCTCTCCTTCAGAGACCGAAGTCTCTGAGAGGCGCGAGCTTCTTGAAGCGGCCACCTTTTTTGTGGCCGCTTCGATGCGCCGCTCCTAGACATCCATGGCCGGTAAGCACCTGCGTAAGCCGGAAGGTGAGGGCGCCATGTCGCCTCTCCAGCCACTCCTTCATGTCGGGTCTTACGGCGTCGATGATCGCCTGCCCTGCGCTGGGGTGCACCAAACTTTGAGTCCACTCCGCCACCAGGACCTGGCGGAGTTCGGTCTTCCGCGCCTCTACCTCACGAGGCGCGGGTACCTCGCCCCGTGACCGAGCTTCTTGGCGCTATGCGTATAACGACGCCAACAGCCCGGCCTGCAGGTCCCAGGGCGGGCATCCGGCGAGGAGGCTCGCCGCTCCGAAGGAGACCGTGCGGTATCCTCTAATTAACCTGACGGCCAAGGCGCGCTGCGGTGCGCGAAGCGCCTTGACGTTACGGGCCGTCAGGTGATCGGCCCATACGGGACATCCGTACAGGGCCATCGACCGCACGACTCCCTCGTAGAGCCTCCGGCAGGAGGCGCTTGGCCCCCCCAAGTTGGGCAGCAGCCTAGAAAGCGCTGCCGCTGCCCCTAGGAGTTTGGGAGCCAAGCGTTGGAAGTGCTCACAAAAGTCCCATCGGCTATCGAGAACGAGCCCTAGGTACTTTAGGCTCGTCCCGACGCCGATGCGGACCCCTCCCACCATTATGTGGGCCCCCGCAGGTGGCCTATTCCGAGGCCCGTGGAAAGAAATGGCCTCGGATTTGGAAAGGGCCACCTCGAGGCCCAATCGCCGGATGCGACTCACAACATGTGCGACCCCAGCGGTCGCCAATATGGCCGCCGCCCGGTGCGACTTACCCCTAGCCGTGACTAAAGTGTCGTCGGCATAACAAACGATGCCGACGCCACGGAGGAGCGCACCCCGCAGCACGTAGTCGTACCCGATGTTCCACAGGAGGGGGCCGAGAACCGAACCCTGTGGAACACCGCACGACATCTCTCGCCGACTCCAACCGTCGTGACCCGGATAAACAACAAACCTCTGACTTAGATATGCCCCGACAATTTGGCGGAGGTACGGCGGCACTCGATGGAAAATGAGTGCCGCTTTGATGACACTCCAGGGCAAGGTGTTGAACGCGTTGGCGATGTCTAACGACACCGCCAGAACCACCTCGCCCCGGGAAACTGCGACCTCCACCAGGCTCCTCACTCTCTCAATTGCATCTATTGTAGAGCGCCCTCGACGGAAACCATACTGTTCGTCCGTCTGGCACCCCAACCTAACCTAACCTAACCTTTTTTTTGTGACTCATGGAGGAAACTACAGTTTACGAGCTAACCCCCCTAGACTGAGACTGAAGTGTCAGCCTAGGGGGAGTGTGGGACTCCCCGATGAGAAGCTTCGGGACTACCCACTAAAACCCCCATGGTGTTCCGCTAACCGATCCCATTAACAGCGGGGCCACAGGTACTGCGTTGCATAACATCTGTGACCCCGCCTGAGTTGGCCCGCCTCAGGCACGGCGGGCCCCGTCTAACTTCTCGCATGCATCCATCCACGGAAAACATACATCACGCACACATTCGGGTTAAAACTTTTACAAATTTGCCACTCATTTTAATGTCGTGAGACATTACCTCATTCATCTGTCATACTTACAAGCAACGTAAGAAAACAAAGCTACTGCTACGAGAGGCGTGCGCGGAACACGACGCCGTCTCTCGGACCCAACGGACGGCGGGCGGCCCCACGGTGCCGCCGCCCGCTGGCAACTTATGGTGGCCGGAGGTCATTATACGCCCTCCGGCGACGCCCGGCTCTACGGATGGGGAGAGGTCGCGCGAGCTCCCTCTCCCGCTCCGCCGCCTCCTTGCTCGACATTACTGTCTCACAGAAGGAGGCGACGGCGTTCCAACAAGTCTCGCTCCGGACCATGGCGTGAACCACAGCCCAACACATCAACCACATCTCAACTCCGCCAACCCAGCCATTAGAACGGCTGGGCTTGGGACTGGCGGAGGAGGTATGTGGAGGCTCTCCCCTACAGGCGTTCGGGGCATACCCACTAAAAAACCACCGCGGTGTCCCTACGGGTCCCGTATGTTGGCGGGGTCACGCGATTCGCGATTTGCATTCTTTCTCGCGACCCCGCCCGGGATTGGCCCGCCGTTGTTGTTGGCAGGCCCCGTCTACATATGATCTCGCAATCATCCATCAAACTTCTTGCATCCATCAAACTTCTTGCATCCATCACCTCACAAAGCTACTTGGGAGGCGGCGAGGACACGCACCGCCTCCCGCCTTTTGGCGGACAGGGAGCAGCCCCAGCGCTCACCGTCCGCAGGCACTAAGATAAATTACGGTGGTCGGAGGTCGTCTCTTGTACGGCGTCCCCGACGCCCGGACCTACGGTTGGGGAGAGGGCGATGTATTTCCCTCTCCCGCTCCGCCGCCTCCTTGCTCAGCATGACTGCTTCGCAGAAGGAGGCGACGGCGTTCCAGGACCTCTCACTCCGGACCATAGACAGAACTACGGCCGGGAGCGAGAGGGTAACCGTATCGAGAACCGCGACCAGATCACGGCGCTGCGATGCCCAGGCTGGGCACTCCGCCAATGTATGCAGCGCCGTGTCTTCTACGGGGTCGCGGCTGCTGCCACAATGGTGGCATCCGGGCGTTTCCTCCCGGCCTATCCTCCACAAATACCGGCCAAAACAACCATGGCCGGTGAGGATTTGTGTCAGCCGGAAGGTGAGGACGCCGTGACGTCTCTCCGACCACTCTTCAACCACGGGACTTACCGCCACTATCGTGGCGTGCCCGGCGCTGGGGTGCACAAGTCTGCTCTTCCACTCCGCCACTAGGATCTGGCGGAGCTCCGACCGACGCGCCTCGATGTCACGGTGCGCCGGTCTCTCGCCCTGCTCCAGAGCTTGCTGGCGCCATGTATAGAGTGACGCCAGCAGCTCAGCTTCCAGATCCCAGGGCGGTGATCCGGCTAGGAGGCTCGCTGTCTCGAAGGAGACCGTGCGGTAGCCTCGTATTAACCTGACGGCCATGGCGCGCTGCGGTGCGCGAAGCGCCGTGGTATTGTGGGCCGTCAGGTCGTGTGCCCATATCGGGGCCCCGTAAAGGGCCATGGACCGCACGACTCCTTCGTAGAGCCTCCGGCAGGAGGCGGTTGGCCCCCCCAGATTGGGCAGCAGTCGCGATAATCCTGCCGCTGCCCCTAGAAGTTTGGGGGCCAAGCGTCCAAAATGCTCACGGAAATCCCATCGGCTATCGAGTACGAGCCCCAGGTATTTTAGGCTCGTCCCAATGCCGATGCGGACCCCTCCTACCATAATGTGGGCCCCTGCGGGTGGCCGTTTCCGAGGCCCGTGGAAACAAATGGCCTCGGATTTAGAGAGGGCCACCTCTAGGCCCAAACGCCGGATCCTTCCAACGACTTGTGCGACCCCAGCGGTCGCCCTTATAGCCGCCGCCCGGTACGTCTTATCACTCGCAGTGACGAGGGTGTCGTCGGCGTAACAAGTGACACCCACGCCAGGGAGGAGCGTACCGCGCAGCACCCAGTCGTAGCCGATGTTCCAAAGAAGGGGGCCGAGGACCGACCCCTGTGGAACACCGCACGACATAACTCGCCGACTTTGACCGAGATGACTCGGGTAGACAATTGCTCTCTCATTGAGATAATCCCCGACTATGCGGCGGAGGTATGGAGGCACTCGGTGATAATTGAGTGCCTCACGAATACAACTCCAGGGCAGGGTGTTGAAAGCGTTGGCGATGTCAAGAGACACCGCCAAGACCACCCCGCCCCGGGAAACCTGTTCCTCCGCCAGACTCCTCACTGATTTTATGGCCTCTATTGTTGAGCGCCCTCGGCGGAAACCAAACTGCACGTCCGCCAAATCCGGGCCCACCGTAGTAAGGTGGTGGACGAGGCGCTCCGCGATGATATACTCGAAGATCTTCGCGACCTCGTCCAACAACACTATGGGCCGGTAGGCGGACGGGCTGTCCGCCGGGCGCCCTGCCTTTCTGATGAGGACCAGTTTCCCCGTTTTCCAGGCTCGTGGAAACTGGCCCCCCTCAAGGCACGCTGTGAGGAGTCTCCCTAGTCGGGGTCCGAGCTCCTCTATTGCCAGGACCCACGCTCGGCCAGGAATGCCGTCGGGTCCTGGGGCGGTGTTTTTGATCCGTAACACCGCCGCTCGGAGTTCTACCCGAGTCACCTCGGGAACGTCGTCGTCTATGTCCGCGTTGGCTGCCGCGGAAGGCGGCGCCGTCATGGGCGGAGGGATGTGTTCCGCCCGTGACGGGAACAGAGCGGCCACAACTTCTTCAACTAGCTGTGGCCGGAGACTTTCCGTTAGAGGGGGCGCCCAGGAACGTAATTTGTTCCTGACCATTAAATATGGGCGCCCCCACGGATCTTCGTTTAGCGTCTCCAGCAGTTCCTGGCGGGCGTCTTGCTTGGCCCGCCAGATAGCTTCTTTAAGTTCACTTTTGGCCGCTCTGTATGCCTCGTACAATGCCGCCTCCCGGACAGTGAAATCGGGAGGGCGGCGACGCCTCCTGCGAAACCGGGCGTACTGGCGGCGCGCTGCGACGCACATTCGCCGCAACTGCGCGATGGTGTCATTCCACCAGTACACCCGGCGTGGCCCAGACGTGCTTCGGACTCTAGGCATCGCCGCATCGCAAACTTGCGTCATTGCCCCCCTGAACCAATTCGCCTCCATATTGATATCGTCAGGCCTGGAAGGTGTTGATACCCAGGCCTGAACTATGGAGGCTTCCAGGAGGGCCTCCCGATTCAGCCTTTTCAAAGCCCAACGCGGACCGCCCTCAATCGGGCCTCTTCGGACTGGGGCGTCGGAGCTGACTGTTTCGGCAGAGACGTCGAACCGAATATAGCGGTGGTCCGACAACGTCTCCACCTCCTCGACGACGCGCCAGTCTCGGATACGGCGTGCTAGTGCGGGGCTCGCAAAAGAAACGTCCACAATGGAACCGCCCCGCTGACGCACGCACGTATGCACTGACCCCTGATTGAGGACGAGCAGGCCGTTCTCGACGGCCCACTGCTCCAGCAGCTCGCCTCTAGCGTCTGTGGCCGGAGAACCCCAAGCCGTAGACTTGGCGTTGAGGTCCCCGGCGAAGAGCACGACGCGAGGACGGCTGCGAGCGACGACGACGTTCAATTCGAGGAGATACTCCTCGAAGTCGGCGAGGGAACGGTTGGGTGAGAAGTAGCCACCCACCACAACCGTATCCTTTACGAGTGCTGCGACGCAGCCCCGCCCTCGGTAGATGTTCTCGAAGGACGGGGTGCGGGCGGCGGCTAACGAAATTAGCGCCACCGAGCCGCTGAGGTCCCCCACCCAATCGTCACGGGGGGGGATAAAATACGGCTCGGCGACGAGGGCGACGTTGATTGTCCACTGCGCCATGCTCTGGAGAAGAAGGTCCTGAGCTCTGGCGCAGTGGTTTAAATTCGCCTGAATGAGGCGCAAAAATGTAGCCATTAATCGGCATCCATATTTGGCGTGCCGCCTGACGCCTCAGTGGCCACGGAAGTGGCGCCCTTGTTGGCCGATTGGCCGTCTCTTGCTGCCTTCTTCTTGGTGGGTGCAGCGCAACTTTTTGTGCCGGCCCTATGATCGGCCGGCTTGCCCGCCGCCGCACACAAAACGCAATGCGGCGGGGCCTCACAACTGCCGGCCAAATGGCCGGGCTGGCCGCATCTAAAGCAGCGGCCACTGCAGTCGACCGCAGAGGCGCACTTTGCGCCTACGTGGCCACTGCTCAAACAGCGGAAGCACCTCTGCGGTTTCGGCTCCAGGAGCCGCACTTGCGCTGACACCCAGCCTATCAATACCCGACGGCCATCGGCCAACTTTTTAGCCACAGCCACGGGGCAGGTGATTACGGCTGTGCCCATACCGGCACGGCCCGGACGAATCGGGCCGCACCGGATTTGTTCCGGGGGACATTCCCCAGCCTTAGAGACCGCGGCAACGACTTCGTCCACAATAATCGAATCATCCAGGCCCCCGATTCGAACTTCTGCACACTTTTGGGGCCTGGTGATTTTGACATCCTCCGCCGGAAGGAGTTGGCGAAGGCTCAAAGCCAGTGCGTCGGCCTGCTGGGCGCTACCGGCCCCAGGCACCTCGATGAGGCGGGCCCCGGTCTGTGTGATTTTACACCGGAGGCCCGTCGTTATTCCTAGCGTGGTGGGGTCGATAGCCCCACGCGCCTTCTTTAAGAGCTCCGCGTAGGTGGTCCCCCGCTCCAACGCTGCAGGTTGCAGTGTTAATACCACTGCAGTGGAGCTGGGGGTGCGGAGCTTCTTGGCCGCCTTCTTTGCCGCCTTTTTTGCCTTTTTTGTGGCTTTTCGTCTGGCCTTCGCCGCTTGCTGTTTTTCGCCGACGGTCTGCCAGCCGTCAGGTTGGGGAGCTGGGGGGGCGGAGGTCGCTGGCACGCTGGTCTGCTGGGCAGCGGGAGCGGGCTGGGCCTTTTTCTGGCCCCTCTTCCTGCCCTTTGGGGCGTTAGTTGCCGCGGCTTTCTTGGGCGCCGTGGTCGTGGCCTGTCGTGGTGCAGCCGCTGCAGCCGCGTAGGATGTTGACGGCTGAGGCTGTGGCTGCGGGGGCGGCTGCGGTTGTTGGGCCGCTTGCCGGCCCGCCGTAGGGGGCCTTATTAATAATTTGCCCTCCAGGGCGGAGAGGCTCTGCCTCATCTGGGCCATCTCTCTGCGGAGGGCAGCCAAGTCCTCCGTGGCCTTGTCCGGCGCATTGCCCTCCGCGCGCCTCTGGGATGCGACACGGAGCTCCTCTTGTTCGCGCCTAAGGGACGCGATTTCAGTGGCGAGGCGTGCGTTCTCCGCCTGCAGCTTCTTTGTCTCCTCAGACGCTGTGCGGCTGAGGAGAGCATCCGCGATCTCACTTATCGCGGCCACCGACTCCTTTAGGGACTTCTGACACGTCCCTTTCAGGCCCTTTGACTTTTTGGAGACCATAGTTATGGCCTCCAGGGCGCTTTTGAGGCGTGACCGCAGATCGGTGGCGGTGGCCTCATCCGGCTCGGTGGCGGAAGTCTCCGAGAGACGCGAGCTTCGATCTGCGACCACTTTCTTCGTGGCCGCTTCGATGCACCTCTCTTCCTCCTCGTCGCGCTCGAGGAGCTTTGCGCGCCGCTTGGCGGCTGCGAGCTCCGCGCGAGCCTTGCCCAGGCCCACAAAGTGCCCGTGGGTGGGCGGTCGTCCACGGGTTTTGAAACCCCTCACCGTTAGTTTAGGTTTAGTGGGGGTTCCTTCATCGCTCGAAGCCGAGCCTGGCTCCGAGCGTGGGCGCTTGCGCAGTGCCCGACTTGGGCTTTCCGCGCTGCGCACGCTGATCATAGATACTGTGGAGCTGTCCGACTCGGACAGTTCCAACTGCTCCTTGAGCGCACGCTCCTTGAGCACATGCTGACTGTGCTGTCTGAATCGGACAGCTCCAGTTCCTCTCTCAGCGCTTTAACGCGCTCATCTTCAATGGAACCCGCATTACTGGGCGTGCGAGTTTCTGGTTTGTCGACCGACTTCGGTATAGGTTTTTGGTTTTTAATAGAATTTTCCATGTGTAAACCCACGAGTGCGGGAGAAATAAATGGTCGACCCGGGCAGAGATCCCGCAATACCCGGGCAAGCCTAATACCTCAGGGCGGCGGCTGGTGCCCTGAGGGGGCCGCACTAGAGACTGACCTCCCTGTCAGCCACGCATCTCCTCGCCGTGCGGCAGCAACTTGAGATTAGGGGATTTTTATAGTGCTTACCTTGCACGCGGTCCGGGCGGTTAAGCCAAGACCCTCGGTCCCGTAGACAGCCGCGAGACGTGACCACAGACACTGCAAACTACGGGATTACGAGATTAGGGTGACGGTGACAACGGGGCGGGGGGGGGGGGTAGATTGAAAGAAGGGAAAAGAGAGAAAAACTAAAAGATATAAAATAAAACAAAAACAAAAGGTAAAATAAAAAGGTATAAAAGTAAAATAAAAAGAGAAAGTAAAACGTAAAATAAACAAAACGAAAACAAAACAAAACAAAAATATTTTTAAAATAAAAGGCGTCCGAAGACGGAAGAAGAAAGACAGCCCCGCTGTCTGCTTGGCGGTAGGGTGAGTACACACCAAGCCCGTCAATGTCCCGTCCCGTGTCCCCTCTGATAACCAGAGGAGTACCGGGAGGGACGTGAAGGCAGTGCCCAACGGGGACACTGCAAAGGAGCGGCGCCGCAAAAGGCGACACCGCCCGCCGACCGTCCCCACGGGTGGAGTCCCGCGGAGACAAGCAGCGCAAGCGCCACTCTTTGGTAACTTTTTAGTGAGGTTTCCTCCCTCTTAGTCCGAAGACCCGCGGGCAGGAGGCCAAAAAGCCCCCTGCTAACGCGTTGACCGGACGGTGGCCGGAGTTCGACCATGCCCGCAACCCACAAAAAGCGCAGGAAGCGACCCCGCCCGCCCAAGTGTCCCCGCAAGACCCCAAAAGGAGCCGTACGGGAACGGGTGGAAGCGGGACCCCGAAGGACCCCCAATTCCGGGTGATTTTTTAGTGAGCTTGTCTTGCTCGCAGCCCGAAGACCCGCGGGCAGGAGGCCAAAAAGCCCCCTACTAACGCGTTTTGACCGAACGGTGGTCGGAGTTCGACCATGCCCGCAACCCACAAAAGGCGCAGGAAGCGAGCCCGCCCGCCCAAGTGTCCCCGCAAGACCCCAAAAGGAGCCGTACGGGAACGGGTGGAAGCGGGGCCCCGAAGGACCCCCAATTCCGGGTAATTTTTTAGAGAGCTTGTCTTGCTCGCAGCCCGAAGACCCGCGGTCCCGAAAGAGTCAGGATTACGCGTTGGTAACCGGACGGTAGTCGGAGTTCGACCCACCGTCCGCCCACTGTCAGAATTAGCCGTGAGCAGCAACTTGCTACTCACGTTGCCCGGGGTGCACCACGCGGAGGTTTCTGACACGCACCCCGCCCTCGACGAACCTTTTTTTTTTTTTTTTTTTTTTGTTCACTACGGTGGTAAAACTCTCCTTATGAGTCATCTCAACTCCGCCAACCCAGCCATTAGAACGGCTGGGCTTGGGACTGGCGGAGGAGGTATGTGGAGGCTCTCCCCTAAAGGCGTTCGGGGCATACCCACTAAAAACCACCGCGGTGTCCCTACGGGTCCCGTATGTTGGCGGGGTCACGCGATCCGCGATTAGCATACTTTCTCGCGACCCCGCCCGGGATTGGCCCGCCGTTTGTGTTGGCGGGCCCCGTCTACATATGATCTCGCAATCATCCATCAAACTTCTTGCATCCATCAAACTTCTTGCATCCATCACCTCACAAAGCTACTTGGGAGGCGGCGAGGACACGCACCGCCTCCCGCCTTTTGGCGGACAGGGAGCAGCCCCAGCGCTCACCGTCCGCAGGCACTAAATTAAATTAGGGTGGTCGGAGGTCGTCTCGTATTCGACGTCCTCGACGCCCGGACCTACGGTTGGGGAGAGGGCGATATATTTCCCTCTCCCGCTCCGCCGCCTCCTTGCTCAGCATGACTGCTTCGCAGAAGGAGGCGACGGCGTTCCAGGACCTCTCACTCCGGACCATAGACAGAACTACGGCCGGGAGCGAGAGGACAACCGTATCAAGAGCCGCGACCAGATCACGGCGCTGCGATGCCCAGGCTGGGCACTCCGCCAATGTATGCAACGCCGTGTCTTCTACGGGGTCGCGGCTGCTGCCACAATGGTGGCATCCGGGCGTTTCCTCCCGGCCTATCCTCCACAAATACCGGCCAAAACAACCATGGCCGGTGAGGATTTGTGTCAGCCGGAAGGTGAGGACGCCATGACGTCTCTCCGACCACTCTTCAACCACGGGACTTACCGCCACTATCGTGGCGTGCCCGGCGCTGGGGTGCACAAGTCTGCTCTTCCACTCCGCCACTAGGATCTGGCGGAGCTCTGACCGACGCGCCTCGATGTCACGGTGCGCCGGTCTCTCGCCCTGCTCCAGAGCTTGCTGGCGCCATGTATAGAGTGACGCCAGCAGCTTAGCTTCCAGATCCCAGGGCGGTGATCCGGCTAGGAGGCTCGCTGTCTCGAATGAGACCGTGCGGTAGCCTCGTATTAACCTGACGGCCATGGCGC
The DNA here is from genome assembly GCA_944739405.2 of Euclidia mi. Classification (NCBI taxonomy): domain Eukaryota; kingdom Metazoa; phylum Arthropoda; class Insecta; order Lepidoptera; family Erebidae; genus Euclidia; species Euclidia mi. Next base: position 80,410 of record OX123184.2, read on the forward strand.
GCTGCGGTGCGCGAAGCGCCGTGATATTGTGGGCCGTCAGGTCGTGCGCCCATATCGGGGCCCCGTAAAGGGCCATGGACCGCACGACTCCTTCGTAGAGCCTCCGGCAGGAGGCGGTTGGCCCCCCCAGATTGGGCAGCAGTCGCGATAATCCTGCCGCTGCCCCTAGAAGTTTGGGGGCCAAGCGTCCAAAGTGCTCACGGAAATCCCATCGGCTATCGAGTACGAGCCCCAGGTATTTTAGGCTCGTCCCAATGCCGATGCGGACCCCTCCTACCATAATGTGGGCCCCTGCGGGTGGCCGTTTCCGAGGCCCGTGGAAACAAATGGCCTCGGATTTAGAGAGGGCCACCTCTAGGCCCAAACGCCGGATCCTTCCAACGACTTGTGCGACCCCAGCGGTCGCCCTTATAGCCGCCGCCCGGTACGTCTTATCACTCGCAGTGACGAGGGTGTCGTCGGCGTAACAAGTGACACCCACGCCAGGGAGGAGCGTACCGCGCAGCACCCAGTCGTAGCCGATGTTCCAAAGAAGGGGGCCGAGGACCGACCCCTGTGGAACACCGCACGACATAACTCGCCGACTAATACCGAGATGACTCGGGTAGACGATATTTCTCTCATTTAAATAATCCCCGACTATACGGCGGAGGTATGGAGGCACTCCATGATAGGCGAGTGCCTCACGAATACAACTCCAGGGCAGGGTGTTGAAAGCGTTGGCGATGTCAAGAGACACCGCCAAGACCACCCCGCCCCGGGAAACCTGTTCCTCCGCCAGACTCCTCACTGACCTGATAGCGTCTATTGTTGAGCGCCCTCGGCGGAAACCAAACTGCACGTCCGCCAAATCCGGGCCCACTGTGGTAAGGTGGTGGACGAGGCGCTCCGCGATGATATACTCAAAAATCTTCGCGACCTCGTCCAACAACACTATGGGCCGGTAGGCGGACGGGCTGTCCGCCGGGCGCCCTGCCTTTTTGATGAGGACCAGCTTCCCCGTTTTCCAGACTCGTGGAAACTGGCCCCCCTCAAGGCACGCTGTGAGGAGTCTCCCTAGTCGGGGTCCGAGCTCCTCCATTGCCAGGACCCACGCTCGGCCAGGAATGCCGTCGGGTCCTGGGGCGGTGTTTTTTATCCTCAACACCGCCGCTCGGAGTTCTACCCGAGTCACCTCGGGAACGTCGTCGTCTATGTCCGCGTTGGCTGCCGCGGAAGGCGGCGCCGTCATGGGCGGAGGGATATGTTCCGCCCGCGACGGGAACAGAGCGGCCACAACTTCTTCCACCAGCTCTGGCCGGAGACTTTCCGTTAGAGGGGGCGCCCAGGAACGTAGCTTGTTCCTGACCATTAAATATGGGCGCCCCCACGGATCTTCATTTAGCGTCTCCAGCAGTTCCTGGCGGGCGTCTTGCTTGGCCCGCCAGATAGCTTCCTTCAAGTTGCTCTTGGCCGCTCTGTATGCCTCGTACAATTCCGCCTCCCGGGCAATGGAATCGGGAGGGCGGCGACGCCTCCTGCGAAACCGGGCGTACTGGCGGCGCGCTGCGACACAGATTCGCCGCAACTGCGCGATGGTGTCGTTCCACCAGTACACCCGGCGTGGCCCAGACGTGTTACGGACTCTAGGCATCGCCGCATCGCAAACTTGCGTCATTGCCCCCCTGAACCAATCCGCCTCCATATTAATATCGTCAGGCCTGGAAGGTGTTGATACCCAGGCCTGAACTATGGAGGCTTCCAGGAGGGCCTCCCGATTCAGCCTTTTCAAGGCCCAACGCGGACCGCCCTCAATCGGGCCTCTTCGGACTGGGGCGTCGGAGTTGACTGTTTCGGCGGAGACGTCGAACCGAATATAACGATGGTCCGACAACGTCTCCACCTCCTCGACGACGCGCCAGTCTCGGATACGGCGTGCTAGTGCGGGGCTCGCGAATGAAACGTCCACAATGGAACCGCCCCGCTGACGCACGCACGTATGCACTGACCCCTGATTGAGGACGAGCAGGCCGTTCTCGACGGCCCACTGCTCCAGCAGCTCGCCTCTAGCGTCTGTGGCCGGAGAACCCCAAGCCGTAGACTTGGCGTTGAGGTCCCCGGCGAAGAGCACGACGCGAGGACGGCTGCGAGCGACGACGACGTTCAATTCGAGGAGATACTCCTCGAAGTCGGCGAGGGAACGGTTGGGTGAGAAGTAGCCACCCACCACAACCGTATCCTTTACGAGTGCTGCGACGCAGCCCCGCCCTCGGTAGATGTTCTCGAAGGACGGGGTGCGGGCGGCGGCTAACGAAATTAGCGCCACCGAGCCGCTGAGGTCCCCCACCCAATCGTCACGGGGGGGGATAAAATACGGCTCGGCGACGAGGGCGACGTTGATTGACCACTGCGCCATGCTCTGGAGAAGAAGATCCTGAGCCCTGGCGCAGTGGTTTATATTCGCCTGAATGAGGCGCAAAAGTGGAGCCATTATTCGTGGTCCATTTGTGGCGTGTCGCCTGGCGCCTTATTCGCCACGGGAGTGGCGCCCTTGTTGGCCGATTGGCCATCTCTTGCTGCCTTCTTCTTTGTGGGTGCAGCGCAACTTTTTGTGCCGGCCCTATGGTCGGCCGACTTGCCCGCCGCCGCACACAAAACGCAGTGCGGCGGGGCCTCACAACTAACGGCCAAATGGCCGGGCTGGCCGCATCTAAAGCAGCGGCCGCTGCAGTCTACCGCAGAGGTGCACTTTGCGCCAACGTGGCCACCGCTCAAACAGCGGAAGCACCTCTGCGGTTTCGGCTCCAGGAGCCGCACTTGCGCTGACACCCAGCCTACCAATACACGACGGCCATCGGCCAACTTTTTAGCCACAGCCACTGGGCAAGTTAGAATAGCTGTGCCCATCCCAGCGCGGCCCGGGCGAATAGGACCGCACCTGATTTGATCCGGGGGACATTCCCCGGCCTTCGCGACGGCGGCAACCACTTCATCCGCAACTATCGAATCATCCAGGCCCCCGATCCGAACCTCGGCGCTCTTTTGGGGCCTGGTGATTTTTACGTCTTCCGCCGGCAGAAGTTGGCGGAGGCTCGAGGCTAGTGCATCTGCCTGCTGGGCGCTACCGGCCCCGGGCACCTCGATGAGGCGGGCCCCGGTCTGTGTGATTTTACACCGGAGGCCCGTCGTTATTCCTAACTTGGTGGGGTCGATAGCCCCACGCGCCTTCTTTAATAGCTCCGCGTAGGTGGTCCCCCGCTCCAAGGCTGCTGGTTGCAGCGTAAGAACGACTGCTGTGGAGCTGGGGGTGCGGAGCTTCTTTGCCGCCTTTTTGGCCGCCTTTTTCTCTTTCCTCGTTGCCTTTCTTCTGGCCTTCGCCGCTTTCTGTTTGTCGCCGACGGTCTGCCAGCCGTCAGGTCGTGGAGCTGGAGGGGCTGAGGTCACTGGCACGCTGGTCTGCTGGGCAGCGGGAGCGGGCTGGGCCTTCTTCTGCCCCCTCTTCCTGCCCTTTGGGGCGTTAGATGCCGCGGCTATATTCGGCGCCGTGGTCGTGGCCTGTCGTGTTGCAGCCGCTACATCCGCGTAGGAGGTTGACGGCTGCGGGGTCGGCTGTGGGGGCGGCTGAGGTTGTTGGGCCGCTTGTCGGCTCGCCGTAGGGGGCCTTATTAATAATTTGCCCTCCAGGGCGGAGAGGCTCTGCCTCATCTGGGCCATCTCTCTGCGGAGGGCAGCCAAGTCCTCCGTGGCCTTGTCCGGCGCATTGCCCTCCGCGCGCCTCTGGAATGCGATACGAAGCTCCTCTTGTTCGCGCCTAAGGGACGCGATTTCAGTGGCGAGGCGTGCGTTCTCCGCCTGCAGTTTCTTTGTCTCCTCAGACGCTGTGCGGCTGAGGAGAGCATCCGCGATCTCACTTATCGCGGCCACCGACTCCTTTAGGGACTTCTGACACGTCCCTTTAAGGCCCTTTGACTTTTTGGAGACCATAGTTATGGCCTCCAGGGCGCTTTTGAGGCGTGACCGCAGATCGGTGGCGGTAGCCTCATCCGGCTCGGTGGCGGAAGTCTCCGAGAGACGCGAGCTTCGTTCTGCGACCACTTTCTTCGTGGCCGCTTCGATGCACCTCTCTTCCTCCTCGTCGCGCTCGAGGAGCTTTGCGCGCCGCTTGGCGGCTGCGAGCTCCGCGCGAGCCTTGCCCAGGCCCACAAAGTGCCCGTGGGTGGGCGGTCGTCCACGGGTTTTGAAACCCCTCACTGTTAGTTTAGGTTTAGTGGGGGTTCCTTCATCGCTCGAAGCCGAGCCTGGCTCCGAGCGTGGGCGCTTGCGCAGTGCCCGACTTGGGCTTTCCGCGCTGCGCACGCTAATCATTGAGACTGTGGAGCTATCCGACTCGGACAGCTCCAACTGCTCCTTGAGCGATGTAACGCGCTCCGCGTTTGAACCCGCAATACTGGGCGTGCGGGTCGGTTCGTCAACCGACTTCGGTATGGGGGGGGTTTTTTGTAATAAAGAAACATCCATAATGAATCCCACGAGGGCGGGAGAAATAAAATGTCCACCCGGGCAGAGATCCCGCGATACCCGGGTAAGCCTAATACCTCAAGGGCGGCGGCTGGTGCCCTGAGGGGGCCGCACTAGGAACTGACCTCCCTGTCAGCCATGCATCCTCTCGCCGTGCGGCAGCAACTTAGGATTAGGGGATTTTTATAGTGCTTACCTTGCACGCGGTCCGGGCGGTTAAGCCAAGACCCTCGGTCCCGTAGACAGCCGCGAGACGTGACCACAGACACTGCAAACTACGGGATTACGAGATTGGGGTGACGGTGACAACGGGGCGGGGGGGGGGGAGAGATTGAAAGAAGGGAAAAGAGAGAAAAAACTAAAAGATATAAAATAAAACAAAAACAAAAGGTAAAATAAAAAGGTATAAAAGTAAAATAAAAATAGAAAGTAAAACGTAAAATAAACAAAACAAAAACAAAACAAAACAAAAAAATAAAATTTAAAATAAAAGGCGTCCGAAGACGGAAGAAGAAAGACAGCCCCGCTGTCTGCTTGGCGGTAGGGTGAGTACACACCAAGCCCGTCAATGTCCCGTCCCGTGTCCCCTCTGATGACCAGAGGAGTACCGGGAGGGACGTGAAGGCAGTGCCCAACGGGGACACTGCAAAGGAGCGGCGCCGCAAAAGGCGACACCGCCCGCCGACCGTCCCCACGGGTGGAGTCCCGCGGAGACAAGCAGCGCAAGCGCCACTCTTTGGTAACTTTTTAGTGAGGTTTTCTCCCTCTTAGTCCGAAGACCCGCGGGCAGGAGGCCAAAAAGCCCCCTGCTAACGCGTTGACCGGACGGTGGCCGGAGTTCGACCATGCCCGCAACCCACAAAAGGCGCAGGAAGCGAGCCCGCCCGCCCAAGTGTCCCCGCAAGACCCCAAAAGGAGCCGTACGGGAACGGGGTGGAAGCGGGGTCCCGAAGGACCCCCAATTCCGGGTGATTTTTTAGTGAGCTTGTCTTGCTCGCAGCCCAAAGACCCGCGGGCAGGAGGCCAAAAAGCCCCCTGCAAACGCGTTTTGACCGAACGGTGGTCGGAGTTCGACCATGCCCGCAACCCACAAAAGGCGCAGGAAGCGAGCCCGCCCGCCCAAGTGTCCCCGCAAGACCCCAAAAGGAGCCGTACGGGAACGGGTGGAAGCGGGGCCCCGAAGGACCCCCAATTCCGGGTAATTTTTTAGAGAGCTTGTCTTGCTCGCAGCCCGAAGACCCGCGGGCAGGAGGCCAAAAAGCCCCCTGCTAACGCGTTTTGACCGAACGGTGGTCGGAGTTCGACCATGCCCGCAACCCACAAAAGACGCAGGAAGCGAGCCCGCCCGCCCAAGTGTCCCCGCAAGACCCCAAAAGGAGCCGTACGGGAACGGGTGGAAGCGGGGCCCCGAAGGACCCCCAATTCCGGGTAATTTTTTAGAGAGCTTGTCTTGCTCGCAGCCCGAAGACCCGCGGTCCCGAAAGAGTCGGGATTACGCGTTGGTAACCGGACGGTAGTCGGAGTTCGACCCACCGTCCGCCCACTGTCAGAATTTGCCGCGAGCAGCAGCTTGCTACTCGCGTTGCCCGGGGTGCACCACGCGGAGGTTTCTGACACGCACCCCGCCCTCGACGAACCTTTTTTTTTTTTTTTTTTTGTTTTACGAGGTGGAAAATCCCTTCGGATCTCCGACTCTTGGGGGAAATAAGAGCCGGAGTATGTGGTGTCTCCACTAAAAACCACCTCGACTTCCGCCATGTACCCGTGTGTCGGAGGGTGGGGCATCACCAAAGCACTCGTCGCCACCCTCCGACGGGCATTGGCCCGCCAGATGGTCAGGCGGGCCCCGAACAAAACCCCCTTGGCGACGGATTAAGGTGTTGGACTCCGCCGCCAAAACGCCCAGCGGCCGCAGAGGATAGGGAGGACGGCAACGCAACACCGCATCTCCTCTTCCTCTGCGGCCCCACCGCGACGCATCGAATGGTGCGCCCCCATTTGGTCGCGGGAGATAGGGCGCGCGGCAACGCAACACCGACACGCCTCTCCTCCCGCGACCGCACCCGACTGCGAGGGACAGACAGAACTGTCCCCCGCACCCGCACCGTTGGACGCATCCTGCGCAGGCCCCTCCAAGCCCACGCGGAGCGTCCCCTCCTGGATCCCTCTTAGCTTCACCGCGGGTGACCAATCCACGGTTACTGAGCCCCCCCACCACGACAAGGTGGAGATCCCACGGGGGGGCCCTCGACGAACCTAACCTAACCTTTTTTTTTTTTTTTTTTTTTTTGGTATCGGGTTGGAAAATCCTCATGGAGTCCCTCCGCCCCGGGGGAAGGACGAAGGGGACTGTCAGACTCTTACTGACTAAAAACCAACCCGTGTTCCTCATGTACCCGTGTGTCGGAGGGTAGGGATTCGCATAAGCATTCGTCACTACCCCCCGACGGGTATTGGCCCGCCAGATGGTCAGGCGGGCCCCGAACAAAACCCCCTTGGCGGCGGATGAAGGTGTTGGGCTCCGCCGCCAAAACACTCAGCGGCCGCAGAGGATAGGGAGGACGGCAACGCAACACCGCATCTCCTCTTCCTCTGCGGCCCCACCGCGACGCAACGATGGTGCGCCTCCATTTGGTCGCGGGAGATAGGGCGCGCGGCAACGCAACACCGACACGCCTCTCCTCCCGCGACCGCACCCGACTGCGAGGGACAGTTCTTCTGTCCCTCGCACCCGCCCCTTTGGACGCATCCTGCGCAGGCCTCCGTCAAGCCCACGCGGAGCGTCCCCTCCTGGATCCCTCTTAGCTTCACCGCGGGTCACCAATCCACGGTTACTAAGCCCCCCCACCACGACAAGGTGGAGATCCCACGGGGGGGAACCTAACCTAACCTTTTTTTTTTTTTTTTTTTTTTTGTTTTACGAGGTGGAAAATCCCTTCGGATCTCCGACTCTTGGGGGAAATAAGAGCCGGAGTATGTGGTGTTTCCACTAAAAACCACCTCGACTTCCGCCATGTACCCGTGTGTCGGAGGGTGGGGCATCATCAAAGCACTCGTCGCCACCCTCCGACGGGTATTGGCCCGCCAGATGGTCAGGCGGGCCCCGAACAAAACCCCCTTGGCGACGGATTAAGGTGTTGGACTCCGCCGCCAAAACGCCCAGCGGCCGCAGAGGATAGGGAGGACGGCAACGCAACACCGCATCTCCTCTTCCTCTGCGGCCCCACCGCGACGCATCGAATGGTGCGCCCCCATTTGGTCGCGGGAGATAGGGCGCGCGGCAACGCAACACCGACACGCCTCTCCTCCCGCGACCGCACCCGACTGCGAGGGACAGACAGTACTGTCCCCCGCACCCGCACCGTTGGACGCATCCTTCGCAGGCCCCTCCAAGCCCACGCGGAGCGTCCCCTCCTGGATCCCTCTTAGCTTCACCGCGGGTTACCAATCCACGGTTACTGAGCCCCCCCCACCACGACAAGGTGGAGATCCCACGGGGGGGGAACCTAACCTAACCTTTTTTTTTTTTTTTGTTTTACGAGGTGGAAAATCCCTTCGGATCTCCGACTCTTGGGGGAAATAAGAGCCGGAGTATGTGGTGTTTCCACTAAAAACCACCTCGACTGCCGCCATGTACCCGTATGTCGGAGGGTGGGGCATCACCAAAGCACTCGTCGCCACCCTCCAACGGGTATTGGCCCGCCAGATGGTCAGGCGGGCCCCGAACAAAACCCCCTTGGCGACGGATTAAGCTGTTGGACTCCGCCGCCAAAACGCCCAGCGGCCGCAGAGGATAGGGAGGACGGCAACGCAACACCGCATCTCCTCTTCCTCTGCGGCCCCACCGCGACGCATCAAATGGTGCGCCCCCATTTGGTCGCGAGAGATAGGGCGCGCGGCAACGCAACACCGACACGCCTCTCCTCCCGCGACCGCACCCGACTGCGAGAGACAGACAGAACTGTCCCCCGCACCCGCACCGTTGGACGCATCCTGCGCAGGCCCCTCCAAGCCCACGCGGAGCGTCCCCTCCTGGATCCCTCTTAGCTTCACCGCGGGTGAGCAATCTTTTTTTTTTTTTGTTCACTACGGTGGTAAAACTCTCCTTATGAGTCATCTCAACTCCGCCAACCCAGCCATTAGAACGGCTAGGCTTGGGACTGGCGGAGGAGGTATGTGGAGGCTCTCCCCTAAAGGCGTTCGGGGCATACCCACTAAAAACCACCGCGGTGTCCCTACGGGTCCCGTGTGTTGGCGGGGTCACGCGATTCGCGATTTGCATACTTTCTCGCGACCCCGCCCGGGATTGGCCCGCCGTTGGTGTTGGCGGGCCCCGTCTCGTTATGATCTCGCAATCATCCATCAAACTTCTTGCATACATCAAACTTCTGGCATCCATCACCTCACAAAGCTACTTTTTAGCCTTTTGGCGGACAGGGAGCAGCCCCAGCGCTCACCGTCCGCAGGCAATAAATTTACGGTGGTCGGAGGTCGTCTCTGGTTCGACGTCCCCGACGCCCGGACCTACGGTTGGGGTGAGGGCGATGTATTTCCCTCTCCCGCTCCGCCGCCTCCTTGCTCAGCATGACTGCTTCGCAGAAAGAGGCGACGGCGTTCCAAGACCTCTCACTCCGGACCATAGACAGAACTACGGCCGGGAGCGAGAGGACAACCGTATTGAGAGCCGCGACCAGATCACGGCGCTGCGATGCCCAGGCTGGGCATTCCGCCAAAGTATGCAACGCCGTGTCTTCGACAGGGTCGCGGCTGCTGCCACAATGGTGGCACCCGGGCGTTTCCTCCCGGCCTATCCTCCACAAATACCGGCCAAAACAACCATGGCCGGTAAGGATTTGAGTCAACCGGAAGGTGAGGACGCCGTGACGTCTCTCCAACCACTCATCAACCACGGGACTTACCGCCACTATCGTGGCGTGCCCGAACCTAACCTAACCTAACCTAACCTAACCTAACGTGTTTTAGATTGTACTTTTTGAATAGTCTTTTTTTTTTTTTTTTTTTTTTTTTTTTTTTTTTTTTTTTTTTTTTTTTTTCAATGCCTAATTATCACTATGTTGTTTTAATTTATACTGTTTGATTTTACTGAAATAAAAATATTTGATTTTGTGTTTGAATGGTCGAATGTTCATAAAATTACCGATGTTTTTGTCGTTTTACACATAATTTATTCTGTAAATTAAGGAAAAATAGAGCACCATGTATGGTAATGATAGAGTAGATACATGTTACTCTATTAATGACATGTTTTTTTTTTAATCGTAGGCAATAATCATTTGTAGCACAAAGTAGCCTACCTATCCTAATATATTAAATTATTGACCAACAATGAATAATATTATAGATAACTAGCTAGTACATTGCATAAGAATTTCTGGGCATGGAGATTTTACGTTGTTTGTGAATGAAATCGTCAGAATGAAGTTAAACAAAAGCCATTAAAGTTGCGGTAGTCTGAAAACGCAATTTCTTTTTTAGGTATAAATAATTTCTGTGCGACTAATAGTTTGCCATCTGCTATTCTGCACCCGCTTTTTCGAGATGCCGGCAGCGAGAGGAGCGTTGCGATCCTATACACTTGTATTTAACTTTACATTTACCTTTTCTGGACAACTAAAAATTTAATTTTGTCCTCTGATAAATGCATGTTAAGCCCAAGAATGTAACATTTCAATGAACTAACTCCAAATGTTGACATTCTGGGCGTCAGTACCTCAAAATATTAAAAGATCCTGTTGACAGCGTACAACATCGATAAAAACCCGATCCATTGACATATTAGTTTCCAATGACACGTATCTATGTACCGTTGCGCTCATTGGATTTGACATTATTTGCTTTTGACAGAACTATCGCTAAGTAACTTAGTAGAAATTCTTTGTTTACAAAAAGTCTATGTTCTCGTGGCACGGACTATAGGTATCTCATTGTTATGCAGGCGAGCTCATAGAAATGAATCATGGTACACTGTACTGTCATGAGTAGATCCATGCCAACGAGCATCTAAATCTCTGATGTACCTATAATTTTGCATCACATACAACTTGCACATTGACAGAAAAGAAACCTTTTCTGTTCCTAAAAAGTTCTGGTTGCTCTCCTCCAGGAGATTGAATTGGAATATGAGATCCATCTACACAGCCGATAATATTTGGAAAACCAGCTATATTAAAAAATTGCGCTTTAACTTCTCCCAGATCTTCAGAGTTTGGCATTCGTATATATCTTCTAGCTAGTTTTGCAATTTCTCTACTTACTTTATAAACCACACTTGACACAGTGGTTTTATGAACATTATTATCATCACCAATCACTACTTGAAATGTGCCTGTGGCGTAAAATCGTAATATGATGAAAATTTGTTCCAACATAGACAATGTATATTTGCGATACATAACTGGAGCTAAACTAATGCTGATCATATCACTTATGTGTAACACGGTATCCTTATCAAAACGATATCTCATTTTAAATTCTTCATCTGTAAACATTTCAAAAGGATTTCTCCTAGATCTTAGGTTTCTAGGTACTGATTAATTAGCAATAAACTCCAGCACTTCAAAATCAAACTCTCTGCTCACTGCAGAACTGCTCGAATACGACATTTTGTATCGGTTATGTAAAAGTTGTAAACACAAACCTATCATATCAAAACTTTCCAGTTATAATATATTAGTCTATGATCAAAAAAGGTAACACGTTTGACAGAAGTTAAACTTCAAATAAAGTTATGGAACCGATAAACGGCGAACATTGGTCGGTTAAGTTAAACTAAGTTTTTACAGAATAAATTATGTGTAAAACGACAAAAACATCGGTAATTTTATGAACATTCGACCATTCAAACACAAAATCAAATATTTTTATTTCAGTAAAATCAAACAGTATAAATTAAAACAACATAGTGATAATTAGGCATTGAAAAAAAAGACTATTCAAAAAGTATACAATCTAAAACACAACTGTTTGAAAAAAGGTTGTGAAGCCCTGAATGTTTGTTTACAAAAAGTCTATCTTCTCGTGGCACCAACTATAGATGGTCACATCCTAGGAGACAGTGCCTATGCTTGTGGCAAGTACATAATGATACCATTTTTGAATCCTAATACAACTGCAGAAAAGCTCTACAATGAAGCACAAATCATCATCATCATAAAATGTCAAATCTTCTGACAGCGAGGCCTGATTTGACATTTTATTTTTTTAAAGTATATAAGTTAGCAGGCGTACCTACAGCCATTACGAATAAGGCATTATAATATTTTTTTTAGTAAAATAATGAGCAACTAGTGGTTTACTCCTAAAAAAAACAATATATGATTAAACAACTAGTTAAACAGACAAATTAAAATATTTAAATAAGTTTTCAACTCGTTTTTTAAACAGAGCCATCTAGTGGCAGAAAAAAGAACTACGTTTTGGTTCAATCACAGATAATATAATACTTTACAGTGTTCAATAGTTATTGAACGCTCCAGTGCGCATTCAGAAACGCAGTGTCAGTTAACCAACTGTAGTGGACTGTAGGTTTTGCTGGTCAATTTCGACTTTACTTGAGCTCTTAGAACTTCGAGGTGACTGATTAAAAGATCAACTGTTCGGTACAACGGTTTAATGTCGAGTGATATATTATGACTTGCATTTTACATACGGTAGGCAAAGCGCCTGACACTATTTAATAGCAAAACAATTTGCTGTACTAAAACTAATTTCTTGAAGCTACAGAAGAGCCGTAGGAGCTCGAACATGCCCCCGGCCGTTGAAGGCTTGCCTTCAACACGAATAATCTCCCAGCTGGTACTATCTCGCAAAATGTCCTTCCTATGATACCTCCGGACGTCCGGATATCAGCCACCTGCATCACTCCATCCGTGGCGCGGTGAAGAGCCATGATTCCAGTCAATCTCCATTTTAGTGGTGGCAGGTTGTCATCCCTGATTATGACGAGGGTGATGTGCCTCAGAGTGTCTAGGGACGAGTGGTCTATCCATCTGGTCCAAACTTGTTGCCGCGTTTGTTGAATGCGCCCGAATGTCTAGCCAGCATGTTGGTGGAACAGTAGCGAGAACATCCTTAGCAGGAAGTGATGTGAACGGTCTTCCTGATGGAGAGTTACCTGAAGTACGGGAAGCAAGTCCTCTGGGTTTGAAGACAAATGAGTCAGTGGCCAAGAATTTAATATCCCTTCAATTCGAACTATCCTCGAATTCAGTTAAGTCTATTAAGTTAAATAACAATTACCCAACACTCTAACTAAGTGGTTTGGTCGACGTGACACCGGCTTCCCAAAGACCTTCAAAATGAGGAGCACAAGAAGGGTGCAATATGGAAATCTATTCCGTCACACACAGGCTGCGCTTTTCATTAATGGAGCCGTAATTACGCTTTAAAGAAGCCGATAATTAATTGTAGTGACCTACGAATGCAGTTCCACTATGAGAATAAATAGGAAGATGCTTTCCTCATCTAAACATAAATCTATGTAGCGCCTGCAAATAATTTTCGCTAGTCAAATGACCCACCAGTTCAAAATAAAGGGCTTTGGTTATGAAGCAAACAAAAAATAACGACATAGACTTTCACCAGTCTACATCCACGACCTTGACGAAATAAAGGCTTAATAATGTGATGAGTGGATGGATACGTTTTCTTAAAACTGTATTCTAAATGATGCAGTCTACCTCCTACCCGCATAATTTTATCATGAATTCAGAAAATTCTTAACTCTAAAAATCAATTTTAAAAAGTAATTTCTTATTATGTAGCAATAATTGATACTAGAGGAAATATTCCCTTTGTGACTACACAATTATGAATTTTAAAGCTCTTTGCAATTTTGTATTAGAAAAGTGATTAACGCCTACAGTTGTTTGCTGTCTACATTTTTCAATAAAGCGAAACAAATCGCAAAAGGTATGTTATAATCGTAAAATGTAGAATATCGCTTGAAATCGATTAATCTGCTGTGTAGAATTCGGGCTAAGAATGGGTATTTTTTTAACACAGATCAGTGGAAGCGATTAATTCATCCAGTCTTAGCCCAAGACAAAGGATCTAACACATGGGCCAAGTTTCTTGGCGCTAAGAATTAAACAACTTACTTACCAAATATCTCCTGGTGATGTTCTTGAGTGGAGTCCTGGAGGCAAGTTAGACACACACGAGACTAAAATTGGCCAAAATTAGCAAGTGAATTATCTTTACTTTACCAGACTCCACGCAGCGTCTTCAATCAGCAAATTCTTCCGGCACCAACCACGTGCATCGGATTCACTCAAGTTTTACAATGTTCGTTAAAATACTATTTTTATCACAATTAACCGGTGCCAGTTATTGATCAAGGAAGTGGCAATCAAACGGGTTCTAAATACAAGATCAAAACGCTCACAACACGAAATCTATCCAGAGCTAGGTTTTTTCGCTGACCGCGGGAAACGACAATGAACGAAAAGATTGACAGTTCAGTGTGACCATTGTCAGAAATTTTCAATAGACTAAACAAAATGTTACTCAATCGATCTAATCGATTTGACTTATAATAAAAACTAGTTCTATTTCAAACATCCACCCGCCCCGGACCGGCCTACCGGTCCGCTAATCGGTTGGTAGACGTGACAATGTTGCAACCGCTCTCCTCAGAATCGAACCGTCCACCAAGACCTCAGCAAATCGGGGAACTCCATCAGCCCCAGTTACCAAATGAAGGATGCGCCCCCTGCGCCATCTGAGTGGCGGAAGGTTAGCCTCCTTGATCAAAACGAGGTCTCCAATCTTGGGTGGATCGGTCTTGTCGGTCCACTTAACGCGTTGCTGGAGTATGTGCAAATATTCCAAATTCCAGCGTTTCCAAAAGCTCTGAGTAATCTGGCGTACCAATTCAAAACGCGAGAGACGACCAGGTCTCGTATCAATATAGGGGTACTCAGGCAAGGCGACAAGTGGGCGACCAATCAAAAAATGGCCCGGCGTAAGGGCCTCCAAATCATTCGGATCTGAGGAGATCGGGCACAATGGCCGAGAGTTCAAAACGGCCTCAATCTTACAAAACACAGTTGCGAGTTCCTCAAATGTAAGGACAGATTCACCGATTGTCCTGCGCAAGTGTGTTTTGGCCGATTTTACAGCGGCCTCAAATATACCACCCCAGTGTGGACAATTTGGTGGGGAAAACAACCAATTTATCCCACGTCGGGCAAGCCTATCACCTATATCAGCTTTGTTGGTTTCAAGGAAATTAACAACATCATTCAAATAATTATAGGTGCCCTTGAAGTTAGTGCCGCAGTCAGAACGGATCAAGGAAGGCATCCCTCTGCGGGATACAAATCTGTCAAATGTGGCTACAAACGCCTCGGTCGTAAGCGAGGAGACCAGTTCCAAATGTACGGCCTTTGTGGAAAGACAAACAAAAACACACAAGTAGGCCTTAACAGTCTTGCTGTTTCGAAGTGTCGACGTTTTCACCAAGAAGGGACCAGCGAAGTCCGTGCCAACACCGTCAAACGTCCTGCTTTCAGTTACGCGATCTGCCGGTAAGTCCCCCATCAACGGCTGCATGGTGGAAGCCTTGAGCTTATAACAAGGGATGCAGCGAAAGACTACACTCCGAATAATTCTTCGGGCAGACAAAATCCAAAATTCGCGTTGCAAAATAGCCAACAAAGCATTACAACCAGCATGCGAGTTTTTAAGGTGACGGTCAGTTACCAACAAGCGTACCAAATGACCGTCCTTAGGTAACAAAAGGGGGTGACGTGCTCCGTAAGGGAGGTTGGCGTTCTTGAGACGCCCTCCAACGCGCAAGAGACCCGTATCGTCCAAAAAGGGGTTCAATTTAGAGACAGCTCCCGACAATTTCGATCTCCCTGATTTAAGGATAGCAATTTCCTTTTCAAAATGCGCCAATTGCACAGAACGAACCCAAAAGGTGAGGGACTCCTGTCGTTCCTGTGGTGAGATAAACGGTGTCAGTCGTTTCTGTTGTGGGTGCCTAAAATTAAAAACAAAACGCTTTATCCAAGCAGTAACACCTAACAACTTGTCGAGGGAGCTGTAACGATTCAACAGGAAATCGGGGTCGAAGGCGCATTCTACCTTCTCAAGAGCGAGTGTTCGTAGACCCGGCAAATTAGCAGTATTCAAAACTGGCGTTCGAGGCCAATCAATTTCTGGTCGACTCAACCATTCCGGACCCCACCACAGCGAATGACCTATCAAACTAGGCGTCAAGCATCCGCGCGAGGCACAATCAGCGGGGTTGAGCTCACCTGGCACGTGTCTCCAAACAAGTTTGACTTCGGATTTCTGGATTTGGGAAACGCGATTAGCGACAAATACCTCCAAGGTGTGGACAGAAGCCTTCAACCAACAAAGAACAATTTGGCTGTCTGTCCAGGCGTAGGTCCCATTAATACAAATGCTTTTACCCAAAGTACTGGACACGTGGTTCAATAAGCGTACAAGTAGAGCTGCTCCCGAGAGCTCCAATTTTGGAATGGTCAGAGATGTCCGAAGAGGTGCCACCTTGCTCTTTGCCATGATCAGGGAAACCCTCACCTGACCTGAGGCACTAACTGTGCGCAAGTACACCACGGCGGCGTGACCACGTTCCGAGGCGTCACAAAACCCGTGAAGGGTGGCCTTGTACTTCCCGGGAGGAAGGATGGGACGAGGCAAGGAGATCTCGTTGACGGCAGGAAGTGAGGATACAAAAGAGGTCCATTCCTCAACAAGAGTGCCGTGCAGAGGTTCGTCCCAGGTCAATCCTGCTGTCCAAAGCTTCTGCAAGAAGCATTTTGCCCAAAATATAATTGGACAGATCCAACCGTTCGGATCAAAGGTTCTGGCGACAGTGGACAATACGAGACGTTTAGTCCAAGAACACGGCAATTTCAAGTCTACGTTATATGTAAAGATGTCTTGGACTGGTCTGTACTGAACGCCTAGAACAGCCATCATGGCGGGGTTGTCAACAATCTCAAACAAATGTGGATCTTGCTGATGATCCTCTGGCAAGCCTTCCAAAAGCGCTGGCGAGTTGGAAATCCATTTGCGCAACTCATAACCAGCGGAGGCCAAAATACCTATCAATTCGTCCCGCAGGAGGATCGCCTCGTCCGCTGTGGAGGCGCCCGAGCAAATGTCATCGACGTAAATATCGTCCTTCAAGATGGCGGAGGCTCTTGGGAAACGTAGGCCTTCGCGGTCTGCGAGCTCCCAAAGAGAACGTATTGCCAAGTAGGGGCTTGACCTTAACCCGTACGTATTTGTATTGAGCTCGTAGACGACCATGGGATCGCGAGGAGACTCTCTCCAAAGGATCAGCTGGAAGCGACGGTCATCAGGGTGGATAATCGTCTGCCTGAACATCATTTTTATGTCGGCCACAAAGACAACCTGATGTCGTCGGAAGCTGGTGATGACGTCACAAAGGTTCTTGACCAACTTGGGACCAGAATGCAAGCACTGGTTCAAGGATACGCCTGTTGAAGTCTGCGCAGAACCATCAAACACTGTGCGCAGCTTGCCAGTCGATGGCTTCAATACCGCATGATGCGGGAGAAAGTAATGCTCCACCGAACGCCAATCCAAATTTGACACAGACATGTGTCCTAACTGTTCATATTCCCTCATGAACTCAATGTACTTCTGTCTGAGCTCCGGATCACGACCCATGCGGCGCTCCATAGCCAACAATCTCTTTTCGGCTAAAGGTCGTGACTCACCAAGCGGAGGCCGAACAGACAGAAATGGTAGCCTCGTAATGATCCGACCAGAACGGAGTCGACCAGTGTTGTTCTGGAAGAACAGCTCGCACTCCTCATGTTCTGGATTCAAACGGGCAGCTTGAGGGGGTTCCTCTACCTCCCAAAACCTCTGAACCGCATCAGAGAGAGCGGAGCCTACAGCCAACAAATTGTCAAGTTCAGGTGGAGGGGGGTCCCTAGGTACAGGTCCCATCAAAGCAAATCCAAATATGGTCGGGATGGCAGTCAAACCATTTGGCACCAAGACCCGTTTCCCACCAATCAAAATTCCACCGAGGACATCAGAGCCAATCAACAAGTCGATTTGTCCCGGTGTGTCAAATTTGGGGTCTGCCAGTTCCAATCCCGATGTCAAATTCACCACAGCAGCGGAAAGCTGGTTCTGTGGGTGCATACCCAAAATATTCTTCAACACAATAGCCGAGGTTTTAATCCTCGGGTGTGAAGATTCAACAGGGCCAAACAAAACTTTGACTTGCCCTTCAACATTAGAGGCTACGTCACCTATGCCCCGTATACAATTCGGAAAAGAGCCCATATTTAATTTAACCTGCCCTACCAAATAAGTGGAAACAATGCAACCTTGTGAACCTGTGTCCAATATAGCACGGACAACAACAGAGGTCCCCGTGGGTCCCCAGACCCTAACAGCAACCGTTGGTAGGATAACGGTCTCAATGGGGGAGGTTGGCGTTATAGGGCAGGGGTCAATGACCTATTGTTGCCTGGGCGGCGACCGTTGGCCAGGACCAGGCAAATCAAAATGGGGGTGCGGCTTGAAGTCCTCAAAGGCGCGATGACTCGATCCGCGCGCCATCTGTGGGGGGTCATAGTGACGCACCCGCCCAAAACGAGGTGGGCGCGAGTCAAGGCGGGGACGCTCCGCCAAAGGAGGGGAATACCTGGGGCAGCAGTCATGGTGCTGGTGACGCTGAACAGCACATTCAGGTGCGCGAGAGAAAGGAGGCGTGCGCACGCTACGGT
Organism: Euclidia mi; assembly: GCA_944739405.2. NCBI lineage: Eukaryota > Metazoa > Arthropoda > Insecta > Lepidoptera > Erebidae > Euclidia > Euclidia mi. Next base: position 98,676 of record OX123184.2, read on the forward strand.
TCTCCAAGCGGGGTGAGTGGCGATCAATTGAGCGAGGCGACTCTCGGCTACGCGCCGGTGAGCCTCGGCTGCCACCTTCAAGACACCCGCCCGTGCGCGGCGTCGGCTGGTAAGACAAGCGGCCTACCTCTCTGGCATTCATGCAGAGAATGTCCAAATGCTGTCCTCCACAGTGAGGACAGGGGCGAGAATTTGGGCAGTCTCGCTGGTAGTGGGACCCCAAACAAGAGAAGCAAAGGCGGCGGGCATTCGCGATGCGCCTACGAGAGGCGACATGCAGGTCCAAGAATGCCCTACAACTGGCCGTTCTGTGCCCCGTGACCTTGCAGTAGGAGCACTCCACTGGGCTCTGCGTGACTGCAAAGCGAGGAGGGCGCCGGTCAACACTGGCTCGGGTGTGAACGCGAGCCTGCTCCTTGACCTTGGGCGGCTGCGACTTAGCCGGCGTGTCACCACCGGAGTTGTCCAAGACCCGGCACTCATCCTCCAGGAACTTCTCCAGGTCAGCAAAGGGGGGCAGATGGGTCGCGCTATCCCCACCAAAGCGCTGTTCAAAACGCGACCTCAGGTCGGCAGGCAGCTTCTTCAGCACAATGTGCACCAATAGATAGGACCATTGGTCCACGGGCAGGTCAAGGCACTTAAGTGCGTTGATGGCCACCAAAAGCGGGTTCAACAGTTGGGTGCGCAACCCAGAGACCCGGGTGAGCGTCGGCAAGCCCAAAATCTGCTCAATATGCGTGTCGGCGAGGCCACGCTTGTTATGGTACCTACGGGTGATTAGGTCCCGAGCCGTCTGGTACGCCTCGTCAGACACGGGCAGATGCTGGATGAGGCCCTTAGCCTCCCCATCCAGTACCGACATTAGATAGGCCAACTTTTGTGCAGGCCGAAGGTCAGCCCTATCATTCACCAGGCTGTCGAACAAGTTAATGAAGCCCAGGTAGCTTCCTAGGCAGCCATCAAAATGGGGGAGGTCCAAAGTAGGGAGCCTACTCACCAGCCCCGGTGCTGACCTAGGAAGCTCCTGCTTCAGGCCGGGTTGCCCTTCCCTATCGGCAACTAGTTGTCTCGCAGTATTGGAGACAGCATCATACAGGTCTAAGACCTGGGCATAGTCTTCGCTGACCTTATTTCGCTGGTCAGCGGTGAAATCATTGATTGACACTTCAAGACAGCAAGTGCTGAAAGTGCGGAATTGCTGTTCCACACTTGCCAGGCGATCGTCAATCCGCTCGTACCTTTGAAGTAGGGCCTGCTGGCGATCAGGCCGGTTCACTAAAGCACTGGCTGAGGCAAACCAGCGCAAATCTGATGCAATAGCGCCAGCAGCCGCACGCAAGTCCTTGATAGCTGACATAATCAAAATTTCAAAAGAGCCCGGACAAGCGTTAAACAATATTAACAATCAAACTTAATTTTTCTCAATTCTTTGAAACCAACAAGGTATTAGCCTGTTTATTGCAAGTGCAGGCAAGTGACAGGTATTTACTGCCCAACAAAATTAAAAGTTTCAGTATATTGAGACAAACACAAAAGTTATCAAAGTTATAACTTATAACAAATTAATAAAGTTGAAACTTCAACTTAATTAGTTAATTATTTGCAACAGACAGACTAACTGTGTTATTTATGATATACAATATGAAGTAAGCACAGAATATGTGTTACCTAGCAATATTATCTATATTCTAACAAACAAAGTTTATTAATGTGACCCGCCCAAGTGGCAAGGTCAAGTTTGATTATTACAATGTTTATGAATAATTATGCAATAAACTAAATTTACTAAATTTATTGATACATACAGCTGTTATGTATCCAAACAAACTGACTTATTAATGCAACAACAAATTTAAGTTAGATTTTCCAACAATACAAATCAACAATTACTGATTGAGGTTATGTGACAATGTGTTTCAAATTATCTAGGTCAACTTATACAATTAAATATTATGTATTTTAGACAATAACTGACCTGACAAACACTACAATACTGTCTACAAGGTGATAAGATACAAGCTCATACCAATCTGAGTTTATACTCAGTAATGCAACAGCGGCTAAATTTCAACTACGCTCTGCTACCAAAAAATTATGTGTAGAATTCGGGCTAAGAATGGGTATTTTTTTAACACAGATCAGTGGAAGCGATTAATTCATCCAGTCTTAGCCCAAGACAAAGGATCTAACACATGGGCCAAGTTTCTTGGCGCTAAGAATTAAACAACTTACTTACCAAATATCTCCTGGTGATGTTCTTGAGTGGAGTCCTGGAGGCAAGTTAGACACACACGAGACTAAAATTGGCCAAAATTAGCAAGTGAATTATCTTTACTTTACCAGACTCCACGCAGCGTCTTCAATCAGCAAATTCTTCCGGCACCAACCACGTGCATCGGATTCACTCAAGTTTTACAATGTTCGTTAAAATACTATTTTTATCACAATTAACCGGTGCCAGTTATTGATCAAGGAAGTGGCAATCAAACGGGTTCTAAATACAAGATCAAAACGCTCACAACACGAAATCTATCCAGAGCTAGGTTTTTTCGCTGACCGCGGGAAACGACAATGAACGAAAAGATTGACAGTTCAGTGTGACCATTGTCAGAAATTTTCAATAGACTAAACAAAATGTTACTCAATCGATCTAATCGATTTGACTTATAATAAAAACTAGTTCTATTTCAAACATCTGCTATCTAAAATAAAGTGATGATGTGATTCACAGTATGAAGAGTTTAGTTGGCTTTTATTTTCAGGAAATATCATCTCAGTGTTGCCTGATACGTAAGGCCATGTACCTGCGTCCTGGTGCAAAGAGTATGGGCCAAACCACTACAAATCCAAGGCTTGAAACGATTAAGTGTCTACTCTTCGCGAAATCAAGTCGACAGGATTGCCATTGGTCTATGTGCTGCATATGAACTCATGAATTCAGCTACACAATCGCGTATCTACAAATCCATTTAATTTAATTTGGAGTATTTTTAACCGACTAAGGATAACTACAGGTTCAGTTAAGAAAGTTATTTACGAAGGCTAGGTAGGCTAGAAGGTAAATTCATGTAATTGAAATTGTTTATAGTAATCACAAACTACGAAACGAACAATACCAATGTAATAAATAACTGGTAAAGTATGTAATATATATACTTAACCACGTTGAGCATTCATCCGTAGTCAATTGATCGTCCCATTATACTATAAGAATTATATATATATAAATGATATGTATATAATACAAATAGTGATAATACACCTAGGGAATCAAGGATGCGTGCGATAGCTGCAAGCATAGGTTTTGTATTTCCTATTGGTTACGGGAACATTTCTAGGAAAGTGAAGCTCATTTAAATTAGTTTGGTAAGATAAGTCTGAACTTTTATTTAGCATATCACGCTGCTTGTGAAATTCGACACACGACTGATTATGGTGATAATAAACGTGTTTCTTGTTTCTTCGTTTATAAAAACAAGGCTTAGCACGAGTGAATGAATCACCTAAATTGTTAAATGATTCCTTTAGAGGAATCTTAATGCAGAGACGACCATCAGCTAGTCGTGATGTATTATTTACAATTTGTTCTGCACACTGTTTCTTTTCTAATGCATAACTAGATGACTTATGGCACACCCGTTTGAGTTGCCTAAAACGCGTTAATTGGTTTTGGGTGTCATCTAAGTTATTAAACTGTGTGGAACTATGTTGGTTCAAGTTGCAATACATAGGTGACGATTGTGTACCTATACAATTATTATAGCCGCCGTTAATTGGGCCACTGACAATCCAACCAAGCTTAGTTTCACACAGTATGGGTTTCTTGTCCCCTAACATAATTCTACCGGACCCTAACAAGTTCCAAAATACTTCAACTCCAATAATTAAATCAATGGAAGCCGGTTTGTGGAAATAAGGATCGGCTAAACAAATATTCGTCGGTACATCTAGTTGTACCTGCCTGCACGGCACATTATCAGTAATTGTAGGCAAAACAAAACAAACTAAGTCGTTGCAATAATCCTCACACAAAGATTCAATACGGACACTACACATTTTATTTAACGGTGACGACGAATTATTAATTCCGAGTATAGACTTATTAATCTTATGACACGGTAAATTTAATTGTTTAAATAGCTTTTCTGTGATTAGACATGACGAACTCCCCGAATCAAGCAGAGCGCGGGCGATGTGTTCGACATTGTTTATGTCTCTGCATTTCACTAATGCAGTGCATAATAAAACGTCGCCCGAGCCAGTCGTACATGGTATATTATTATGCGCAGGGACACTAGCCGATAGTGTTACGGGACCGGTATTAGTCACGATTGCACAATCATCTTCGCTCGCATTCGCGTCGGTCGCACTCGCACTGATAGTATTGTTTACGCCGCGTTTTTGTAAGCTATCCTCATTATGTATAAGTGTGTGGTGCTTGCGATTGCAGATTTTACACCCTGTTCGCTTACATTGCTTAGGATAGTGACCATGTCGGAAACAATTATAACACACTTTGTATTTAGGTAATAGTGCCGAACGTTCAGCTACGCTTAATGCTAAGAACTGTGGACAAACATTAAGGTTATGATTGCCATTACACTGAGGACAATGTGTGTTTGAGTTAGACTCGTTAGTGCTATTCGGTAAAGAAATTAAAGCCTTTAAGTTTGAAGCGTGCTTACCGTGTGTGCTATCTTTCCTTGTGTGTGACAAGCGGGAAACTTCTAACGTTTCTAACAAGTCGGCACGGTTCCTAAGGAATTCGATAAACTTATCAAATGTGATAGATTGGTTTTTATCAATAAGCCCTTTACATTCTTCCCATTCTCGGAATGTTTTTGTATCTAGCTTACGGCTAATAATATAAATTAATAAAGTGTCCCAACTTTGAACGGGTTCGCCTAATGTACATAAAGCTCGAATGTTTTTGTTAAATTGATCAATCAATTGTTTAAGCGCTATCGAAGATTCCTTGGTGATAGGTTCGACATTGAATAATGAGGATATATGATTTTGTACAAGTAAACGTTTGTTGTCGAACCTCTCACACAGGAGTTCCCAGGCCATAGTGTAGTTCTGAGATGAAAATTTATATAGACTGTATCACGACAGCAGCCGCCCCTTCCAGTGATGACCTAAGATAATGAAATTTATTGATTTCATCAATATCGTCATTGCAATGAATGAGACTGGTGTAAGTATCACGAAACTCAAGCCAGTTATCGTATAATCCTGTAAATTTAGGTAACTTAATAGTGGGTAATTTGACTAACTGCCGTTTTGAACTGTGAAATGATTTGGAATCATCTTGTTCGGACTTGGAAACAATATTTAGCATATTCTTTGCCTGTGCTAATAGTGAATAATAATTAGACTCAATTGTTCTACGTTCAGTGATTTCATTATCGATGTTATCTGCTAAGCATTCTAACTGCAGTTGAATCTCACTAAAATCGTCATACAATGATTCCAACCTTTCAACACGCAACTGTAGCTCCATTACCTGACAAGCGGTTAATTTAGATAAATCTAGGTTTTCTAAATAGTTTCCAAAGACGGTCAGTCTGCCCTTGTAACTGCTACGCTTCTTTTTAAGATCTTTGATGTCGGTCATTTTGGAAAGTGGGTGTGTCGTCGACCTGGAATTTTACAATTGATGGTTTTAATAAACTAGTAATGATACTAATTTGTAACAATACTGTAAATAAAGGTTTATATAGCTTAATATACTGATAAATTGATATAAAATTATTGATGATTGACTCGATTAAACAATTTGAAAATTAACAATTTTGTGATGTACCTACTAAGTTATGAAAAAAAATGTAAAGGTAGTAAATTAAAATGAATTTAAATTCTAATAATCTACAAGGAAATGTACGTACTAATTAATTGTTATTTTAAAGAAACAATGTATTGGTTATAATTATATTACCTACACTTTAGGCACCTATTTAACTAACGCAACAATTTTGTCACTGTGCTGTATGATTAAACACTGTTAAATAAACCTGATTTGTATATAATATCCAATTAAATGTACTTATTAACACTTATTTAAAAATAAAACTTGTAGATTTCAAACATATGCAAATATAAAAATTTAAAAATGTTCGTTACTGACCTTTTACAATGTCACCTTTTAAAAAATCAATAATTTTTACCTGATATTATGTTACCTATGAGTGTTGGGTTAATAAATATAATTTAACGTATAATATTCGACTTTTATTTCCAACTCCTGACTCCTTAATTTATGTCTTCAACGTACTCTCTTCATCTTCAACTCCTCTTCACACTCCTTAGGAAATGGCAGGTAACTTCTTGAAGTTCTGATTTTCCAATAATTATAATCGTCGCAATTTATATTATCTGGATCTGGAGGACCATTATGTAGTGGACTGTAGGTTTTGCTGGTCAATTTCGACTTTACTTGAGCTCTTAGAACTTCGAGGTGACTGATTAAAAGATCAACTGTTCGGTACAACGGTTTAATGTCGAGTGATATATTATGACTTGCATTTTACATACGGTAGGCAAAGCGCCTGACACTATTTAATAGCAAAACAATTTGCTGTACTAAAACTAATTTCTTGAAGCTACAGAAGAGCCGTAGGAGCTCGAACACCAACGTTTATCCTTTCCATAACTTTAATGAATCAATAACAGTTGAGAGTATATCTGGTAACTTCAGAAACCGGGCATTATAATAACCAATGTTGGCCAAGCTCTCAGGCATGCGTTCAGCAGTTTACAAACACAACCACATTGTCTTCACGCAGCCTTCAAAGCACAAGTTGCTTTAAGAGCGTTTAATCCGTCGGAGGCGATTTTGCGGGTTTTTATTGTTCTATTACGTTATGGATAAATGACAATTAATGGAAAAGATATAGAAAATATGAAAGTTCAGTTCTTTATCAAGAGAGTGCTGGAGAAAAATATATGGGTTACTATAGTAAATATTTTAAAACGGATGAATTTAAAAAAGTCATTTTCGTAATTTCTGTAGTTTAGGCCAGCATTAATGGTCGCTAGTGCTATGAAAACTTATCGTTCTATAATTCTGTAAATGTAAACTGTACGAGCAAAAGCTATACAAGCGAGTCCCTTAAAAAGAAATTGTACTTTCATTCATAATTTTCAAGAAAATCGGAGAACAAAACAGTGCATTTTGCTTAATTTTAGCCCGCAAATTTGCATTTATATCTAAAAAACTACTGTGATTATTAAAAAAATATATACATATTTACAAACCTTAAGATTCATTTTAAGTCATATAAAAAAATTGGAATCTAAACTTTTCGTTTGTAATTAATATGATTTTTTAAAAAAGACCTATAAAACTCGAAGCGCGATGCTACGTCCGCCATTCAGCGCTGAGCGCTCTCAGAGGACAGACCTGTCGCTCGCGTCCGCGTCCGCCATTTTACGTAAATATTGCATTCCGAAACGTTTATAGCGCGGCTAAAGCTTCTTGATCCTTATTTTTTTCTCAACGTATTTTTTTTTATAAATATGAAAAGTTGATGTACTTAACTTTATTTATGTATTACGTATTAAACCAGTGTGTTAGTTGAGACATCTGGAGTCTAGTGGTTACTGGTTAGTATAGTAGCGCGGTCAACTAGGGGCTGGGCGAGACTGACAGAAACGGACCGTTAGATATAATACCTTGCTGCAAAAATCAAGTGGCAATATACAGTATAAACAGGTACAGTAGTTAGACGCATTTGATCTTTGATGGGTGACCATGGGATTGGCTTGCAAAGCCTTTATCGCAGGTTTATTTTCGTACAAACTACATAAGTTAAGGTAAAGTAATTGACATCACGGTCATAGTATGGATGGGTGACCGACCGATGAATTTACAGAGCCCATGTATGAGGTTCTTAATGGAGGCAAAATTATGGTTATTTTTAAGCTAGGACGCGCCGTCGTTAGCATGATACCAATGTAATAGGTATTTACCTAAAACGTACTATGCAATGCAATTAAAAGCACACTTGAATCGAATATTATCTTACAAACCGCCGCAGCTCAGCTGATCCCCACGAGCTCGCATTGCAGGTACCTAACACACACAAGCCCACCTACCTACTGTGCAGTCTTATTCTGCACCAGTTAACAGTTTATTTTGACTCAATTCTTCTAACTATATTTGTTCAAAATGCAGTTTCGATCTAATGTCAGTGTCATACTCATGTCACAAATGGTATTCTCCTAAATAAACTGATATTGGAATGTTATCGTGTCTAGATCGTTAATTGAACAATGTCATCATCATCGTTCTAGCATACCGTGGATTCGAACCCGATACCTTCTGCATAGCAGTCCGTTGGTATCTCCAGTAGGCTATCGCTGCCTGTTGTTAATTAAACAATGTGTCAACGTCAGTGAGAACAATAGAAGTCAAATTATAGTTGGTGCCACGAGAAGATAGACTTTTTGTAAACAAACATTCAGAGCTTCACAACCTTTTTTCGAACAGTGGCGTTTTAGATTTTATGCTTTTGAACAGTCTTTTTTTTCAATGCCTAATTATGCCACTATGTTTTTAAATTTATATTGTTAAATTTTACTGAAATAAAAATATTTGATTTTGTGTTTTAGTGGTCGAATGTTCATAAATTGGCCGATTTTTTTGTGGTTTTACACGTAATAATCTGTAAATTAATGAAAAATAGAGTACCATGTATGTTAATTATAGAGTAGGTACATACATGTTACTTTATTATTGACACGATTTTTAAAAAATCACTACGCAATAAATAATATTGCTCAAAGTAGCATATCTATTCTAAAATATTAAATTATTGACCAACAATGAATAATATAACAAATAACTAGCTAATACATTGCATAAACATTTCTAGGCATAGAGATTTTACGTTGTCTGTGAATGAAGAATGTGTCGTCAGAATGAACTTAAACAAAAACCACTAAACGTTACGGTAGTCTGAAAACGCAATTTCTTTTTTAGGTATAAATAATTTTCTGCCATCTGATATTCTGCACGCGCTTTTTCGAGATGCCGGCAGCGAGAAGAGCGTTGCAATCCTATAAACTTGTATTTAACTTAACACCAACCCTTTCCTGATAACTAAAAAATTAATTGTATCCTCTGATAAAAAGATGTTAAGCCCAAGAATGTATCATTTCAATGAACTAACGCCAAATGTTGACACTCTAGGAGTCAGTACCTCAAAACATTAAAAGATCCGTTTGACAGCGCATAATATCGATAAAAACCCGATCCATTGACATATTAGTTTCCAATGACACGTATCTATGTATAGGTCGGTTCACGAAAGTTGACCAGAAATGGCGGCCGTCGCGCATATGTACATTCGTGCACCAATGGCGTGGCTCCATTCTTGACGCATTTAGGGAATGCGTCAAGAACGGAGCCACACCATTGGCATTCCACCCGCGCCTCACCCCGCACCTCCACGGAGACCTAAAAATGATTTCTGCGCAGTGGTCATCTTTCGTGAACCCGACCTATACCGTTGCGCTCATTGATTTGAAATTATTTGTTTTTGACAGAACTATCGCTAAGTCACTTAGTAAAAATTCTTTGTTTACAAAATGTCTATATTCTCGTGACACGGACTCTAGATGATAATGACATTTAAATTAGAAGAATACCAATTCTGAGTCAATTTAAAATCTAATCTCATTTCGTTCAAAATATAATTTCAATGTCATATAAAATACGAGAATTGGCCTTATCTATGTAAAATTTTATAAAAAGAGGGATTTATATCATCGCACACTGTGTGAAATAATTTTAGGTGAATATGTATTGTATAATTACAATATTTTGTAAATACAAATCAACATATTGTATATTTTTTTCTTTCTTTTAATTAATTAAGTATTTTCTTTTACCCGACTCTTTTGGTTTTGTATTTAGTGTCATTCGTGGGTTTTCATGCATTAATAACAAAATAGATGTATATTTGAAATGTAACAATTATGTAGATGACAATTATAAATTATTTCTATCATATAATAAAACTGCGCCAAATTATTATAAATAGTCGTTGTTATCCTGAGGAACATCATCCTACTAAACAAATATGTAATATCTATCGTTATTTGATACCTTTAAATGCATGTGCATTGAAAATAATTAATTTGAATACTTTCATATCATAATCGACGTATTACATAAACGAATACTGTTCATGTATGGCAAGAAGGATCAAGATTATTATTCCACGCGATACCGTCATAGTGCGCCGGGTCTCGCATGCGCGGTGTGCGGGCGACCGCGGTACTATAAAAACCTAAACTCGAGCTGCCGCTCGAGGCGTATACGCTCTTAATGTCTGTGCGCAATATCAAATGATGAGGTTTTTACGATACTTGGAAGAAATTAGGTACTATTTCAATATGTAAGGAGTTTCTTCGATTACAATTTAAAAATGGGTTGTCTCTAAACCTTCATATATTTTATCAGATACTATCTAAAGAGCGTTTATTCCGTCGGAGGCGATTTTGCGGGTTTTTATTGTTCTATTATGTTACGGATAAATAACAATTAATGTAAAAGATGCAGAAATTATGAAAGTTCAGTTCTTTATCAAGAGAGTACTGAAGCAAAATATATGGGTTACTATAGTAAATATTTTAAAACAGATGAATTTAAAAAACTCATTTTCGTCATTTCTGTAGCTTAGGCCAACATTAATGGTCGCTAGTGCTATGAAAACTTATCGTTCTATAATTCTGTAAATGTCAACTGTACAAGCCAAAGTTATACAAGCGAGTGCTTAAAAAAGAAATTGTACTTTCATTCATAATTTTCAAGAAAATCGGAGATCAAAACAGTTCATTTTGCTTAATTTTAGCCCGCAATTTTGCATTTATATCTAAAAAACTACTGTGATTATTAAAAATATACATACATATTTAGAAACCTTAAGGTTCATTTTAAGTCATATAAAAAATTAGAATCTAAACTTTTCGTTTGTAATTAATATGTTTTTTTTTAAATACCTATAAATCTCGAAGCACGATGCTATGTCCGCCATTCAGCGCTGAGCGCTCTCAGAGGACGGACCTGTCGCTCGCGTCCGCGTCCGCCATTTTACGTAAATATTGCATTCCAAAACGTTTATAGCGCGGCTAAAGCCTCTTGATACGTATTTTTTTTCTCAACGTATCCTACTAATATTATAAATGTGAAAGTTTGTGAAGATGGATGGATGTTTGTTACTCTTTCACGCAAAAACTACTGAACGGATTTGGATGAAACCTTACAATAATATAGTTTATACATCAGAATAACACATAGGCTACAATTTATAAAGATTTTGTATAATGTTGCCATAATATAAGGAAAAGTATCAACTAAGTCGGCAAAAGCCCTGAGCTCTGAAAGCTATTGATTGGAATTTTACCCCTTCCTGATGACAGATTGATCTGATATTTGGTATACACTCATATTGTCATCAAGAATTAAAGATAATATTTAAATGATTGTAATATCAAGATGGCCGCCGATACAAAATGGCGGATCATATTATATTACTTCACAACAACCTCAATATGGGTATCAAATGAAAGGGCTTGATTCGTAGAATAGAGCTCACTATGAAAAATCCAAGATGGCTGTCGCCGCAAAATGGTGTAACGATCATTTTTACATACCTACTAATAACTAACTACTTAAAACTAGACAATCATATATTACATACCTAAAACTTTATAACTACATATTTAAACTTACTTATAACAATAAACTAAACATAAAATAAATATTATTAAACAAACAAACGGACACGCAGGCCACGCATCCGCGAGCTCTTTTATATAAACATTTTAACTGTTGCCTTTCACTTTTCCTATTGGTCGGCGCCTCCTGAGGACAGTCAGTCGCAGCACGGTCGTGGAGACGCTCCCAAACACTATCCGAGACCTCACGTACTGCTCTGAATTACGTCAGGTTACCCTCGATAATAAGTTATTCTTTCAAAATTTTACGGACAACATTACAGAAAATTTCTAATTAAGTGTTTTGTTCATTCCCACACTGGGTAAGTTGTACAGTATTAACTTTATAACTGTAATTGAGCAGAATTAGTGTTCTTATTTCATTTTCATTTCTAGTTTACTGTTCGCTTGCTACTACTACACTGATGTAATATAATAACTGTTATAGTGTTGTCCACTGTTGCAAATACCGTTCTTTAGCGTAACTTAAAATGTTGTTAGCTTGCTTGTATTATTCTCTTCCTACAGTACCTACCTAGTAATTTCTTGCTTTCTACCTACTAAGCCTAGACTAGCCATGTAGTACTCTAGATGCCAACCTCTTTTTGTTAGGTTTAGGTTTTCCTTGGCCAGTAGCTATTGGTATTAGTTGCTAATGCGCTCGGAACGGTGATTCCAGGAAGTTCTAAGCGGCTGAAGATCTGCACCTTGTGATTGCTTCGTCAAATCTTCTCTGTTGCTCAACCACGTCTAGCTGTGCTACGCTGCGCTACGTCGTGTTCCGCTGAGCTTCGCCGGAGCCTATCACCAAGCAGGAGAGTGCGGTATTCTGGAGCCACCTACGTGACTATCCTTTGTACCGGCCTTAACCCACGTACCCTCTACTTAATTTTATAAATAATTATTATATGTTCCTTGCCTTTGAGATTTTGTTCGTTTTATTTATTCTAAAAGTAAAATAAAACGTGACAGTGGCGCCCAAAAACGTGGTTTTCTGGAGGTCGAAGGTTAGATTCATGTATGTGGTGTAGCTATTTGGCTTTCTTGGTTGCGGTGGTAGTTAGCGTTGTGATTGTGTGATTATAGGTACATGTTTCATTGTTAATTAATCATTTTCAACATCAATCATCACCATTTTATTGTGTAATAAATCATTTTGCTTTTATAGTGTACAATTTATTGTTGTGTTGTTGAGCTGTGTTATAATAACTTTAGTTTTTTTTTTTTTTTCTTTTTTCAAATTGATTTTGAATGTCTTTCATTGCACTGTGTACGTAATTCTCTAATTACTGCAGCCCTACTACTTATTGTAAAAGTTTACTGTACAACATACCTAGTTTTTTTTCTCTTTTCTTACAATGGCTTATCCGATCAAATTTTTATTATTGCAAAAATCTGAACTACTTTATGAGGTTACAATTCGAGGAGAGGTTCCCGCCGATAGTGTTTTAGAGTTACGTCGTCAAATAACTAGATTAACTCAAAAGTTTCCTTCCGAAGATATTTATGAGTCTTGCTTAGAGTTCTCGGAGGATATTAGCGGTTTAACCGAAACTTTAGAGAAAGTTAAAGTTAACATTAGTTCACTTAAAACAGAAATGCAAAAGTCATTATTAGATAGAACACAAACTTTATTAAACCACTTACATTTTCGTTTACAACGTATTGTACCCCCTCAAACACCTGATCAAACCAAAGCATTAGGTAATTTAAATAAAGTTTTTGACAATCTTTCGTCACATTTTAGTGACATTACAAAATGTTCCTTGTCCACAACTGAAGTTGCCGCTAAGGTAGAATGTGTAGGTGAAGGACTGACAAAGATTGCCGTAACTTGTGATCGTGGTATATCTTCCGATCTTTCTAAATTAAAATACGATGGCAAAACTTGTGTGCGAGCTTTTATTCAGCGTTTAAAGGAATTTCGGACTGCTAAAGACATTACTGATAGTAAAATGTTAAACGCAGCAACGGAGATTTTTACTGGGGATGCGCTACATTGGTTTCGTAGTGTTAGGTCACGTATTGATACGTGGGATGAATTACTGGTTTTACTTAAGGATGACTTTGATATCGTAGATTATGATTATCGTATGTTATCAGAAATCCGCAATCGATCGCAAGGCAATTCTGAAAATATAACCATCTATTTGGCTATCATGGAGGGCATGTTTTCCCGCCTTAGCTCACCTATGACGGAACATGACAAGCTAGAAATAATTTTGCACAATATTAGACCCTGTTACGCAAACATCCTGGCGACTTGTCCAAATATAACTACAGTAAGCCAATTACTTATGCTTTGTCGCAACTATGAACGGGTTAGGGTTCGATGTGACAATTTTAAGGAACCCCCAAGCGCTAGCCCTAGCTTGTTGGCTCCTGAGTTTGCATACGAAAATCGAAAGGATGTGAAAACTAAACATTCTTATTCTAATAATAATAACGATAACTTAACTAAAATATACGCTATAGAACAGAATCAAAAGAAATTTTGCCACCGCTGTCGTGTGGACACGCATACTATGAAGGAGTGTAACGCAGAACGCACTATATTTTGTTTTAAGTGTGGCATGAAAGGCGTACGTATTCCAGAGTGTCCTAAATGCAACCCAAAACAGACGAATGAGTCAAAAAACTAATTAAAAATCGTGGCAATTCAATGGCTGAACGTTTCAATATCTCGGATTGGAATAGTTGGCTATTGACTATAAAAAATTTTTTCAGTTCTTATAAGGTTGCTTCGATTTTTAATACTAGGCCGAGCAATGATCCGCGTCCTTACGTAAAGATTAAAATAGACAATAATAATAATAATTTAGGTATGATTGGTCTCCTAGATTCTGGTTCTGTTGTCAGTATTCTTGGAAATAATTCTCATTTACCCTTGTTAAAATCCAATTTTATTCTTAACACAGATAATAAAATTACAGTTACTGCTGCTGGCGGTCAAAAAATTAATTCTATAGGTTATATGCAATTGCCAATTATTTTCGAAAATTTACCAGGGTCTATAACAGCCCATGTTATTCCAGATATAGATTCTCCATTAATATTAGGTATAGATTTTTGGAAAAAATTTAAAATATGTTTAAAGTATTTATCAAATGTTAATTATTTATCGAGTGATGCATTGGTACATTCTTCATCATTAACTTATGATTTCTTAAACTCTTACGATTCCCTTTCTAAAAACGATAAACTTATAGCTGATGAAATTATAAATCAATTCTCAGAAATTTCTTTTGAACAAAGAGGACTAGGCAGGACTACTCTTACAGAACATCGAATAGATACTGGTGATGTCGCACCAATAAAGCAACGCTACTATCGATTATCACCAGAGAAACAGAGAATTATTGCTGAACAATTGGACGAAATGCTATCACTTGATGTAGTAGAACCCTGTGAGAGCCCTTGGTCGTCTCCTGTTTTGGTCGTTGGTAAAAAAGACGGTAAACCTCGCTTCTGTCTTGATAGCCGAAAACTGAACTCTGTAACGCGAAAGGATGCCTATAGCCTGCCATATGTTTCAGAGATACTGGACAATTTACGGGATGCAAAGTTTCTTTCAAGTATCGATCTTTCCAAAGCATTCTGGCAAATTATGATAAATGACCTAGACAGAGACAAGACAGCATTCTACGTACCTGGTCGAGGTATGTTTAGATTCAAGGTTATGGCATTTGGATTAACAAATGCACCTGCAACCCAGCAACGTCTCGTTGATGCATTATTTGGTCCTGAATTCGAACTGAAGGTCTTTGCGTATCTCGATGACATTATTGTTATTAGTAACTCATTCTCAGAGCATGTTTCACTCCTTACCAGGATCCTAGAAAAGTTGAAACATGCAAATCTCACTATTAACTTAGAAAAGAGTAAATTCTTTAGAAGCGAACTTTGTTATCTGGGTTACATTGTGGATTCCCACGGTCTGCGTACTGACCCAGCGAAAGTTGAGTCTATACTCAACTATCCTACTCCTACCTCGAGGAAAGAAGTCAAAAGATTCTTGGGAACAGCTTCCTGGTACAGGAGGTTTATAAATAATTTTAGTACGATAGCTGGGCCACTTAACAAATTAACATCCACTAAAAAAAATGCACCGCCTTTTCTTTGGTCATCAGAAGCTGACGCTGCTTTTCACGAATTGAAATGCTGCCTCGTCAATGCTCCTGTATTAGCTTGTCCTAACTTCAGTGTACCTTTTGAAGTACACACTGATGCCAGCAACTATGGCGTGGGCGCTATGCTGGCGCAAAACATAAATGGTGACGAACACCCTATTGCCTATATGAGCAGATCACTTACTGGACCTGAAAAAAACTATAGCGTCACTGAAAGAGAAACCTTAGCTGTGCTCTCCGCTCTCGAACATTGGCGTTGCTATGTAGAAAATGGTCAGACATTTACCGTTTATACCGATCATGCTGCACTTAAATGGTTCCTATCTCTCTCTAATCCGACAGGTCGCCTTGCTAGATGGGGTGTTAGACTTTCTGCTTTTAATTTTATTATAAAACATAGACGTGGTAAGGATAATGTTATACCTGACACCTTGTCTAGGACAGTACCTATGGCTCAAATTAATCCGGGGTCAGTTTCTTTGCCGGATACTATAGATGAGTGGTATTTAAAAATTTATAAAGGTTGTCTCGAAAATCCCTCTAGTTTTCCAAACTATCGCATAGAAAGCGGTGAATTATACCGATTTATGAAAGGCAATAATATATTGTTATCAGAATTTGAATGGAAAACAGTGGTTCCGTGCGAAAGGCGGGAACAATTTATAGCTGAAAACCATAACGAGCCCACATCTGGTCATTTCGGCGTGTACAAGACGTATAAGAGACTTGCACTTCGATATTATTGGCCGGGTATGCGCAAAGATGTAATTAATTTCATTGCAAATTGTGAAATATGTTTAGCTTACAAACTTCCAACACACGGTATTTTGGGCAAAATGGGTAGACCCAAGGATTGTTCCAGGCCATTTCAGACACTGTCCATAGATTTAGTGGGTCCGCTGCCCAACACTAGGAAACAACATGCATATATATTTGTTGTAACATGTTGTTTCTCGAAATATTGTCTTTTCTTTCCCCTCCGTAGAGCCACTGCAGACGCAGTGTCTAAAAATTTAGAAGATAATGTTTTTCTCGTACACGGTATTCCACAGACAGTGATACTAGATAACGGTTGCCAATTCATTAGCAGTGAGTTAGATAGATTATTTTCAGAATATAAAATCCCATGTGTCCATTTCACACCTAAGTATACTCCACAAATCAACACAGTTGAGAGATATAACAAGACAGTTGTTACAGCAATATCAGCATTTGTGGAAGAAGACCATAGATCATGGGATTTAAACTTGCCAAAAATTCAATTCGCAATGAACAATTCTGTGAATGAAACTACCGGTTACACACCTGCGTTTCTAGTTCACGGTAGGGAGTTAGTAACCTGTGGCTCACACTACATTGATAATTCTGTTTCTAAAGAATTAATATTTGCACCTCGTGATAGATACGCTGCTAACTTGGGCCATCTTTCTAAAATATTCGACAACGTGCAAACGGCTATATGGCGCAGCCATCAAAAAAACTCTCAACATTATAATTTGAGACGGAAATTTGCCGAGTTTAACATAGGGGATATTATTTGGAAAAGATCTTACTTCCAGAGCGATAAAGACGCGTATTTCAGTAAAAAGCTTGCCCCCAAGTTCCAGAAATGCCGAATAAAGGACAAGCGCTCACCGTTAGTATATGTATTGGAAGATATGTCAGGTCGTGACTTAGGAGCCTGGCACATTAAGGATTTGAAGCCTAGTTCTCGTTACTAAGGATTTTACTGAGGTAAAATCCTTATCTTGGAAGGGGGGTACTGTAACGATCATTTTTACATACCTACTAATAACTAACTACTTAAAACTAGACAATCATATATTACATACCTAAAACTTTATAACTACATATTTAAACTTACTTATAACAATAAACTAAACATAAAATAAATATTATTAAACAAACAAACGGACACGCAGGCCACGCATCCGCGAGCTCTTTTATATAAACATTTTAACTGTTGCCTTTCACTTTTCCTATTGGTCGGCGCCTCCTGAGGACAGTCAGTCGCAGCACGGTCGTGGAGACGCTCCCAAACACTATCCGAGACCTCACGTACTGCTCTGAATTACGTCAGGTTACCCTCGATAATAAGTTATTCTTTCAAAATTTTACGGACAACATTACAGAAAATTTCTAATTAAGTGTTTTGTTCATTCCCACACTGGGTAAGTTGTACAGTATTAACTTTATAACTGTAATTGAGCAGAATTAGTGTTCTTATTTCATTTTCATTTCTAGTTTACTGTTCGCTTGCTACTACTACACTGATGTAATATAATAACTGTTATAGTGTTGTCCACTGTTGCAAATACCGTTCTTTAGCGTAACTTAAAATGTTGTTAGCTTGCTTGTATTATTCTCTTCCTACAGTACCTACCTAGTAATTTCTTGCTTTCTACCTACTAAGCCTAGACTAGCCATGTAGTACTCTAGATGCCAACCTCTTTTTGTTAGGTTTAGGTTTTCCTTGGCCAGTAGCTATTGGTATTAGTTGCTAATGCGCTCGGAACGGTGATTCCAGGAAGTTCTAAGCGGCTGAAGATCTGCACCTTGTGATTGCTTCGTCAAATCTTCTCTGTTGCTCAACCACGTCTAGCTGTGCTACGCTGCGCTACGTCGTGTTCCGCTGAGCTTCGCCGGAGCCTATCACCAAGCAGGAGAGTGCGGTATTCTGGAGCCACCTACGTGACTATCCTTTGTACCGGCCTTAACCCACGTACCCTCTACTTAATTTTATAAATAATTATTATATGTTCCTTGCCTTTGAGATTTTGTTCGTTTTATTTATTCTAAAAGTAAAATAAAACGTGACAATGGCGGATTACATATTTTCCACAAATACCTGAATATAGGTATCGAATGAAAGGGCTTGATTGGTAGAATAGGGTTCACTGAGTAAAATTCAAAATGGCTGCCGCCATAAAATGGCGGATGACATATTTTCCACAAATACCTCAATATGGGTATCAAATGAAAGGGCTTGATTGGTAGAATAGAGCTCACTATGAAAAATTCAAGATGGCCGCCGCCACAAAATGGCGGATTACCTATTTTCCACAAATACCTCAATATGGGCATAAAATGAAAGAGCTTGATTGGTAGAATAGGGCTCACTATGAAAAATCTAAGATAGCTGCCACAAAAAATGGCGGATTACTTATTTTCCACAAATACCTCAATATGGGTATCAAATAAAAGGGCTTGATTCGTAGAAAAGAGCTCACTTTGAAAAATCTAATATGGTTGTCGCCGCAAAATGGCGGATTACCTATTTTCCACAAATACCTCAATATGGGTATCAAATTAAAGGGCTTGATTCGTAGAATAGAGCTCACTATGAAAAACCCAAGATGGCTGTCACCGCAAAGTGGCGGATTACATATTTTCCACAAATACTTCAATATGGGTATTGAATAAAAGGGCTTGATGGGTAGAATAGGGCTCACCATGGAAAATCCAAGACGGCTGCTACCACAAGATGGTGGATTACAAATTTTCCACAAATACCTCAATATGGGTATCAAATGAAAGGGCTGGATTGGTAGAATAGAGCTCACTTTGAAAAATCCAAGATGTCCGCTGCCACAAAATGGCGGATTACCTATTTTTCACAAATACTCAATATGGGTATCGAATGACAGGGCTTGATTGGTAGAAAAGGGCTCACTATGAAAATAGAATGAGAAGTATAAACTAACAACAAAACTAAAAACTTGAAAATAAAATTCATCATCATCACCATCATCAGCCTTTAACAGTCCACTGCTGAACTAGGCCTCTCCTTTGAAATGAGGAATTAGCCTACTATACCACGCTGGCCAAACGGATTGGTACAGTGTTTGTATCAAGTTTTCCTTCTCTTACAGTGCTGTTGTCTGCATAGTATGCTCCCTCTGCCGGTTCTTACGACACCCATGGGATGATATGGGGTGGTGACATTCCGTATTCTTAATCCGTCACCACACGGAAGAAAATAAAATTACCTAAAAAAATAATTTTGAGTGTAGCGTATCCAGAGTAAACATTATGATAGAAATTTCACTTGCCCTACGATTTTATATTTGTCTGATCAATACTCCAGATTGATGAGAAGATTGGTGCGATCTGGGAGCTACGAGTAGAACTTACCAAATTACTTTTTACTTTTTAGTACATAATCTAACTACATCATTTTTTATTGAAATAAAACAGTATCACATCAAAAAAATATATTTTTAAATCCTCATTCTAGAGCAGTTATCAAATTGTTTTCAAAATTGATAGATTTATTGCCTTCGGTATATAATGTAGACTAACACTAACTTTGTCTTTTACAGTAAGTAGTTTGGACGAATAGTTAAAAGTTATCACGATATATCTGACCTAAGCGCAGCGTAAGCACAGCGAGGCGGAGGGACGGTCTGATTGTCTGATATGTACTTTGTGGTACCTAATGCTTTCAGATTTTATTTTTGCTGCTGTTATATTCAGTAGGTATATAAGCTCTTCATAACTTCAATAATATACTTACATACTAATCTTTACCTGAAGTTCAACGATTATGAAAACAAAAGTAATTTTTCAGTATTATCTGTTTATATGTATGCTACATGGCTAATCTACAGAACCGTTTGTGATGAAATTTGACATACATAGTCTGAAACCCGGGGAAGTACATAGGCCACTCTTTATTAAAATATCATGCTGGCGAAGCCGCGGGCGAGAGCTAGTTTTTTTATAAATATGTAAAGTTGATGTAACTTTATTTATGAATTACGTATTAAACTAACGTGTTGGTCAATACATCTGGAATCTAGTGGTTACTGGTTAGTATAGTACCTATCGCGGTCAAACAGGGGCTGGGCGAGACTGACGGAAACGGACCACTTCATAATTTACCTAATATGGTGCCTTGAAACATTTAATAAAACAGTAAAAAAAAATATTTCGGTAGGTACATTGAATATATTTACAAAAAATAAATTCAGGGAGACTAAGAAACAGTTATGGAGCAAGAATAAAAAAAAAACTGTCTTTATGTATATCTATATAGTTTGTCTGTTTGTACACGCTAATCTCCGAAGTTCCTGGACGTATTTAAAATAAACTTTTTTGTTATATTGCTATTAGGTCTAGGCTGGTATTGTCGTATCTGTGGTCTAGGCAACATATAGGCCAGGCCAACCAGGCCTGTCTTACTTCCATACAAAAGACAAAATCTCCGAGATATTTACCTACTATTATGGAAAACAACCTAATTTCAACCTTTTGCATTGCGTATACCGTTCATAGTACAATAACTGTCTGCCGTCTCGCTTCAATCTGGTAGGGCTGTCGGCGGGGGCCGGGCGGCGAGTTTTTTGTTTACTTTTGTTTCGCGGATGCGTGCGCTGCGTGTGCGACAAGTCGAGCGAGTGCCAGCCTATTGAGACTAGTCCGGTGACCGGACGCTTGCGTTTATCATACCAAAACTTGGAAGTGAAACTGTACCGTAGGTACTAATTATATATTCTGTGCTATAACTATCACGTGTACAGACTTGACGGTTTTAGCAAAAGTTGTTCAGTCTGATGAGCATTTTCTGTTGTCTTATAAAAATCGAAGATCTGAAACATCTGATGAGGAACTATAAGAGCCCATCTGCACTAAACCACATACATACTTGGCGGTTAAGCAGTAGTTGTCCAGTATGATGAGGTTTTCTGTTAGGAGATCAATTATTATAACAAATTCTTCGATCAATCAAAGATCCGAGGAAAGACATAGAATAGTTTTTGTCGCGATTACCGACATCCACGCGGGCGGAGCCGCGGGCGACAGCTAGTATAAGCATAAAACACAAAAAAGTCCTACATATTATATCTGTATATATTTGATACCATCCAACCGAAGTATTTCATTAAAAAGGCTATAACGTGAAGTTGGTTTTAGAACAACAAATAAAACCACGAGCTCGTATTGCAGGTACCTAACACACACAAGCACACGCACCTACCATACAGTCTTATTCTGCACCAGTTAACAGTTTATTTTGAGACCCAATTCTTCTAATTATATTTGTTCAAAATGCAGTTTTGATCTAATGTCAGTGTCATACATACTCATGTCACAAATGGTATTCTCCTAAATAAACAGATATTGGAATGTTATCGTGACTAGATCGTTAATTGAACAATGTCATCATCATCATCATCGTTCTAGCATTTCAAAGATTCGAACCCGATTTCCTCTGCATAGCAGTCCGTTGGTAGCTCCAGTAAGCTATCGCTGCCTGTTGTTAATTAAACAATGTGTCAACGTCGAACAATAGAAGTCAAATTAGATGATAATTACATTTAAATTAGAAGAATACCAATTCTGAGTCAATTTGAAAATTTAATCTCATTTTGTTCAAAATATAATTTCAATGTCATATAAAATACGAAGAATTAGTCTTCTTATTTACTATCTAAGTAACATTTAATAAAAAGAGGGATTTATATCATCGCACACTGAATATATATTGTATAATTAAAATATATTGCAAATTCAAATTAACATATTGTATATTTTTTTCATACTTTTAATTAATATAGTATTTTCTTTTACCTAACTCTGTTGGTTTTGTATTTAGTGTTATTCGTGGGTTTTCATGCATCAATAACGCAATAGATGTATATTTGAAATGTGACAATTATGTAGATGATGTTTATTTTAAATTATATATATAACTAGACGTCGCCAGCAGCTACGCCTGCAATTTATTTTAGAATTTACCGGTTTTGGCCGATCCCGTGGGAATTTCGGGAAATCCCTTCTTAGTGCACCCCTACGGTCCCCAAGGAACATACATGCCAAATTTCAGCTTCCTGCGTCCAATAGTTTCGGCTGTAGCGTGTCTGTCAGTCAGTCAGTAACGCAAGGATTTTATATATTAAGATTATAAATTATTTCTCTCATATAATAAAACTGCGCCAAATTATTATAAAGAGTCGATGTTATCCTGAGAAACTTCATCCTACTAAACAAATAATATCTAGCTTTATTTTGATACCTTTAAATTCATGTGTATTGAAAATAATTAATTTGAATACTATCATATCATAATCGACGCATTACATAGACGAATACTGTTCATGTACGGCAAGAAGGATCAAGATTATTATTCCACGCGATACTGTCATAGTGCGCCAGGTCTCGCATGCGCGGTGCGCGGGCGACCGCGGTACTACAAAAACCGAAACTCGAGCCGCCGCTCGAGGCGTATACGCTCTCACGATAGAGTTAGTTTCTGTTAAGGTTAATAGCTTGATGTAAACACATGTAATGCGCGGTATGTGTCTCGCCTACGTATAGGTATATGTGTAATGCTAGACGAAGGAGAGTATTAATCAGATTGATGTTGATTGCCGCGCGGCGACTGAAGACAATTTACATGACAACATATGGGCAGACGACGCACGGCAAACAACGGCTTATGGTCGCCGCGACTTTGCACGACACATGACATTAAGTCAGAAAGCTTTTAATTATGTGATAGTCAGTGTGTAACAGTGTTAGCCTTTCTACAGTAATAAAGTATGTCGCTATACCTTACAAGCTAAAGTTACTAACCCATATGTTGATAGTACAAGGGGCGTTAATGTCAGATTAAATCATAATAATTAATTGCTATATTTGTGTCTAGTAAAAAGTTGTTACTACTGTTTTCTAGCACAGATTTTACAACAACTTAATAAAAATTATTGAGTATTTCGCCACACAATTTTTTATTTGTTCTTTTAGGCCTACAGTTTGCTAGTTCGTAGTAATGAAAGTAAGTTGTGTTTTTGCAGCGGAGGGCAAGAGTGATGCGACCAGCGAACACGTGGAGTACCATCACCTCGGTGAGTGAGAACCCATCATCTTTCATACCTCGTACTTTCGCCATAGTAATGCCACGTATATACTAAATATTCACCAGAGCAGTGCAGAGTGAATTAATTGTTTGTGAGGAAACATCCAGCAAATCTATCACTCTATTTGAGTCTCTTTTAACTCCAGAGACTCATTCTCTTGTTTCTTTTTTACGTACGGGTGTGAACGCCCGCAGGCCTCCGAGGTGGTCTGTCGATTCCGATTTTTGACTTCGAACAAGACCTGGTACCGATAGTTTTACATGCTCTCGGAGCAAGATAGCGCTTTGATTTTAATGCCACCTGCGATCACCCATCCAAGTGGTGACCTGTGCAGGCGTTACTTAATTTGCCGACCTATTGCCAAGTCAGCTTTCCCTCACAGCTCTGGTGGACACGACGCCTAATACAGCTTCGCCGTGCCACAAACGTTGTGGCAGCTTATCGGATCTGATTGAATAAACTATGATCGAAGCTAGATTACCTTGAATACATAGTACAGCTAGAGTTATGTCCTGCATTATTCTTTCATTAACTACATTATTCTTGTCAGAGTGAGTTGTGCCGCTGAAAGGCAAGTTTACAGCTTTCTACAACAATAGTTCAACAAGTAAGCTGTATACTTGTTGCCCTTGCTACGGCAAGACTGTCTACGTAGACAACAGCTACGTCGACAACTGTTTAATTTTTAATTTATATTATTTTATTTTATTAATACATACTATAGGGTGCATAGGGTTCCCACCAAGAACTTAGGGTCCCAAGCAAACCTCACCTGCAAGTGGTGCACCTGCCGATCAACGGACGAGGCTCTGGCAAACAAAATATCCCGATAAGCGGCAATAGGCTCGCCACCTATTACGTGGGATCAAAACACTGGCGAAAAGTGGGCGTTTAAAATGTCTCTGCCTACCCCTTCGGGGAAACAGGCGTGAGACTATGTATGTATGTATGTGTATTAATACATGGCAGGCGCTAGGTGTTGCGAACACTCATAAATCATAATATAAAAACAGAATTATTTATATAATAAAAGTATACAGAAGATATTATTGTATTATATTAACAATTAAATAATTACTTTTCAATGTAGGTAGCATTAGTTTGTATAAATAAGGCTTTACCCCATTATCGCAGGCTAAGTAGCGACCACTCGTTATCAGTGACGTTATCGCAGACAGCGACAACACGAGATAACACTCAATAACGGCTAATAGCTGTTATCTACGTTCACAAATAACAGCTATTTTATGTAGATCCAACTCGATTATGTAGAAGGGTTTCTGTTAAATTTGTGTTAAGACAATAATTATAATGAGTACGCTTTTACGTTGTTTACATTTAATTGCCACAATGCATGTCACAATATTTTCCTTCACCCCTTAGCAGGTGTCAATTACCAATATAATACGCACTCAAAAAGTTAGTGGTGCGTGCGTAAACTCGATTTACTCTGCATAGCAGTCTGCTCCGCTGCATGTCCATCTCCTCCAAAGAAAAATTGGGAACTTTGGTCGTAAGAACCGGCTTTAGTCTCTTCACTGGGCTACCAGCTACCACTGCGTCTAGATGGACAGCGGATGCTTATAGACGTGATGTCTGTGCAGACACGGTGCAGGCGAACGGCGAGCTGTTGTCCCGGGTGGAAGCGCACGCGACGGCGGACGCGACAGACGGCGCTGCGCCCCGAGTGCGCGCGCACGCCGAGCTGGACGTGCCGCGCGCTGGCGTGCACCGCGCGCTCGACGCCGACTCGCTGGACGCATATCGTAAAATAACCGTATGGGGTGCCGAGATCAGACGGCAGCTGTTGCTCTGCAGAAAAGCTAATATACTTCCTGACAAATCTGGTTAGACAAGTGTGAGACACTCCGGGGTCCTAGACGAAAGTCTTGAAAACAACTGGAATAACGCTAGGACGATGAATTCGATGAGTAACTAATTCAAAGTAATGTTTTTTTACAATAAGATAATATTTTAGAACTAGATGAGGCTGGTGTTTCCTACCCTAAGAAGAAACATCCGAAACAAACTCAGAGTATTATACATCACACATAGTTTGCTATTCTTAAATAAGTTCTCAGAGTGAAGCAATTTCACAATTTACTTATTACAGTATATAGCTTCGACAGTAGTGTGAACTGGGAAATTGTTGTGTATACGACTTGTAGTTGTTTATGACGCGTGTGTATGTGAGCTGAAACTAAAATAAGGGCTCGTTGTCGCTTCCTGTCCATCCATCACTCGGAACCAATAACCTTTTCTTCGTGTGCGTCGTGTCCTACTTCGAGTACCAGTTGCCATACAGCACTATTTTGTTTCCACGCATATTAAACCGCATTTGCTTAATTTTTTAACAATAACAGTACCCATTATGTGGCACAGTTATATTTACTTCAACACAAATAGAAACATTATACTTCTAAGTTACCAGAAAGGTGATATCAAATCAAGCAATTTGTAGCACCAAAGCGGACTCCGGGCTCCAAGCTCGCAGGTCATGGATTGATGATGAACTCATGTCATGTGTCTTCGACTAATAAAAATGGTTTCGGCATTCAATTTGTATGGCATGCGTGAACAAACCTCTCGCACCTCAAATGTGGGATCTAATGCTGCCTTCTCACAGTGCCAACGGACTAACTTCGCACCTTGGAAGTTTAACCACAAGTTAGCTCACTTCAAAGGTCACAAGCCTAGGACGGACGTGCAAGGCACCGTGCCTTGCACGTCCGTCCTTGGCTTATGGTTGCGTGTGGCAGGTGTTCCACGGCGCGGCTCGGCTGGTACAGCCCGGCTCCTCCACCAACGGTGCCCCCGCCGCCGCGCACACCGCCGCACGACGCGCCTTCAACGCTGACATCACCAAGGAGACCAACCACAACGTACGTCACATATCTTTCTTATCTAACGTACTATATAATTTAGTCATCTTTATTTCGTATTCAACTCTGATGTCGGAGTTTTCAGACCGCCTAAAGGCCTCCGACGTGGCTTAACGATTCCTGTCCTGAGACATAAACTGGGAGCGACAGCTTTACATGCCCCCTGAAGCACGGTAGTGCCCTAAACCTTAATGTCACATGCGGTCACCCATTATATTCAGCGATGACCTATGCAAGTGTTGCTCAACTTTGCCGACTTGTTACGAACGCCAAGCTAAGTCACTCTGTGAGCGCTTAGCAATAAAGAAGTACAATTATAGTAGTGTTCGTCTCCTGGAGACAAGAAGATCCATAAACTGAAATAGAAAATTATGCTGCTTACGGTTTGGGAGCCGTCTGCGCTCACCCATAGTCCGCGTAAAGTTGTCAAGGCCAACTGCCACCAACAACTAGTCCACACACACACAAAAAAAAACCCCAGGCTTTAAGGCGAAGGTCTAGTTTCTCAACAGAATCACCGCTGCGATGATGATGATATGATACGTAAGTATGACATCGGCTGTAAGTGTAGTGAGATCAGTTGCACGAGCAAAGCGCACACAGACAGCTAGTTAATGTTGTTTGCAAATAATTGCAGTTTCATTGATACTCACCTAATTTAGCTACACAACCATACGAGTACTAGTTTAACGTGATGTATTTGTGTTGTGTTCTCGAAAGACATTTGAAGTCTGCACTTCGTCCTGGTGGACTATGGCCTAACTATTTTGCTATTGAGATGAGGCCTGTGCGGAGTAGTGGGACGGCTCATGATCAGTGTTGTTGATGATAGTTTGCGTGTTGTGCACAGATGGACCACTACGCGTCGTACATGGGCGTGCAGTACTCGCCGCTGGACATGGCCGAGTACGTGTTCTGGACGGGCGACGAGCGCGGCGTCACCACCGCCATCGAGGACTTCCTGCAGGAGGGCATGGTGCGTTCTAATGTGCAACTGTAACTGTGCCTGTTCCTCCGACTAAAGGGAGGATCCTCTGACCAGGCTAGTGGCCTCGGTGATCGTGCCTGGTGGAAGTATTGGGGACCGAGTATATATTTATAATCATCGCGTCGCACAATCTTATTATGTCGTGTCTTTTAGATATCACCAGTGTTGGTTGTCATCACCATTATACGATAAATGGCCCCAGTAGTACACACAACTGTGGCCATACTCCAGAAAACACACTAGAACTATTATTGTCTTTTATACTTCATTACCGTGAGGTAGCACTCAACGTGCTTTCTGCTCGTGAGTTAATAGAATAGTAAATTTCTGTGATGTGGTGTTTGCAGATGACGAAGGAGGAGGCGATAGCGTTCCTGCAGGAGATCAAGTTCAACATCGACTACCTGCGCGCGCACTACTCGCAGAGAGCCGCCGCCGCCGACGAGGGCGTGCAGCAGGACAACCTGCGCAACCTGCTGCTCGAACAAGCCAACGCTAAGGTCAGCCCGCCACACTCACACAAACATAAACAAACAGCAAGAGAGAGAGCAGCTCTACACTTTGTAATGTTCACAACATCATAGAACTGTGGTGACGGTTTAAGAATGCAGCGTCACTATCCAATTTCATTCCGTGAGTGTCGTGAGGGAAAGGCAATAAGGTTAATACATAAAGCAAATTGTAACTTTGAGAAGAGCCTTCTTTCTTGGAGAAATCCTCACGGAATCTATTATCGCTTGCGGTGGCGGAGGAGTCTGTCAGATTCTCACTGAGTAAAACTACCACGATGATACTTTTCGAACGTTTACCCGAAGAACTGGGGCAAGCACCTACATGTCTGTCACATCCGTGTTGACAAGAGAAAGAAGCACATACTCATTTCGGTCTCTCCGGCCACCACTTGGCGAGAGAGACTTGGAAAATGGTGGTTTATCCTACCGTTAATAGAATGTTTGCAAAATCCATACATTATTTATCCTTAATGTTGGTACTAGGCAATGTGTGCGTTTAAAAAGACAAGGAAGTATTGAATGATTTATACCCTCGATCTTGAAAACTTTTTGGCCATTACCGTTCACAAATAATACCGATAAAGTATTGGCTAAAGCTGCCTTTAATTAACATTTTTACGAAAATGTTGAGTAAACTATGTTTGAAATTAATCAAGGCTTGATTTTCTCCTCCCTCGCACTGTAATCAGTTAATTACCTATCACAGGTGCTCTATTCGCTTAAAGTAAACTGAGTCCAATATTATTTAGTACTCCGGATAGTTAATCAAAGTCGGCTACAATGCTTTCTAGTTCAAAGCTCATGGGAACACTTAAAGATAGTATCGACATTTATAATTTTAACGATAGCCTGCCTAACTGATTTCGAAGAGAAATCAGTTATTTTACCTACTTGTCGTGAAGATCAGGTGCCAGTAGCTCTAAGGAATTTATAATAATAATAATAATAATATAATAATAGAAGACAACCAAAATTTTCTCTTGGACCATTTTATTTGTATTTTATATCATTGTTTTGAGTCAATATATTATATTTCCAATAGTACAAGAACTCCTTTTATGATAAATATTATAATAAATACAGAAACCATAAAATATATTTAAGAAACTTATCTGCAAAAATATTGTGAAGATGACATCTAGTGTCAAAACAAACCCAAACAAAACATTTATAAACAAGAGATATAAACAAATAAAATAACTAGAAAATGTTGACGAGAGCAGCTGCTGCACGCCTGAGATCCCCGGACTTGTCGCTCAGCTCCGCCTCGCAGCCGCCGGCACCTGCACCAGCGTCGTCGGCGAGTGTTGAGGCGTCGAGCTCATCGAGCGACGAGTATTTCTCTCCGCCGACGTCGCCACCACCTGTACGTCGGCGAGGGAGAGGCCGGCCACCGACACGCTTGGGACCCCGAGACCCACCGGTCTCGAACAGGGCCCCCGCTACCGGTGGTGATGTGCACCGCATGAGATGGACTACTTCAATGAATGAAAACGTCATGCGTCAGTGCGTACCGTGATCGAATGCTGCCTTTGTTTCAGGCGCTTGAGCCAGCTGTCAACGTGTCAACACAACGGCTATCGGATCAAGTGCGGGCCATCCAACGGTGTCGTCTGTTGGATGACACTGTGCTTGAGAGACTTCGCTCTGACGTGCAGAGAAGTCTCCCCATCACTTCTCCATCGCGAACTCGGACGGCGGTTGCACAACTGCAACAGGTTGATGTCGCCGATGAAGAGATAGATGACGAGACTTCTCATGTAAGTACCCAGTGCAACGATCAGTTAAGGAGTGCTTTGGAATGTGCTATTGCGGAATACCGATCCATGGACCCAAATGTTCGGCCTCGTTTGCCTCGTTTGCCCATGCATAAGAAAAATATAGCGCTGGTGAGTGCCCTAGATGCATTACTGCCAATTTATTTTGAGAATAGTGAAAATCTCGGCGATACACACTCAATCCTGTATTGTGCGGCGGTTGCGGCGTGTCGAGTAGCAGGGGTTAAATTTAATGTAAATAATACCGCTATTCGACAGACCGCTGCTGTGCCAGGTTGGCAACGTAGGATTGAGCGTCGTATCGCTGAGACTAGGGCACTCATTGGCAAGCTGTCTTGTTTTAGGATGGGCAATACCCGACCGAGAGTGATGCGCTTTGTAACTCGAGCCTTTGCGGGAACTAATATCAGTTCCCAAGATTATTTATCTCGGGTTACAGAGCGCATCGACACCCTAAAACAAAAACTCTATGCATGGGCAAACCGTATAAGGCGATACAAAAAAAGAGTGGATCGGTATTGCCTGAATCGCACATTCCAGAGAGACGAGAGGTGGGTGTACAGAAGATGGGAGCGACCCGAGTCCACGGCCGGTGACGCTGATGGGGGTCAACCGGATGATGATGCTACTAATACATTTTGGCGCAGCATCTGGTCGACGCCTGTCAGCCACACGGAGAGTGATTGGATTGGGACTGTTGAGCGAGTATGCGAACAAATACCAACAATGGAGCCAATATCAATAACATATGATGATATAGCCAATGCAGTCCGTTCGTTACCAAACTGGAAATCAGCGGGACCGGACGGGCTGCACAATTTTTGGCTCAAATGGCTCCGTAGTTCGCATACTTGCTTAGCATCTCAATTCCAATCATCACTGGAATCGGGGTCGCTACCAGATTTTCTAACATCTGGCGTCACTCACCTACTCCATAAGTCTGGTAGTGCCACGGACCCTAAGAATTACAGGCCGATAACCTGTTTGCCAACGATATATAAACTCCTTACATCCATTTTGAGAACGAAATTGTCGAAACATATAGCTGATAATTCTATTTTATCTGTTTCTCAAAATGGATGTAGGAGTGGGGCCCGTGGCACTAAAGAACTCCTGCTGATAGACATGGCCATTAGCCAGCAGGTGCGCCGTAACCGAAAGAATCTATCGACATGCTGGATAGATTACAAGAAGGCTTACGACTCCGTGCCACATACATGGCTTTTGAGGGTGCTGGAGTTGTATAAAGTAGATACAACTCTATGCACCTTTTTAAGGTCATGTATGGGGCAATGGAGGACCGTACTGTGCTATCCAGGGTGTCGATCGAGTTTGGGTTGCGGTGCTCCAATAAGGATCGAGCGAGGTATATTCCAGGGCGATAGTTTGAGTCCTTTGTGGTTTTGTCTGGCCCTGAACCCCCTAAGTACCTTGTTAGAGGCTTCAGGGCTAGGCTATCGGTTAAGGAGAGGAGGTCATGTTACATCTCACCTCCTTTTCATGGATGACCTGAAATTATTTGCCCCCAACAATTTCCAACTGACAGCATTACTTAAGGTAACCGAAACCTTTAGTAATTCTATCAGGATGGAATTTGGTGTGGATAAATGTGCGGTCATGCATGTGAAGAGAGGCAGGATTATGGAATCTGCAGGGATACAACTCTCAGATTCCATACAACTTAGATCCCTCTCCCTAACCGAGACCTACAAATACCTGGGTATGTCGCAGTCTTTGAATATTGCTGAGACTGACATGAAACAGACGTTGCAGGCTCGTTTCTTTGGCCGCCTGAAAAAAGTACTTAACAGTCTTTTATCAGGTGGCAACAAGGTGCGGGCCTGCAACGGGTGGGCCATGCCAGTCCTAATGTATTCCTTCGGCATACTCAGGTGGACCCAGACGGAACTCGATGCCCTGGATAGAAAAGTCCGTTCAATGTTGACTGCATCTCGGATGCATCATCCACGCTCGTCGGTGATGAGGTTGTACATCCCGCGGAAATGTGGGGGTCGAGGCTTTTTATGTGCAAAGACCCTCCATAACCGCGAGCTGTACAACCTCAGAGAATATTTTCTGGGAATGAACGTGGATGTGCATCGCGATGTAGTTGCCGTTGATACAGGACTTACCCCGCTCGCTCTGGCTAAAGAGAACTGGCACAAACCTGCAGTACTTAGTACTGACGACCGAAGAGAAATATGGAAGGGCAAGGAGCTGCATGGACGGTTCTATGGAGCTTTACATGACTCAGACGTCAATTTTAAAGCTTCTATAGCCTGGTTACGTTTCGGTGATCTCTTCGGAGAAACCGAAGGTTTTGTCTTTGCAATTATGGACGAAGTTGTCATGACAAACAACTACCGAAAGTATATACTGAGGGATGGTACGGTTGACATATGTCGGGCGTGTTACCGGCCCGGGGAATCTCTCAGGCATATAGTATCCGGTTGTTCGAGTCTTGCCAATGGTCAGTATTTGCACAGACACAACCAAGTGGCCAGGATAATCCATCAGCAACTAGCCCTTAAATATGATCTCATTGGTTCTGAGGTACCGTACTACAGATATGTGCCCGACCCAGTTCTCGAAAATGGTCGTGCATTGTTGTACTGGGATCGGTCTATCATTACAGACAGGACTATTGTAGCCAATAAGCCTGATATTGTAGTGATAGACCGAGCAGAGCGACTCGCAATGATAATCGATATCACCATACCGCATGACAGCAATCTCGTGAAAGCAGAAAAAGAGAAAGAGATTAAATATTTGGACCTAGCTCACGAGATTGTTGACATGTGGGATGTGGATTCGGCGATCATTGTGCCGATAGTCGTGTCGGTGAATGGATTAATCGCCAAGAGCCTCGACCAACACCTAAAGAGGCTCACACTAGACAGCTGGATCAAGTCTTTGATTCAGAAGGCAGTTCTTCTCGACACGGCACGCATCGTGAGGAAGTTCCTGTCTCTGAGGCCCTAACCACCGGTGGCTTGGTCCCTGTACCCGACACTGGTGGGTCTCCATGGTCCCTTTTATATTTTTAAATGTATTTTTCTAATTGTACTTTAATAATATAAAAGTGTGCCAAGTGAAGAATAATAAATGAAGTGAATAATAATAATAATAATAATAATAATAATAAGCCCCTCACAAACCTAACTCCACGTCCGGCTCGACCATCCGTAGCCACGTGAGGGGCGGACATTGGCAGCATTACGCTATATACTCACCAATGACCAACGGAGCCATAGTAACACCAATATGCGATGCGTCTAAGAAATAGAGAATTACCCCAGGCGGGTACCCACACGGGAGAATCCCGCCCCGGGCCGTCAGGCTCGGGCTGCCCCTCGTATTCTGGGGGGGGCAACGTATCGCTGAGGTCTGCCCAGTCCAGTACTGTTGCAACCAACGATGAAATCTCATCACCCCTACACTATACAAGCTCATCACCAATATCATCCACACATAGTTTATTTCAATCACCCAGATCATCATCACCTCATTCACTACAATTTCATCAATCATCCCTATCCACAAACACATCCCCAATGTCATGCGATGCTGCACAGGAAGCTCTTGCTGACTTTTCTGTGCCCACGTCTGACATCACCGACTCTACGCGAATAACACATAATAATGCAAATAACGTAGATCACAATACACAATCTTCATACCTCAACACTAACACACCAGCAAGAAGTGTTTTGCGAGACATCATGCCTGCAACCACCCTAGCTGGAAAGAGTAGACAACGGATGAAATGGACTCATGATATAAACATAGAGCTTCTCCGTTGCTACTACACAGTAACCATGTGCGAAACCGATATGACCGCCTGGAGACAATTGTTACATCAGAACTTCATAGAAAAATTTCCAGAGCTAAGTCATATCTCCCAACAGCGCCTATCAGACCAAATCAGAGTAATACATAGAAACAATAGGATATCAGAAGCAGAACGAGAACTTATAAAACAGACCATTTCACAAACTACAACAAACATAAGTAATATCGATAACACTATAGAAGTTCAACAGACATCTAATACACACCCAAATAGCAGCCAGCTACCTATAATAAACATTCCTCAACAAATACCTACTACGCAATACACACAAGAACAGCAAACTAGTTCACAAACAGTAACTCTTCTATCCTTAGGAACTAGCGAACACATTCAAACACAAGAATATGACCCTTCAAATACACCGGCAACGCCAATAGACCCTAGCCACGTGAAAAATATATTTACCGAAATGTTAATAAAATATACAGGCACAGGCCCAACATGTAGGCCCGTAATACCTAAATTACAAACCACACGACAAATGATAAAAACTGTAAACATATTAAATCAAATAGTATATAATCACCTGCTAAACAGAGATACTATTGCATTAGAAGAAATTCAAACTATAATTTATTGTGTTGCAGTAACAGTAACAACATTACACGATAGGCGAACCAAAAAGACAGTTAACACCCCCCGCTCATCCAACAACCAAACTAACACTGGCAACATTCAAAAGAAACCACAATGGGAAAGACGTTTAGAAAATAAGATTACAGCACTGAGAAAAGAAATAGGACAGCTTACACAATATCTCAATGGAAACCTCACACACAAGAAACAACAGAAATTAAATCCTAATAACAAAACTAGACAGGAATTAGTAGATCAACTCGACTCAAATAAACAAAAACTACAAGCACAGGCTAAACGATTGAACCGATACAAGAAAAGCAACCAAAGAAAGTCTGATAATATTCTCTTTAATAATAACCAAAAAATATTTTATCAAAAACTCAACTCCGAGAACATTACAGTTAC
Organism: Euclidia mi; assembly: GCA_944739405.2. Lineage (NCBI taxonomy): Eukaryota > Metazoa > Arthropoda > Insecta > Lepidoptera > Erebidae > Euclidia > Euclidia mi. The sequence continues at coordinate 133,392 of OX123184.2, forward strand.
ACAACATCCAAACATAATAGAAATCAAAAACTACTGGGAAAATATATGGTCTAAACCTGTACAACATAATACACACACGTCATGGGCTAACATAAAAGAGCAAGAGATGGAAAATGTTGAACCAATGCCATTAATCGTAATTAACAAAGATGATGTTAGTTTTGCAATAAAAAGAACTTTAAATTGGAAAGCGCCGGGGCCTGATAAAATACAAAACTACTGGCTCAAATACTTAAGGGTCATTCTTCAAGGCCTCGATTTTGGTGGTCACACGGCAGTATGTCAATAGTTATTGAAGTTATGGCTTTAAACTATTTTTTATATGTTTCTTTATGTAATACGGCAACCAAAAAAAAAACAGTTTTATTGATATCGACCAACAATAAATAGCCGATATCTAAATCCAAAGACTGAAAACGGGGACAATATTGCTGTTCTCCGCATGTCACACTCATTGTGTAATTCAAACAATCGTGTATAATTTTCTATTCCCTTTACGAATTGCTATGTATTATACCTTAAAATATTTGTCCCGGGTAGTAGTTTTCGAAATAAATATGGACTTACATAAATTTTATAATATTTAAGAAATTTCATATAAAATGTATCGGTCACACGATTTTGGCAATCGTGTGAACGCGTGATTCAACCCTCAATAATTCGACTATTGAATGACTTTCGGCATCTTATTTGTATTCACGCGCATCACCAGTCAGCAAGCGACGGCCGAGGGAACCACACATGATTCTCGATGGCACATACGCGACAGCAGGGGTACGTAATTATTTCGTCAATATTTTTTTTACCTACGTAGGTAAGATTCGTGGCTACTAAGTTTTAATGATTCATAGGATTCTCAACAGTTCTTATTTATTGTAATAATAGTCTGAATAGGTAAGATTGCCATAAGAGTTCTTGAATTACGATAATGTTTTACTGTAAATAGTTATTTAGGAATTACAAAAATTTCATCAGATTTGTGGCATCAGATTCGTGTTCCCAGTACCATGAATCTGACTCATTGAACCACGAATCTGATTAGCAGCTTTTTAATACCGTGTAATTTCATTTTAAACGTTATTTTACGGTTTAAAACTACTTAAAGCCATTTAATAAGCATTTTTGCGATATTTTTTTTTAACTTACCGCCGTAAATGAAAACGATATTGGAGGAGGTGGATTGTATTATTTGATTTCTTGTTGTCTTGCTGACCTTTTAGTTAATACTTTGTTTAGATGGAACATATAGACGACGCAGGCTGTTTTTATATCTATAACTCATTATGCATTGTGTAACATTTATTATACTTATCAATAAAACTATCTTTATTACAGATCAATCTACATCTAGTCAAACATACCGCAACGTAGCCAAGAGGAGAAACTAGATCTTTCTTTGGCCATCCATCCAGTTATAATCCAACTAAATTCAAAATTAAACATCTGGTACCTAGATGATGAAACCCTAGGCGGTGACGTAGAGTCTGTGTACCAAGATCTAGCACTTCTGAAATCAATTTTTTTATCCATAGGCTTAGAACTGAATACAAACAAATGCGAAATTTTTATTAATGACAATTTAGATAAATCCTCTATTCTTTCAAAATTTCAATATTTGGCTCCCAATATCACTCAAGTTGAAAAAAGTCCTCTTCGCCTCCTGGGGTCCCCAATTTTAGACGACGGTTTTGATTCCTTTATACAGCAAAAAATTCAATATGTTAGTGAAATTTCTGACAGGCTACTCAAAATTAATATACCTACATTCGGCTTTCACTATTATTCGATATTGTCTTTTTGTCCGTAAATTTACGCACGCATTACGGTATTCACTTTTTTGGAAAATCCAACTCCACTCATTCAAATTGACAAAATTATACAGAATACCCTGAGTAAAATTTTGAATGTGACCCGGAACGACCCGGTGTGGCTACAGGCGTCCTTACCTGTGCGCTTGGGCGGCCTCGGCGTTCGCAAAATTACTGACGTAAGCCTGCCAGCGTTCTTGTCATCGGTCCACAGCACTGCAGAATTGACTAGGAAAATGTTAGCTCCCTCACTGGTTGATTCTGAGGTGCCGTTTAAGACCGATGCCTTGAACGCTTGGAGAAATGCTTGTCCAGGAACTGAGTTACCCCCAAAACTAATCCTCCCAGAGGCAATGGGATGGGCCACTTTGCAGCATGGTACGAGAAAACCTTCTCAATACATCGTCCAAAACTGCAGAGCGTGCTCGCCTGCTGGCTGTGGGAGAATGAGAATCGGGCCTCTGGCTCCAGGCACTGTAGGTACCTCCAATATAGGTACCGTGTTAGACGATACGACCTTTCGCTTCGCTACTTGCCTCCGTTTAGGTGCGTCATGTGTCTCTCCGCATCGTTGTCACTGTGGAGAGGCTGTCGATAGCCTTGGTCACCATGGCCTGTCATGCAGCAGGAACGCGGGTCGTATTTCACGACACTCCAACCTCAATGACATACTGCGCCGTGCTCTTGCCACAGCTGGCGTTCCAGCCCAACTTGAACCTCAAGGCTTGGCACGCGACGATGGCAAAAGACCAGACGGGATGTCGTTACTGCCGTGGAAGCTGGTTAGGCCTTTGGTATGGGACGAAACATGTATCGATACCCTTGCGCCATCTCATCTTCCCAGCACAGCAGGTTATCCGGGCGTTGCTGCTGCTACAGCGGAGACCCTCAAACGGCGCAAATATGTAAATCTAATAGGAGATTATGTATTTGAGCCGTTTGGGGTCGAAACATTGGGGCCATGTGGTCCAAGTGCGCGATCACTTTTTAGAGATCTCGCAAAGAGACTCATAGTCTCATAGCCTCGCGTGACCAGAGGGCTGGCACGTATTTGGCTCAAAAAATAAGTATAGCCATACAACGAGGCAATGCTGCCAGTCTTCTGGGCAGGCTTCCAATTGACTGCGATGAGTTTAATGACGCCTTCTAAATTTAAATTTTTAATTTTTTTATTTTTCACTTGCAACTATATATTAATTAGTTCCTTTTAATTATTTTAAGACTTAATCTAATTAAATTTAAATAATTATTGGATAATATGATCTTTGATTAATCTTAATATATAAAATCCTTGCGTTACTGACTGACTGACAGACACGCTACAGGCGAAACTATTGGCCGCAGGAAGCTGAAATTTGGCATGTATGTTCCTTGGGGACCGTAGGGGTGCACTAAAAAGGGATTTCCCGAAATTCCCACGGGATCGGCCAAAACAGGTAAATTTAAAAAATGCAGGCGTAGCTGCTGGCGTCCTCTAGTGTTTAAATAATCATTAATCAAAGACTTAATAAAATGTTTTTGTTAGTGAAATGCAAAAAATACTGTGATTTAGTAAGCTGTGCTAGATATTAATCAAAAGTTTCAATCCTTCTTTATGCCAACGTGATTGTAATTAATAAGACTTTTACTTTTAATGTTACGATAATCATAAATACTGATTTATAAAATAGCTAGTTACTTTTATCAGACAATTATAAAGTAACACTGTGATGTGTGAGCTTATGCAAGATTGTAATTTTACTGTACATGTTACATTTGTATTGTAACTTGGGAACATCATAAGTCAGTATGATTGTAATTATTGAACAGTATACTTATTTGTGTTAGTTATTGAATTAAAGTGAAGTCATGTTAATAATTGAAATAAATATTACTTTTTGATTGTATTTGAAATATTTCATTAATGTTCAAACAACCTTACTATCTTAAATGTTATATCAGTGTGCCTATTGACATTGCAAATCTGAAAACATTAATATCTCATTGGATGATGACTATAATATAGACCTTCATCCTTTATGTTCGCTTAGATACGATTAGACCAATAGCTATGCAAGCAGTAACGTGTAAACTATTCTAAAGTGTGTATTTCATAGGCATATCACATAATAAAAATCTAAACTTAGATGCTTGCTTGATCTTACAGCTTATGAGTCTGTTAAACGAGCTTAAGCTGTTGATTTTAACATCAAATTTTATCATGTCAGATTCGTGGTTTGCTACGTCAGATTCGTGGCACCAAAATTTTTAGAAGTGAATATTTTCTTTATTTGTCGATCGATTTTGGTGTAATTAAACCATGTGGTTTGTATTGTTTTGAAGTTTGATAAACAGAAGCCAATTTTGTAAAAATATGAAATAAAAAAAATGCCACGAATTTGATGCAAAGAATCTTGCGCGAAGAATGACCCTTAACCTCGACACACTCACACATAGCAAACTCACTTAATGACATTATAAAGAATCCAAGAGATATGCCCGCTTTTCTAACTCAAGGAGTAACCTATTTAAAACCCAAAGATAGAGACACTACAAACCCAACTAAATACAGACCTATCACCTGCCTTCCAACCATTTACAAATTACTCACATCTATCATCACACATAAAATCAATTCACACATCTCAGTAAACAAAATCATACCAGAAGAACAGAAAGGCTGCTGTAAAGGTTCAATGGGTTGCAAAGAACAACTAATAATAGATGTCGAAATCCACAACCAAGACAAAAAAAAACACCGAAATTTATATTACTCATACATTGATTACCAAAAAGCTTTCGACAGTGTGCCACACTCATGGTTACTACATATTCTGAAAATATACAAGATCGACACAACTCTACTAGAATTCTTACAATATGCAATGACCAAATGGACAACAAAACTCAGTCTCAGAACTAAAACCACAACACTTACTACATCGTCTATCAAAATTGCACGCGGTATCTTTCAAGGCGACTCTCTAAGTCCCCTCTGGTTCTGCCTAGCCATAAATCCCCTTTCCAGAATACTTAATAACTCTACATACGGATACACAATTGACAGAGATAATAAAATCAAACTCACACACCTACTATACATGGATGACATTAAACTATAATAATATGCAAGTAACAGACAAGAATTAGATCACCTCCTAACACTAACAGAAAAATTTAGCACAGACATAAAAATGACATTTGGCACAAATAAGTGTAAAATCAATAGTATAATTAAAGGCCAGCATAGTAGAACAGATTCATTTCAACTTGAACAACAAGAAGGGACTATAGATAGTATGGAACTCAAGGAAACCTATAAATATTTAGGCTATCAACAAAGTACATCAATTAACCACACTGATATAAAAAACACATTAAAAACAAAATACAAACATAGACTTAATAAAATACTACATACACAGCTATCTGCCAGAAATACAGTAAAAGCAATTAACACCTTTGCTTTCCCCATTCTAACGTATTCTTTCGGAATCATTAAATGGTCGGATACGGAGCTTAACCAACTCAACACCATAACCAGAACAACATGTAATAAACACAATATTCATCACATACACTCTGCGGTACAACGATTCACACTTAGCAGAAAACTAGGAGGTCGTGGATTCATAGATATTAAAAACTTACACTACACTCAAATAGAAAACTTGCGATCATACTTTACCCGAAAAGCTAACGATAGTACACTACACAAAGCAATAGTCAACTTATCCCACTCTGGAACCCCACTACAATTTGACAACACTCAATTTGATCCAAAAACCAAAATCTTAAAAGAAAACCTAAAGTTAGAAAACTGGAAAAGTAAAGCACTGCATGGTAAATATCCCCACCAATTAGAACAAGACCATATAGACCGAACTGCATCAACTACCTGGCTTACTAAAGGAAACATATTTAGTGAGACAGAGGGATTCTTTGTAGCAATACAGGATCAAGTAATTAAAACTCGCAATTACTCTAAATATATTTTGAAAGAGTCAATAGATACAGACAAATGTCGATTGTGCCACCAATACACTGAACACATCGATCACATCACAGGAGGTTGCAGCGCACTCGCGAACAAAGACTACACACACCGCCACGACAACGTCGCCAAACACATCCACCAACAACTTGCACTTAAATTTAACCTGACAGAAACACACACACCCTACTACAAATATAAACCTAAAAATGTTCTAGAAAATAATAAAGTAAAACTCTACTGGGATCGAGATATCATCACTGACCGCACTATCCTCAGCAACAGACCTGACATCACACTAACAGTAAAATCTACCAAGACAACTTACCTAATAGATATTGCCATTCCAAATACAAACAATTTAAAACAAAAACACACTGAAAAGATACAAAAATACATACCTTTAGCAGACGAAATAAAACAAATGTGGCACCAAGACAATGTTAAGATAGTCCCCATCATTATTTCGTCAACTGGTTTAATACCAAAAACACTACACAATGCTTTAAAAATGATAGACCTACACCCAAAAACATACATACCACTGCAAAAATCAATTGTACTCGACACCTGTTCTATTGTACGCCGTTTCTTAAACCCGAACTCACTCGCACTTCAGAATACTACTCTAAATGCAACAAACACTCCCATACCCACAAATACGCACAACATACTACGAACTTCAAACGAGACGGAAACAAATAATTCTATATCAAACCCACAAAATAACTTAATATAACTACACCATTGAACCAGAATACTTGGCTTATGCCCGTACCTGGTTCTTAATATCCAACCAACTTTTGGTTGAGTCCAAAGAAAGATTCTAAACATAATAATAATAATAATAACCCCCCCTGACCCCTCTGGGGCAGTCGTTACCTCACCATGAGACTAACGCAATCTCAGAGGGCAGAGTAACAGCTTTCAAACATCACCTTCATCGAGTAATATAAACAAAAAATGTATTACAAGATGAAAAGAAAGCTTACAACCGCAGGGCAGCTTTGTGGCGAGCTGAATGTGTGTGGCGACACTGCGGTCCCGAATGCTTCAGAGAGTCGGTCAGGGCCTCGTCTCCAGCTTGCCTTTACTGGCTGGTCGGGGTGGATTTCCAAGAGCGCCCGCAGGACTCTCAACTCTGGCTTGCCTTGGTCGGCCGGCCAGAGGGAAGCCGCAAGAGCTACTGGCTCGGGGGTGGAAGTGTCATTCTCAAGGGCGTAACTACGGGGAAACCCGCTCCGGGCCTCCGTTGTCACGAGGCCCGCGATGGCGAAACCGGTGCCGCACCGCTCGACACCCCTAGCCACTCGCACCGGTGTTGCCCTCTGGCTACCTCTATGGCAGAGTTTGTTTGCTTTGGGCGGCTGTTAAGAGAGGGCCCATCCAGTGAGTTGGCGAGTCACCACCTGCCATGCGGACGGATACTATTAGAGTATTACAGGCAGGTGCCGTTTTTCATCCATAGAATCATAATAATTACAAGTCCATCAAACACCCAATCCCATAAACCAATTAAATAAGGCTCCACATATTACAATAGTCTTACATGTGTTGCGGCTAGTCCATAGCTGTACTCAATAGTGCTGTTGTGGAGGCTCCGCGGCATGTGTCCCATCCCATTTTAGATTAAAGCTCTCTACGGGCCTCTGCACGTTGGATCCATATCCCCGTGTAAGCCTCCCAAAGGTCCGGTTATTCTTTTGACACTAAAAGTTAGAAGAATAGCCGTGTAACAGAGACACATAATAATAATAATAGACGGCTGGATTAAGCCCTCTATACAGAAGGCAGTATTGCTAGCCACGGCTCGTATCGTCAGGAGGTTCCTCTCTCTGGAGCTCTAACCACTGGTAACTTGGTCCCTGCACCCGATACCGGTGAGCCCCGTAATTTTATTTTATATTATCTTTTTTTTTTTTTTTGCTAAATAACACAGAAATTTAAAATATAATTATGAGCGGAAGTTGAAAGAAAGACAATAATAATATTCTACAACATTCACACAACACCATCTAGGCCCAAACTAAGCAGAAGCTTGTACTATGGGTACTAGACAATGGATAAACATACATATATACTTTCTTTTTGTAAATACATACATAAATACATACATACTGAAATTACTGAAAATCTGTCAAATCTCGATAGTTTAGAAAGTGAATCTCAAGCTTCAACACGGACGTCTTAGTTTACAACCGGGATGACGCTACAAACTTGGCAAGTCAATTGCGGCAAATTGTAGTTTATGTCAACCAACCATAGCAACACACCAGTAGTGTATCTGCCTTGACGGAGCGTACGTAAATATAAATATACGTACGAGTACAGACTGCTAAAAGATATATTTGTGATATATAAATGGTACTTCCAGTCATCTCTCGGTATTTTACGCAACTACAACGTAGATATTAGAAAGGCGATTATATTTATATATTATATCATTTATAACACGAACGTATCTCTTTGTATCACTCCACGCGCAAAGCAACTTCCTGCGTATCAGGCATCTCGGCTGAAATTACTTTGAATAGTTCACGAATTGCTTAGACTAGGCAAGCTAGGAGTATAACATTCCATTCTATTACACTTTATTTTTTGACCGGTCAAAAAATTACATCGTATGTTTACTCTGTACGTTTGACGCTTTGTTTAAAGACATAAAGACATATTTATTTCTGCATTTTGGTTGTTTACAACACTTATACATGTCAAAACCCTATTCTAGATGATGCCGGCTTTTCCTAGCTAAATGACTTCTTGAGAAGAAAGGCTGAAACAAACTCAGAGTCATTGTTTTTATTTTTTTTTGTCACTTCTATTTCTTTAGTCTTTTCTTCATCTTTTAAAGTCCAAACAAAAAAAGGGTTTAGTGTGCAAGTAATGTAGGAAATCATCTGACGCTTTTGACTGACTCGGCCCACTGATGGCCCGCATTCAACAGCAATCGTACGGCTCAACCTTGATTGAGGGAGCCAGCACGATCTGTATCACTATGTTTATAGATATACACTCAAAATGTAATGTAACAACTTATCTTATGGCACCAACCACAGATACGATTCGCAGACCACTCGGTTTCGTTCGATGCGAAACACTCAACATTTCTCCAAAGTATACTGAATGATGTCTGTCACAATTAACGTATTTCTATTAAATGTGTAAATGGCGAAATATTTAGATCATTTATATTCAACGTGCTTGACAATGAAATTGAGTTAGTATTATAGTTCCTCGATTGTTCTACGACATCCGTAGCACTTTCTACGAACTGTCTATGAAGTTGATGGTTCGGAAAAAAAATCTAAATAATAGTGTATGATGTATACAAATCGCGAAAGATTAAACAAAAAATACAATGAATCTATATAGATAATTATACAAAAAATATAATTAGACTAGTACTGCTACTGCACTGTCAGCAAACTTGTAAACTGTATAAACATATAGAACTAGTGCCGAGAATATGGTTTAAATTAAGTCACATTAAGTATTGTTCAAACTTTTTATTCGACAGAACATTCAAACATAATATCAAACAATAGGATAGGCATTAAATGCAACAGGCATTTTAGTGAAAATCACATCAAAATTATTGTATGAGTTTTTGTATGACAGTGGAACAAACAGACAAATTTTGGCAAAATAATCAATGTATAACATTATTTTTATAACAGCGGCAAATAATTTTATCTCATCGTAAGTTATATCTAACTACACAGAAAAGTAAATTTGAGCAACTTGTTATGACCGTACTGACCTGGGAGACTATTTAGACAATATTTACAAGTTAAACTCTAGATCGCGTAATGTTCAGAATATGCCATCAGAATTCTATCCTATTATATGTCTCACTACCCACTAGACACTAGAGCAACAGGCGAAAAGTCATCTATAGCAACCCATCAGTTGGCAGCGAAGCAAGCTCGGGGTGGTGAGGAGTGATGTGTGTTGTGTTGTGTGCAGGAGTACCAGTACCGCTCGGCGGCGGGCGCGGGGGGGCCGCTGCAGTCGTTCGCGTTCGGCGGCAGCCCCGACATCCTGCGCAGCATCGCCGCCAAGAGCTGGGAGCTCAGCAACAGCCTGCCCGCGCCCGCGCCCGCGCTGCTCGCCGAGCCCGCCAAGCGCGGCTACGACCCCATGCTGCAGACCAACGTCATCAGTGAGTCCGCCGCCCTCTGCACCCTACTCCACTTCACCACACGCTTACGTGCTTTGTCTTACATTTCTTCCCCGCAACGTAATTGCTCTAAACGTCATTGTAATTTATTTTACTGGTTAAATATAAGAAGTAGAAACTAGAAACCGACATTTTCAAGGAATAAAACTAGACCTAAAAGCTACTTTGTCCTTACCCACAACTCTGTATTCTGCTGCACCTGCTACCGGGCTTCGAAGGCGTAATTTTGGGCTCACTAGGCATACCTATTAGAGCACATGCTCGAAATCAAAATCAATTGCCTTTGGTCAATTATCGTACATCATCGACCTTGAGCCTAACTGAGTCGCTGCAGCTACTATACTAGAAGAATGGCAGCATCTTTATCTTAACTGGTTATTGGAGTCGATTATTTAGCCTTCTTATAGCACACTATGTTATTATTTATTAAACTGATTAATTTGTGAATCATTTAACACCTTTCTTTGAGTTTTGTAATCTGTGTACGTTATTGTGAAGTCATAATTCGACCATTTCTATAAATAACACTGGCGTCGTGTTAGACAGTTTACATGACAATTCAAATTGCTCGCTTATCCGTTATTAGGCAGTCAACAGCCCTAGAGAGTTTGATTTAAATTGTCTTTCAGGATATATATTTAAATCAAGTTTAAATGTATATATTTAATAATATATATTTAAATCAAGTTTAGATGACCACGAAAGTTTAAATTCCTATATAGCCCTAGAAAGCTCTCTCCATCGACGTTATAATTAGGTACTCAGTCAGTTGAGAGCCTCGATCCGAGACAAGAGGTTATATAAATGAATATATTATTTATACACACAAGCGTATAACCAATATATAACTATTACAATTATATTTATATGTTAGCCAACTTTCGAAGCTTAGTCATTTCGGTCGAAACCATATTTTAATATGCCATAGCCAAAAAGAGTCCAACCTGGCAAGTCTAACCGAAACCCAATACGTAGATACTACTTTGACAACATTTCAATTCTACTATGAAATGAAAAAAATCTTGATACCAGATTTTTACACCTAATACTGTAAGCAGGCCTACCATTGGACCCTTTTATAATAAAACATTTGTACATTCATCACTTTCCTACACCGAACTAAATTGAAGGTATATTCTTCCCAATCCCATTAATCTCGCTATGGAGCAGATCCTTCAAGCTGGTTCTGCAGGCAGCGTGTGACTACATGCAATGGTTGTGTGGCAGGCACGTCGGACTACGAGCGCGACGGACAGATCATCTCGGAGGAGGAGTACGAGGAGGTGATGGACAAGCTGAATGCGGCCGACTCGCTCTACACCGAGTACACGCTCGAGGAGATCATCTACCAGCTCGCCAAGGTACCTCCACACTCACACACTCACCGCTTGACGTGTCAATGTGTGCCCAAGGCCTTCGACACGGCCTAATGATTCAATCCCTGAAATAAGAACCGGGTCCAACATCTTTACGGCTCTCCAAAGCGACAGCGCTCTAATGTTAATACCACGTGCGGTCATCCATCTAAGTGGCGACTTGGGCAAGCGTTGCTTGAGTTTGTCGACCAATTATGAACGACATGCCAAGTCATGCTATGAGCGCTATAGTTGGTCACACAAGAGACGATCCTAACTTTGATGTGTGTGTGTAGAAGGTTGACGTCTGAAGGCAGAAGTAGTAACAATGTGTGTATGTGTGTGGACAGATGATGTTCTCGCCACGCAGCGCTTCATGGCGTTCCTCGAGCTGGAGGCGGAGCGCGGACAGCTCTCGCGCACCATCGAGAAGAAAGTGCTCGGTATGACGCCCATCATATACCACTACAGTACATACCAACACTCGGCTACACCACACAGTATCGTTATCCCTATCATAGAGATATCAAATAATGGACCAGTAAGCGAATCCCTAGCTCCAAGACGAAAACTCTTGTCTGCACCCGTTATTACTCTGGTACGATGATGATGTACCTCCGAATACTGTACGTTATGTAAAGTATTGTGTTACATGAAAGCACAGAAGTATAAAGTTGAATATCATAAGGCATAAACTGAACGATAGTGGCACTAACGTTAGTTCACAAGCGAGACGGCGAATTACTGAAAACTTCTTTAAAATCAAGGCAATTTAATGTAGAAATAGCTCATAATAGTTGATAAGTAAAGGTTGTATATTGGCACCATACAAAGTTATTTCATAATATGCCGAATATATGTCATATTATATTCGGCAATTGTTCAATATGAGCGCTTCTTTATTTTAAATGCATTACAAAACGTACGTAGATACTTCAACTGATTGTGTTCATGAGTAGATAAGACGTAGTGAGCGTGGGTGTGGGGGTGTGGGGTGTGTTGCAGACGTGATGATCGCGGCGCTGAGCGACACCATCGGCGAGCTGCTGCAGCCGCGCGACGCACCACCCCCCCGCGCCCCCCGCACCGCTCAGCCCCGCCAACAGGTACACCACACAGTACACGCCGCCGCCTCACACATCGGCGAGCACCCCGAGCTGCTGCAGCCGCGCGACGCACCACCCCCCCGCGCCCCCCGCACCGCTCAGCCCCGCCAACAGGTACACCACACAGTACACGCCGCCGCCTCACACATCGGCGAGCACCCCGAGCTGCTGCAGCCGCGCGACGCACCACCCCCCCGCGCCCCCCGCACCGCTCAGCCCCGCCAACAGGTACACCACACAGTACACGCCGCCGCCTCACACATCGGCGAGCACCCCGAGCTGCTGCAGCCGCGCGACGCCCCCCCCGCGCCCCCCGCACCGCTCAGCCCCGCCAACAGGTACACCACACAGTACACGCCGCCGCCTCACACATCGGCGAGCACCCCGAGCTGCTGCAGCCGCGCGACGCCCTCCCCGCGCCCCCCGCACCGCTCAGCCCCGCCAACAGGTACACCACACAGTACACGCCGCCGCCTCACACATCGGCGAGCACCCCGAGCTGCTGCAGCCGCGCGACGCCCTCCCCGCGCCCCCCGCACCGCTCAGCCCCGCCAACAGGTACACCACACAGTACACGCCGCCGCCTCACACATCGGCGAGCACCCCGAGCTGCTGCAGCCGCGCGACGCACCACCCCCCCGCGCCCCCCGCACCGCTCAGCCCCGCCAACAGGTACACCACACAGTACACGCCGCCGCCTCACACATCGGCGAGCACCCCGAGCTGCTGCAGCCGCGCGACGCCCTCCCCGCGCCCCCCGCACCGCTCAGCCCCGCCAACAGGTACACCGCACAGTACACGCCGCCGCCTCACACATCGGCGAGCACCCCGAGCTGCTGCAGCCGCGCGACGCACCACCCCCCCCGCGCCCCCCGCACCGCTCAGCCCCGCCAACAGGTACACCACACAGTACACGCCGCCGCCTCACACATCGGTCCTCGCTCTCACTGAGATCTGTCATCAGTGATCCCGCAAAGTGCTCCATCTTGCGGGATTATTCAGGCTATCCCCACAACATTTCATTTTATCAGGACAGTAGTGGATACAGGAGTGGATAGCGTATGCGACTGCTGATCGGAGGTCCCGGGTTCGATTCCCGGGTCGGGCAAAATTGTTACCGGGTTTTTCCGAATTCTCAGTAGCAGTACGGAGTCTGGTGATGTGCCCGGTAACGGCAATAGGCTCGCCCCCTATTACGTGGGACCTAAAAATTCATGAAAATGTAACCCACATTTCACCATCCTTTATCAATTCCTCCTCCTTCCCCTTCGGGGATAAAGTGAGATACGATAAAAAAAATATATCAGACACATTGTAGAGAAAACTCTAGACCTTTCAGCAAACAAGTATGACAATACCCGATAGTTGGTTAAATATTAGCTGGACCTGGCGTATTTTGTGACGCCATCTCCAGTGAAACCTTTTCACCGATGGCTTCTCAAGTAGACAGAACACGTGCCACTCACATGTCGTATTGTATGGTAGCTAGGTGTGTAGTACATGTAGCGGTGTGGTTTGATGGCAGGCTGATGCGGCAGTTGTTCGAGGTGGGCGGCGCCGGGGAGGGGGGCGTGTCGCGCGCCATCCTCGCCGCCTACAAGGACGAGCTGCTCAAGGGGCCGCGCGCGCACACCAAGGTCGCCGCGCTCGCCGACGCCAACTAACCGCACCACCCCGCACCACCCCGCACCATCCCCCACCACCCCCCACTTCGCATCACACCAACTACGAAGGCGCCACACACTTCGACCCCAGCCAAATTTGGACTATTCGAAACATTACTTTTAAGACGGCAAAGACGGGAGCCAAAATACGTGTCAAGTACAAATAACGACGTACCCGGCCATCACTTAATGTAACATTATAAAGCTAGTGGATTATATGGGATGCGCCGAGTATGCTGAATGTCTGCTTATTTGCAAAACAAGAGATTACATCAGTGTACCTAAGGCCTGTTTGAAAATGAAGTATTATATACACGCGAAGTAATTTTTCGTAAGATACCAGAAAACACTATTGGAGACGTACCTACAATCACAAATGCTCAATAAATTACGACAACTTGCTTATGCATTGGTCAAAGGGACGGAGCGAGCCGTATGCGGCTCCACAACACTTCAAAAATATCGTCAGTAATGGACCATTTTACGTTTACATTTTATTTTTAGTCATTATATATTATGCCTATTGTATATAATATATATAACCAAAATTAATAACAAATAGTGATGATGTGAAGATAGGCAGCCGTACGTGTTTATGTTGGTAGTTACTGTGAGTGACGTAGTCGGTAGTTAGTACGTACCTACTCTTTGCTCTGTGTACCCCACTAGGTGTTAGTTTAATATCTCTTCCTACGAGTACATAACATGTGTCCTGGTTAGTTGTATCGCCTCGTATACGTCGGGGTCTGTTGAACAAATATACACTAATACCTCTATTGATCTCTCATACGTTTATGGAATATTTCTCTTCTTCTAGACTACCTAACATAGTGAGGTAGCTAATAACATTGTTATAATCATAATATCGAGTATATTTTATGGAGAATTTCAATTCCAATCTTAAAAGAACTCTATTTATCCAAAGGCAAGCTTAAAGTGGGCCGACCACTACATGTTTAAGGATATCCTACTAATATTATAAATGTGAAAGTTTGTGAAGATGTATGTATGGATGTTTGTTACTCTTTCACGCAAAAACTACTGAACGGATTTGGATGAAACCTTACAGTAATATAGTTTATACATCAGAATAACACATAGGCTACAATTTATAAAGATTTTGTATAATGTTGCCATAACATAAGGAAAAGTATCGACTGAGTCGGCAATAATCCTGAGCTCAGAAAGCTGTCATCGCGTGCGTTGCCTAAAACGTTAAAGTTACTTTAATGTACGGTGAAATTGTTTATCAGAAAAAGCTCACCATGAAAAATTCAAGATGGCCGCCGGCCGTCACAAAATGGCGGATTACTTATTTTCCACAAATACCTCAATATGGATATCAAATGAAAGGGCTTGATTGGTAGACTAGACCTCACTATGAAAAATCCAAGATGGCCGCCGCCACAAAATGGTGGATAACTTATTTTCCACAAATACCTCAATATGGGTATCAAATGAAAGGGCTTGATTCGTAGAATAGGGCTCACAATGAAAAATCCAAGATGGATGCCGCCACTAAGTGGCTGATTACATATCTTCCACAAATACCTCAATATAGGTATCAAATGAAAGGGCGTGATTGGTAGAATAGACCTCACTATGAAAAACCAAGATGGCTACCGCCACAAAATGGCGGATTACTTATTTTCAGAAATACCTCAATATGGGTATCAAATGAAAGGGCTAGATTCGTAGAATAAAGCTCACTACGAAAAATCCAAGATGGTTGTCGCCGCAAAATGGCTGATTGCATATTTGCTACAAATACCTCAATATGGGTATCAAATGAAAGGGCTCGATTGGTAGAATAGACCTCACTATGAAAAATCCAAGATGGCCGCCGTCACAAAATGGCGGATTATATATTTGCCGCAAATACCTCAATATGGGTATCGAATGACTCACTATGAAAATACAATGAGAAGTATCGACTAACAACAAAACTAAAAACTTGAAAATAAAATAAACTAAAAAAAAACATTTATTTCCATTTTGGGCGTAGCTTATCCAGAATAAACATCTAATATATAAAATTCTCGTGTCACAGTTTTCGTTCCCATACTCCTCCGAAACGGTTGACCGATTTTGATGAAATTTTTTGTGCTTATCCGGTATCTATGAGAATCGGCCAACATCTATTTTTCAAAAAAAAAAAAAAAAATTTTGCATAACAACGTTTGCCGGGTCAGCTAGTAAGATCATAATTATAAATTTAAATGTTATAAAGTAAGGGGGACATCGCAGACGGGTCGAGGACGGACGGCGGCCGGCAGCAGTGACAGACACCACCTCTCTGTAGAGATCAAAGTGTCTGAGACTATTAAGTTCCGTACCTGATGTTTGTATATTTTGTAAATAAAGTACGTAGACGAGTTGGAGTACGGTATCCGCCGTCGTGTACACACTGAGCGCTGAGGTGCGGCGGCGACGCGCGTCACGTCACCGACCACACGACTACTGTTAGCTTTGCGTGTAAGACATTCTCGATTAGCTTGTTTTATTACTGTAGATCAATATAAGTGCTAAATGTAAGATAATATTGAATTATATTTAATAGTTAGTCAAATATTTCTTCATATTTTTCTACCAAATCTTCTATATGTAATGTACTATTTTGTGTTGCCGTATGGAAAATTGTCTTCCTCGGTAGAAAGAAATATGAGCTTACAAATGCTTGAAACATCTATAGACAATGCATATCAATATTTAAAACATATCTTGTTATTGATATAAAGTCATCTATACCCAAATCATAATCCATCTTTTTATATATATTTGTACGAATAACGACAGTGATCGATGCTCGCCAGCGTGCAGCGGGGCAGCGTGCACAACACTGTGAGCGGTGAATACCTGCGACGTCACGCTGTGCTCATCTAATAGTACACATCTGAACATAAGTCAAGTAGTGAGCGACTGAATCGCGTGCAGTGAGTGGCTGCATGACGCCACGCGGCTGTCCGCGGCGTGTGGTTCACATGGTAGGTAGAAGCTCAACACAGAATGGTACATTACGGAGCGTGTGAACGTGTCCATACCCCTCACTGTCTAGTGTCTACCTGTTGTACCTAACATGTATAAGTAAATGTATAATTAGATTACAACTGTGTCTTTCTATTAAGAAATCACAAAACATGTTTTTAACTGTAAGACTTAACATTATATTCAGCATTGTTGGAATGCTATGTTAGTGATCGCAAAATTTATTATATTTATATTATTCTTTGAAATATATTGTGGATTTAATAATAAAAAATGTTTTAATGTCATTTAATTTTCATTGACGTTTCTAGGACATGAGCGGGACACATGTTTATATCCCACGTTTCTCACACAAGTAATGGTAGGTAGGTACTCTGTGTCGGGATATCAAAGCAATACATGTCATACTTCAACTTTTTTGGCTGGATCCTATTGTGTCCTCTTATACGACTAATTAATCTCTTAATACTAAAATGGTCTAGTGAAATGTTACATATTTTTAGGTTTAGCGTGCATATGTCAGAAGACGCAATTTTATTTTTTAGATGTCATGATGGCTGAGTGTTAAGTTTAATCCAAGTTTGTGGGGTCGTAACCTTTGTCCTGCGGTCATCTATCGGGGGATCCGATGGGCACCTAGAATCTCCAACTTTTATTCCAGGGGAGGAGTTTTGAGAGGAGAGAGAGAGGAGAGGGGACGAGATCTGATCTAATTTAAGTAGGACGAACGGAATAAACATTTTATTGAACTCCCAATCATCCTACCAGTGCGCAGTGGGACGAGTGGAATACACGTTAGGTAGGTATATTATTATGTTTAATAATAAATACGCGCACAATAACGCGGATAACAGCGGCATGTTCTAAATATAGATGTATATCGACAGGAAATTAATTACTGTCCTAATCAAGTCCATCAAGTTACAATAAACAAGGAAAATATTTTGTTTATTAGGTAGGTATATACCTACCCACATGTATAGATAGGGTATTTAATCTTTATCCTCAAATAATAACATAGTAAAAACAGAATAGTAAGATAGCTTCATACAAATCGGCCGCCGCGCTGCCGCGCTGGTTTGAATGTACGCGTGAGTCGCCGGCGCCGTGAACGCACGCACTTTCACGCACACAATCTCACGAGCGCGGCAAGCTCGGCGCGGATTCAGTACGGGATGCGCCGCGCGTCTGATCGAGCGCATTCATGTAGGTACTTTACTGCTCGCCCGCTTGAATTGTTTATATACATTCAGTTTTGTAATAAACGTTATTAATAATATACAACGTGTCAAACGACAGTAAATTTAACTTGTTACTTTTTCTCATTAAAAAAGGCATTTAGATAGTTATATAACGCTTAGGTAGTCAGTAGGTATTTAAGAAAAAATAAATTCAAGCTTAAATTGTGAAGAATTCAGCGCGATCACTTAAAGCCATGTATTCACTAGGGGACAAAGTCGATCGACTTATCGCGAACAGTCGCAGGATATTTACGTTCGACTGTCCCGCGACAATGTCGACCGACATTTCGCTCATCCACATACCGGCATTGTGATCAAGATGTCGCCTAAGCGTTAACACAGTTTCGTTGGTAGTGTGGACCAACGAAGTGTGCTATAATCGCGGGTAGTCGCGGAACAAATAGCAACACACGTCCTCACAAGTCAAATGCCGTCGGAAACTGTCGAGGTACACGAAGTCGCGCAAGGTCGACGCTATCGGAGCGTCGACAAGAGACTTGTTCCCCTACACGTAGATGTCGCCTGCGATGTCGGGCGATGTCCCCCGCGACGTCGCTCAACACGTAGAATTCGTGTCGGCCGACAAGGTAGCGGGACAAATGTCCCCTAATGAATACGAGGCTTTAAAAAGCGGCGAAAAAGCGCGAGTGCCGACAAAGCCGGCGCCGCGGTGTAAACAAGTGACAACCCATGCGTCAACGCAAGAGTAGGCAATTAACTCGCCGAGCGGCCTTAGCTAACCTACTATTCTGTTTTTACTATGATAATAACGCGACAGAGACGAATTACATTAATCTGTATAGGTATATGTAATCCTTGCGTTACTGACTGATTAACAGACAGTGCACAGCCAAAACTATTTCAACTGAGTTTTTGTTAATTCTTAGTGGCAGCACGAAGTACGGAAATGTGCCCGGTAACGTGCAACAGGCTCCTTTTACGTGGGACCTGAAATTTCATAACGTAGCGAAATGTGAAAAATATAGGCGTGAGTCTGAAAAAAAACATTATCTAAAGCCGAGAAATCTATATACATAGCTAGTTTTTATCACATACTATTTATTATACCTACAATATATTCCGTTTAGTTACTTTTGAATACATAAGGTAGATACCTACTAGTCTAAGATCCGTAGAAGAGGGGTGCGATACGTGAAACCGATAATGTAACTCCGTATACCACGTCGCCGGTAATCTCACTACCACGAAGTACTTGACAACGAATGCACGTTACATCGAATTACGTAGCAACGAATGCTCGTTACTTTGAATTACGTAGCAACGAATGCATGTTACAGTGAATATCGTGATGCCGTAGACATGCCATCTCGAATAACCAAAACTCGAATTCACCAATTCGAATTACTTAACACCGAATGCTCGATACCAAGAAACATTTATGACCGAAGCCACGCGACCACGGATAACCAAATCTCTAAAGAAACACAGATCAATCAATAATTTTAGAGGCCGCTTAGTAATAAAAATCCATTTTTACCCCCCATTTTTTCGCACCCCGTAGAAGAGCTACCTTCACCGATCTGTTTATTGGATGAAAAGTATTTTATATCAAATGTTGCATGTTAAAAAATATAACTCGAAAGGGTTGGTAAAAAAAATCCTGTCCAGGCTAAATAATATTTTCAACCGCTTTTCCTGACAGGTTTTTCGTAGGCAACCCAATATCGTCGTGTTCGCAGTGAAGTAGCGGTCATTTTAATATAAGATTTGTCTATTAAAATAATTCATAAATATAACCAGTATCAACTTAATAGTCGAAGTGTTTATATCTGGCAACCCTACCAAATACGCCAGGAAAAATTGACAACCCTATGTTAACGTACTCTTTAGGGTTCATACATTTGGTTAGTACTAAATTTATTCTTTAAACGCGTAAATGCAATGTTAAATGAAAAGTCAAATATATATTTTTTTCTACTTTTTCTAATCTGGACCGGATTTTTTTTGCTAACCCATTCGCGATAAATATTTTGACATCCAAAATTTTATATGAAATACTTTTCATCCAATAACCAGATCGGTGAAGCTCGTTCTTCTACGGATCTTGGACTTTACTAAGCTGTCTTAAGTTAATGTCTTTGACCGGGAGCTCAGCTACCACTGAATAAGATGTCATGCGTAGATAAGGTTAGGCGCAATGTCATTACGGCAACACCGACACATTGCTACGAAGAGGGCCTCTGATGCAAGTACACGGAGCCCATCTATCACTTCATACAGTTACGTCTGTATTCAATTATTCATTACTGCTTGCTAGGTAAACAGTGAAGGAAACCTTGTGAGGAAACCTGGAAAAAAACCCTGATAATCTCAGGTTTAAATAGACTTGCACAATTTCAAGTTTAACAATTTTGTATATAAGTCGGGACGATGAACAGCTATAACATTACCTGCAAATAAGAAGCTAGTAACTAATGTTCTTAACTAATAGGTTAGAAGCAACTTTATTGCTTCTAATCTATTAGTTAAGAACATTAGTTTTTAGATTAGGGAATAAAATAAATTCTAAGATCGTAGTATTAATATATTTGTTAACTTATACATTGTGCACACTTTCACAGAGTTTGTCAAATGAGCACAGCTTTGACTTTTTCAGACCTTGCTCATTCCACAAACTCTCAAAAATATCATAATTAACACAGTAAATTAAATCTTATTAAAATTATAATAAACATATAAACAAGACTAAAAAATGTATGAACCGAGAGATTTTAATGAATTTTTCTGTTTAAATAAAACGAAATGACAACATCCATATAATAAAAAAAATCTAATATGCTCATTCTCAAATTGAGAATAGTGAAATAATACAAACTTATATTATTGTTCCTTCTGGTTCTGCTTTTTTATAATATACTAGCTTTTGCCCGCGGCTTTGCTCGCGCAAATTCGGGGTCTCTAGTTATAGTATATCATCTATGTTCGGGGTAACACAAATCTCCTTGGGCGGATTCTTCTATAATTGTCGTTTTGATCTCTATCTATCTATTGTCACGCCTGTCTCCCATTGGGGTAGGCAGAGACTATGGAACGCCAAATGCTCCGGTTCAAACACACCTCTTTCGCTTCCTCGACATTCATTAACCTGCATGCTATACATGCTCGCCGGTTATGGGTACTTTTAATTTGGCCCTTTTTTAGTACGTCACCTATTTGGTCGGCGTACGTCCGTCTTGGGCGCCCCCTACCGACATCTCCATTCATTCTTACACGATACACTTCTTTCGTATTTCTTCTTTCATCCATCCGTTCCAAATGTCCAAACCATCGCAACATTCCTTTTTCAATCTTTATCACTACATCTTCTTTCAGACCACACTTCTCTCGTATCACACTGTTTTTCACTTTATCTATCAGCCTTACTCCGCACATACTCCTTAAAGCTCTCATCTCCACAGCATTGATTCTACTGTCATGCTTCTTCTGCCATACCCATGATTCGCTACCATACATCAGCGTTGGCGCCAAAACTCCCTGCAGTACAGCAAGGCGAGCCTCACTTGAAATAATTTCGTTACTGATGATGGACTGTAAGGCGCCATTCACACTATTTCCTGCTTTCACTCTCCTTTCAACATCTCCTTCACATTTGCCGTCTCTCGTAAACATAGACCCTAAATACACGAACTCATTCACTTGTTCCACTTTTTCACCTCCTATCATTATGTTACATTCAGTTATACTGTCTTCCCTCTCTATGACCATGACCTTAGTCTTGCTTACATTCACTTTCATGCCCTTCTTCATATACGCCTCATTCGTTACGGTGACCATCTGCTGTAAATCAGACGCCGACGGCGCAAAAAGAACCTGATCGTCAGCGTATAACAGGGTCTTAAACACAGATTCATTCATTCTTAATCCACATTCAGACTCTTTCAGATCGGTCAAACAACTGTCCATGAATAGATTGAACAGCCAAAGAGACGCTGCACATCCCTGTCTAACACCACGATCAATGTTAAACCAGTCCATGTAGGCCCCGTTTATTCTGACACAGGCACTTGAATCCCTGTATAAGGATTCAAGTGCCCGTATCATACTGCTGTTCACTCCATACACAGAAAGTGTTGACCAAAGTTCATCCCTCACCACTCGATCGTAAGCCTTTTCCAGGTCAATAAAGGCGCAGAAAACCTTCTGATGTTTACTTAAGATTTTCTCTAAAATGCACCTTAAGGGAAAGACTTGATCCGTACATCCCATTCCCTTTCTAAATCCCGCTTGCACATTCCAAATCTTACTGTCCGTTTCAGAGATCACTCTTTCAATCAGTATCTTTGCATACAATTTGCCAACAACACTCAGGAGGCTTATACCGCGATAATTTTTGCATTCCTGCTGTGACCCTTTTCCCTTGTACAGTGGCACAATTACGGCCTTGTTCCAGTCACCTGGTACACGACTGGACCGCCAACATTTATTGAAAAGTAGGTACAGCAGGCTTGCGGTGACGCCTTCGCCTACCTTGAGCATTTCAGCAGATATCCTGTCATATCCCGCAGCTTTACCCGTTTTCATACTTTTCATTGCATACCGTATCTCTTCCATACTTATATTACTTTCACTATTATCTTCCTCATCAGTTTTGACTGTTTAAGAAATATAGTAAAGTACTCAAAATGTTATCCGGTATCAGTGACGTTCCGCTAGAGTGGCCAATATGGCGACTGCGATTTGTCTGTCAGAACCATTAGAATTTAACAAAATACTCGAGAATCCGAATTTTGCGGATGTATGTTGTCGACTCGAAATCTTTATTTTTATGTTTTATTATTCAGGCAAGGATTCGATCGAGTCTACCGTATCCCCTGATGAAATTATTAATATAAATTTGACACTGCGATGGTAGCGCAATCGGTTGGTTCCAACGTGAAACATTCCAAAATCAACAACTACTTACAAATTAAAAATTAGCTACATAAACTTTTTCTAGTGGACTAAATTGTGAATCTAAACCATTCTCATTCACCAATCTCAAGTCCCCTTGAACACACACAAAAAAATTCATCAAAATCGATCCAGTCGCTTAGGAGGAGTTCAGTGACATACACACGCACACAAGAAATATATATATAAAGCTTCGTTCGCTTACGTAAATTCGGGGTTCTCTAGTTATAGTATACCATCTATGTTCGGGGTAACAAAAATCTCCTTTATTGGGCGGATACTTCTATAATAAAATTGTCGTTCTGTTTAAGAAATATAACTGCAAAAAGTATTTACACATACAAACTACTTAGTACTAAGCCTTCCACTACTGGTAGTACTCAAAATGTTATCCGGTATCAGTGACGTGAAATTTCATCAAAATCGGTCCAGTCGTTTAAGAGAAGTTCAGTGACATACACACGCACACATAAAGTTATCCCACCAAAAACATTTTCATGTAAAATGTTACCAAGACGAGACCATATGACTCGCACTGTCAAAAAGTTATCAGATCTCATGTAGAGCCTAGCTTCTAACTCTACACGCCTTCTGACTCTACAAGACCTAATTTCACAAACTCTACACTGTAGTCAAAATATGTGGCACAAGAACTATTGTATAACAGAAAAGTAATGAACAGTTAATTCATTTTTCACCTTACGCCAACGTGCGGCGAAAGTCCCGTGGTGTACGTAACGGACTGCTGAGACGATGGTTTCGGGTTCGATCCCCAGTTACCCCGAGCAAACACCTCTGACTTTTTGAAGTTATGTGTGTATTAATTTTTTTTAATTATAGCTCGCTTAACAATGTGCCCGGCAGATGACAATAGGCTCGCCCCCTAATATATTGGGACCGAAACATAACTGGCGAAGTGTGGCTGTGTAATGCACCTCTGCCTACCTCTTCGGGGATAAAGGCGTGAAGTTATGTTATGTGTTTATGTTGTGCCTATGTGAATGTATCGAAATCTTCGTAGTTCAACGGCGTCTCACATCCACAACGCACAAACACCCACAACATAATAGTAAGTACCTGCAGTAATGAGTGTTTGTGTCGTGTTTTGTGGACATGAATATACACAGAGCACTCACTACTGCCATAACGCCGGTCCAATGATTGCAGTGTCACATCACATAAGCATATGCTTCCTCAGGCGCAGACTTCGTGCCCAGATAGCTCAACAGATGTGCCTGTAGTGAGGAGAGGATCAGGCCACTAGGAACACTCAACATTCCACGGCGACAAACCTAGCGGTTCGACGTGTAGGCCTGTGTTGATAAATGAGTTCACGCGCCACATTAGGAGTCGGAGGCCGATGACGACGTCGATACCCAGTAGTACATGGTGTTCTGTCGGCCCGGCGCGTCCGCCAGGTGGCGTCGCTCGTCCTCGCCGAGCGGTGGCGGCGGCGGCGGCGGCCCCATTGCGTCGCGCGCGTCGGGGCGCGGGCTCCCACCGTACACGTAGTCGTACACGTAGGCAGCGCGCTCGCCGACAGCCGCCGGCGCTGGTGGCGCCTCCTGTATCTCGTCGTACGCGTGACTGGCGCGCACTTCTGCGTACTCCGGCGCGTCACACGACGCTGACGGCAAATGGCGATAATGAATGCTCGCTTCCGTCATCTCATTTGAAACCTAAAAGTGTAAAAAAATCAGCATATTGTAGTTTGATGAAAGATTTCTGAGCTTAAAGCTTATTCAAATCGTATATTATCATATTTGTCACGTAATAATCATTTTCCCTAAAGGATGATAATCCAAGGATCCAAATGCACGCTAGGTACTTACACGTATAGGCAAGTGACAGGTATTTACTGCCCAACAAAATTAATAACAAGCTCAAAATCTGCTCGTTTCAATATATTGACATAAGGACAAAAGTTATCAAAAGTTATAACTTACAGCAAATTAAAAGTTGAACCTTAAATTAATTAATTAATTACTGCAACAGACAGACTAAGTGTGTTATATATTACAACTGTAGACACCAGTTTCTGTTACCCAACAATATTATCAATATATTATAACATTCAAAGGTTTATCAATGTAAGGTCAAGTTTGGTTGTTATAATGTTTCAAACTCAATATATGCAATTCACTAAATTATTAGATATATATAACTGTTATGTATCCAATCAAACTGACTTATTGATGCTGACAACAACAAATAATAGAGAGGAGAGCTATATTTCAACAATTCAAGTCAAACAATTACTGATTTGAGGTTATGTGTGTGTGCATGTATTTCAAATTATGTAGGTCAACTAATACAAATAAATATTATGTATTCTAGGCAAAACTGACCTGAGAACACCACAACACTGTTAATAAATGAGATATATAGGTCAGATACAAGCTTATACAATACCAATCTGAGTTTAGATACAATCAACAGCGGCTACGCTCTGCTACCAAAACTTATGTCTTGAGTTTGGCTAGAAGGCTGGGAAAGGTTCGCGGAGGTCAGTGGAAGCGATTAACTCATCCAGTCTGGTCTAGCCAAGGCAAAGATCTAAACACTTATACTGTGATTGCACAGTGATTATATTTCAATTTACCTGAGATCTCCTGGTGATGTTCTTGCGTGTGGACCTATAAGATTACACTCATAATTTTGGCCAAAATAGTGACGAAAAATCGTTATAGTTACCAGTCCAATGATCAGGGTTTTCTTCAACGAAGTCCTCGGGCACCAAACACGTGCACGGATTCACACAAGTTTTACAATGTTCAATATCTTACAAGTTTATCTTTTATCACAAAACGATTTGCGAAGCTGCCAGGATGTGCTTTCCAAAAGGCGATCAATATAATTCAATTCCAAAACGCAAAATTACAAAACTGCGTGAGTGCAAGAATTTTTTTCTCCCGGACACGACAATGAACGAGAGAGAATGAATGAGAGTTCATAGTGTGACCATAGTCAACATTTACAATAGACTAAACAAAACGTTACTAAACCGATATAATCGATTTGACTTATCATAAATAATATTTCTATTTCAAACATACAGGTTTAAAATATTTACGGCTTTAAGGATCCGTAGATCTGAGTTTATGGTTTGAATAAAGGGTTTAGACAGACAGACAGATAGACGGAGAACAAAATCCTATCAGAGTTCTGTTTTTTTAGGTTGGTACGAAGTATAAGAACGAACCGCCGTAAAAATCCCCAAATTCGAGTGAGACCATATAATGGACAAATAGTGGGCAATAAGCAGTACCGAATAAAATTTCGAAATCAGTCAATAAGAACACAAAGTACAGAACTCTGAGCTAACAAGAATAAAAAATATAGAGAATTGAGAACCTATTAATTTTTTTAAGTCAGTTAAAACGCGACGCACTGACGCCGCGCCCGCCACGGTGGGTTGAAAAAGTTCGCTAGTGGACTTAGGGATTTCGAAAAAACTAAAGTGGAATATAAATAAACTAATTCCATTTTTGGATTCTATAATCAAATACAACTCAAAATTATTAATACAATTTTTTTCATTAAACGCGTGTTTTTTGAGTTACTTAATTTTAAAGATTTTTTTGTATGGAAGAAAACAATAAAATGAGAATTGCTCGTAATTCTTAAACTATCTTAAGAAAACAATGAAAGTTTATGACAGAAGATATTTTTTGGCTATTTATGCACTATATCGCGAACTGCGTTTTTTGCGTTTTGGCGGTAATATTTTTTTTAATCTTTTATTCGACACCACCCGCAGAGGTTAAGGGGACTACAAGAGCTAACTTCGCTGTCCTTGTCGGATTGTATACATAAGAAAGAGAAGCGCGACGACGACGGGACGTTCAGAACGCTTTACAAACCATAAAATAAATTAATTACAGAAAATGTATTGATTAAATTAAAAAAATAAAACAGTATTTCGTTAGTATGTTGCTTGTTGAATAATTTGTCAAAAAATCAGAATTATTGTATGTATTTTAATATGGTTTTTATTCGTTAAAATATATTTTTTAGAGGTATCTTTGTGATTTTTTTCTATCGAATAAAGTTAGTTGTATTATGTTTTCAGCACAGTACTTAACTAGATTATATCCTGGAGAATATCATATATTTTTCTGATTGTGTTAACTGCATTGAATCATATACTTTAAAGCATTATAAAACTTGCGTTTAGCTCTTGTAGGCCCCTTAAATATTAGGCGCGTTTTTTTTAATGTGGTATCCCCAGTAGGCCTAATCCACTTGCTACACTTGAAAAAATCATCATTAGTCATATACCCGAAACTTTAAAAATTTATTAGTTTACCTGATTTTGTCAAAATTCCGAGAAAGCATAATATGTCGTGACCTGTGTGGATATTTGATTGTTTCATTTTTGTTGTATTGACTTGTTAACAGTGGTAGTATTAAAAAATCGATTTAGTTTTTTTATTTTCCACTAGTTTCATACAAACTTCAAACAATTTTATCTCGGTAAGTATGTACTTTATCAAAAAAAGTCAAAGAATAAAAACATATTGTTTTCATTAGTAGAATCCAAAAACAAGCCTCTTAGCCCCTAAGTCCACATTTTGATTTTTCAGCCCACCGTGGCCCGGTGGCGGCGAACACTTAAACCTTCATCGCGAGTGCAGTCATTTGAAATATTTAACCTGACTAACTCGACAGGCTTGTACCGACTGTCGATAATGGCGTCGTGGAGACAGTGGGCCCGAGGGCCGAGCGTGTAGTGGCGAGTCGGTACAGTGTCCGTAGTGTACCGACTCGCTTCACACAGTGTGCGGCTTGTTGCGGTGCTCACCTGGTCGTCGCCGGCGCCGGCAGCGTGGCGAGAGGCGTCGCGACGTCTGCGCGCGCAGCACCACCAGACTGCCGCCGCGGTGACTGCGACCCCCCCCAGCACGAGCAACAACGGCACCATATATGTGACGTTGCTGCCGCTGCTGGTGGGGCCGTCGTACTCCGAATGTGTGGATTCCGGAAAGTCACTATCGGAATAGTTCACATGTGGCCCTATCAAATACAAGTTGAATTAATACAAATGCTCTGTTATTATGAAGCAGTGGGACAGTTCATATACAGGCTGATATCACAATGAACTGTCACAAACAATAACGCAATCCATGATAATGAGTTTCACAAGAAGCATAGTCAAATTAGTGTCTCGGTGGCGAGGTGCAGCTCTGTCGCGGCCGAGGCGCGTCGGCGTGAGTCACAGCCTACAGGCACCAGGCGCGCTCATGGGTGACATAGTCATTATGTAAGTCTCCAAGTATTCGGGCACAGTACATTTCATAGAGAAAAGGAGCTCATCTACCGTGGTTGGCTACGTAGCCACTGTTACGTGCCGGCACCACTCGCCTGTAAGCTATGTTCACACTGGCAGCGGCCGGGCTAAGCTAGTGAGAACGATGAGAACCGAGCGAAGCTTCGGTGAACCAATGAAGAGAGCGTAGTATTTCGTTCATATAGCTATGTTTGAAACGTATCTTATCTGCGAAGTTTGCGTTGTTTACGGATGTATGAAAAGAGGATACGATGGTGGGCCGCTAGGCGGTGCGGGTGTGAGGGCCTCGCTGAATACTTACACACGACCTGTAGTCGAGTGCCGAACAAGTCGGTACCGTGCGTGTTGTGCGCGACGCATGTGTACTCTCCTTCATGTTCCGCGCCCACGTCGTCTATGTGGACCACGCTGGCCACGCTGGCCTCGTTGGCGGATCCCTTTATTTCCTTGCGTGTGCCCAGCCTAGATTTAAACATCCATGTGATGGTCGGTTTTGGTATTCCGGCAGCCCTAAAAATAATACAATTCCATAAAATTATGAACATAGATTCGCGTCGTAACTATAATGTTCACACATGAACATGCCATTTCAGCGATATCAGCATAAAGTAAATAATGGGAGAACTTAGAACAAATGCTTATATCATGTTTTAATATTGCGAATTATAATGGACTTTGAATAAAGCCTGATATCCATTTATAACAACGCAATGTACGGTTTGTTACAGAAGAAGCGAACCAACGTAGGTGATAGTCGCGGATACCATTCATCGCTATTAATTTATAGTATTTATGTAGTAAGTACACGCACTGGTAGTGGTTCACTGGCGCCGCGCGTTTGTATTCATATTGTCATATTGTTACACATTACGACATAGCCAATGAAATGGCCATTTTTACGACGTGACAAATACCTATATTTAATCATATGTATTTGTCGAGGTCATCCGGCCTGTCTGTCTGTCAGTACGAAAACGATACAGGTACACAAATACTGCATAACGGATTTCTGTATGATTTTAGCAAAGATAATGTGATTCCTGAGGAAAGTTTCGTTATATGCGGCACCTGGACGGAGCCGCGGCTGGAGCAGCGTCTGGTATAGTACCTAGTAACAAGGATAACATAATGTTGCAGGAAATAAATAGACTTACTGGCACACAATGTCGACGCTAGAACCTGCAGACACAGTTCTCCGTATGTCACCTCTGGCCTGGGGAAGCGCTGTATGCAAATAAATAGACTTACTGGCACACAATGTCGACGCTAGAACCTGCAGACACAGTTCTCCGTATGTCACCTCTGGCCTGGGGAAGCGCTGTATGCAAATAAATAGACTTACTGGCACACAATGTCGACGCTAGAACCTGCAGACACAGTTCTCCGTATGTCACCTCTGGCCTGGGGAAGCGCTGTATGCAAATAAATAGACTTACTGGCACACAATGTCGACGCTAGAACCTGCAGACACAGTTCTCCGTATGTCACCTCTGGCCTGGGGAAGCGCTGTATGCAAATAAATAGACTTACGAACACACAATGTCGACGCTAGAACCTGCAGACACAGTTCTCCGTATGTCACCTCTGGTCCGGGGACGCGCTGTAGGCAAATAAATAGATTTACTGGCACACAATGTCGACGCTAGAACCTGCAGACACAGTTCTCCGTATGTCACCTCTGGCCTGGGGAAGCGCTGTATGCAAATAAATAGACTTACTGGCACACAATGTCGACGCTAGAACCTGCAGACACAGTTCTCCGTATGTCACCTCTGGCCTGGGGAAGCGCTGTATGCAAATAAATAGACTTACTGGCACACAATGTCGACGCTAGAACCTGCAGACACAGTTCTCCGTATGTCACCTCTGGCCTGGGGAAGCGCTGTATGCAAATAAATAGACTTACTGGCACACAATGTCGACGCTAGAACCTGCAGACACAGTTCTCCGTATGTCACCTCTGGCCTGGGGAAGCGCTGTAGGCAAATAAATAGACTTACTGGCACACAATGTCGACGCTAGAACCTGCAGACACAGTTCTCCGTATGTCACCTCTGGTCCGGGGACGCGCTGTAGGCAAATAAATAGACTTACTGGCACACAATGTCGACGCTAGAACCTGCAGACACAGTTCTCCGTATGTCACCTCTGGCCTGGGGAAGCGCTGTATGAAAATAAATAGACTTACTGGCACACAATGTCGACGCTAGAACCTGCAGACACAGTTCTCCGTATGTCATGTCCTCTGGCCTGGGGAAGCGCTGTATGCAAATAAATAGACTTACTGGCACACAATGTCGACGCTAGAACCTGCAGACACAGTTCTCCGTATGTCACCTCTGGTCCGGGGACGCGCTGTAGGCAAATAAATAGACTTACTGGCACACAATGTCGACGCTAGAACCTGCAGACACAGTTCTCCGTATGTCACCTCTGGCCTGGGGAAGCGCTGTATGCAAATAAATAGACTTACGAGCACACAATGTCGACGCTAGAACCTGCAGACACAGTTCTCCGTATGTCACCTCTGGCCTGGGCAAGCGCTGTATGCAAATAAATAGACTTACTGGCACACAATGTCGACGCTAGAACCTGCAAACACAGTTCTCCGTATGTCATGTCCTCTGGCCTGGGGAAGCGCTGTATGCAAATAAATAGACTTACTGGCACACAATGTCGACGCTAGAACCTGCAGACACAGTTCTCCGTATGTCACCTCTGGCCTGGGGAAGCGCTGTATGCAAATAAATAGACTTACTGGCACACAATGTCGACGCTAGAACCTGCAGACACAGTTCTCCGTATGTCATGTCCTCTGGCCTAGGGAAGCGCTGTATGCAAATAAATAGACTTACTGGCACACAATGTCGACGCTAGAACCTGCAGACACAGTTCTCCGTATGTCACCTCTGGTCCGGGGACGCGCTGTAGGCAAATAAATAGACTTACTGGCACACAATGTCGACGCTAGAACCTGCAGACACAGTTCTCCGTATGTCACCTCTGGCCTGGGGAAGCGCTGTATGCAAATAAATAGACTTACGAGCACACAATGTCGACGCTAGAACCTGCAGACACAGTTCTCCGTATGTCACCTCTGGCCTGGGCAAGCGCTGTATGCAAATAAATAGACTTACTGGCACACAATGTCGACGCTAGAACCTGCAGACACAGTTCTCCGTATGTCATGTCCTCTGGCCTGGGGAAGCGCTGTATGCAAATAAATAGACTTACTGGCACACAATGTCGACGCTAGAACCTGCAGACACAGTTCTCCGTATGTCACCTCTGGCCTGGGGAAGCGCTGTATGCAAATAAATAGACTTACGAGCACACAATGTCGACGCTAGAACCTGCAGACACAGTTCTCCGTATGTCACCTCTGGCCTGGGGAAGCGCTGTATGCAAATAAATAGATTTACTGGCACACAATGTCGACGCTAGAACCTGCAGACACAGTTCTCCGTATGTCACCTCTGGCCTGGGGAAGCGCTGTATGCAAATAAATAGACTTACTGGCACACAATGTCGACGCTAGAACCTGCAGACACAGTTCTCCGTATGTCACCTCTGGCCTGGGGAAGCGCTGTATGCAAATAAATAGACTTACTGGCACACAATGTCGACGCTAGAACCTGCAGACACAGTTCTCCGTATGTCATGTCCTCTGGCCTGGGGAAGCGCTGTATGCAAATAAATAGACTTACTGGCACACAATGTCGACGCTAGAACCTGCAGACACAGTTCTCCGTATGTCACCTCTGGTCCGGGGACGCGCTGTAGGCAAATAAATAGACTTACTGGCACACAATGTCGACGCTAGAACCTGCAGACACAGTTCTCCGTATGTCACCTCTGGCCTGGGGAAGCGCTGTATGCAAATAAATAGACTTACGAACACACAATGTCGACGCTAGAACCTGCAGACACAGTTCTCCGTATGTCACCTCTGGTCCGGGGACGCGCTGTAGGCAAATAAATAGACTTACTGGCACACAATGTCGACGCTAGAACCTGCAGACACAGTTCTCCGTATGTCACCTCTGGCCTGGGGAAGCGCTGTATGCAAATAAATAGACTTACGAACACACAATGTCGACGCTAGAACCTGCAGACACAGTTCTCCGTATGTCACCTCTGGCCTGGGCAAGCGCTGTATGCAAATAAATAGACTTACTGGCACGCAATGTCGACGCTAGAACCTGCAGACACAGTTCTCCGTATGTCATGTCCTCTGGCCTGGGGAAGCGCTGTATGCAAATAAATAGACTTACTGGCACACAATGTCGACGCTAGAACCTGCAGACACAGTTCTCCGTATGTCACCTCTGGCCTGGGGAAGCGCTGTATGCAAATAAATAGACTTACGAGCACACAATGTCGACGCTAGAACCTGCAGACACAGTTCTCCGTATGTCATGTCCTCTGGCCTGGGGAAGCGCTGTATGCAAATAAATAGACTTACTGGCACACAATGTCGACGCTAGAACCTGCAGACACAGTTCTCCGTATGTCATGTCCTCTGGCCTGGGGACGCGCTGTAGGCAAATTTAAACAATACGATTGTATTTATAACATCATCAGCCCTAAACACTGCCCCACTGCTGGGCACGGGCCTCTTCACATTATGAGAAGGATAAGGCTATATTTCACCACACTGGCCAAGTGCGGGTTGACAGGCTTCACATGTCTTTCGAGAACATTATGGAGAACTCTCAGACATGCAGGTTTCCTCACGATGTTTTCCTTCACCGATAAGCAAGCGATAATTAACGATTTAATACGCACTTAACTCCGAAAAGTCATTGGTGCGTGCCGTGGATTCGAACCCGAGACCCGCTGCGTAGCGGTAAGTGCTTATTTCAGGCAATGAGCCCATAAACTACGTGTTATGGGCTTTTGATTTCTTCGTTTCTTTATTAGTAACGCAAAGCATAATAACTCGTGTAAGAGAGCGGTTACCGAGCCGAGTGGGCGTATCTAAGAGCCACCCGCTGCGCACCTCCCGGCGCCGGCGTCACAAGCTCTTGCTGCCGTTATAAAAAACTACATAGGTTTGTCTGATCATACATCTAATGAGTTGGGGATTCATTGCATCACCTACATATATATTAAGAAATCGGGGTTTGGCCGTACTGACCTTCGTGGCGAAATAATAATAATATTCTATCTATGTGATGAATGTTGCTATGGGACTCCATGTATGCTTAAGATCAGGCGGCATGGAGACATTTTGATAGGTTTCAATAAAATAAAAAAGCCACACACACGCAACACCATCTAGACACAAACTGAGCGGAGCTTGTACTATGGGTAGGGAACTATTATTTGCGGATTTGCAGCAGATGGTCACCATGATGAATGAGGCGTAAAAGAAGAAAGGTATGAAAGTGAATGTGTCATGGTCATAGAGAGGGAAGATGTAACTGAATGTAACATAAGGTTATGAGATGAAAAAGTAGAACAAGTAAATGAGTGTGTGTTTAGTGTCTTTGTTTACGAGCGATGGAAACGTGAGGGAGATGTTGAAAAGTTCAAAAAGTTGTGAAAGTCAGTTCATAATCAGTAATGGTATTATTCCAAGGAAGGCTCGCTGCAGCGAGTTTTGGCGCCAACACTTATGTATAGTAGCGAATCAGGGGTATGACAGAAAATAAATTGAGAGTAAAATCTAGTTGTGCAAATAAGAGCGTTGAAAAGTATGTCGACACATCCTACGTATAACATCGTAACTGACAAAATGACGAAAATGACATTTTTAGATTTTCATTTACCTTGTTACTTGGACTATCATTTGATCTAATAAAAACAATATTATTTACAAGAGAACCAAAGATATGACGACTGCTATAATCGTATCTTCATCTTAAGCCTAGTAATATATCGTATAGCGCAACTACGATACAGTACGTGGGGAGCGGGATACCTGTGAGCCGTGCGACCCAATGGTAAGTGTAAGTACCGATAGAATACGCGGCATTTACTCTTTTGTGGCCGTTGTACGAACGTGCAAGGTAAGTGGAATGTCTTAAAATATTAATTACCAATAAACAAAATGATTGTTTGAAATAACATAATACCACACTAAAATCTCGTGAGTAGTATTTACTATAGTATACATTGGTTTTAGATACTTCTCAACTATCGTAAGTAATGACTTACGATTATTTACGCGCGGATTTTGTTAGTCTTTTTATATCCTTAGTTATACTTAAGATATTTTACATCGAAACAAAACATAAGTTACTATAGTATTTGCTTGAAAAAACCTCAATAAAATGATTAATTTTGTTTTTGTTTTAGAAAATCACCGACTCCTTTAACGCAGATATTGATGAGATAAAAAAATCTATGGGTATTTTAACTGATTCCGAAGAAACACGCCATAGTATAAGCTCCCCCTCTCAAAGTAAGTAACAGTTTATTGCAATAATAATCACACGTTTCTAACATTTATACCCTAACTTTAAAGGTTCAAGACAATTTGAAACATAATAGTTTTTTTTTATTATAACTAGTTAAAAAAACTATACCAAATAGACAAAATAATGTCAAAGTTTTTGTTTATCTCTCTTTCTCTCTTCTTTCTATCTATTTATCCATCTCTCTGTACGGCTAAACAACTCAGACATTGTATGGGATACAAACGTCATGTTTTGGAAGATACTAACCCAAGGGAAAGTTATGATTATGGTATTATCACGTGTAAGAAACAGCGGAAAAGAGCTATAATCATACTTTTTCTTTCTTTTGACCACAGTCAAGATTCTCAGTTAACTGCTGAAAATATAACACGCCATTCATTAATTGCACAATAAATCGAAATATAAAATAAAATATATATTTCACTTTTGTCCTTGACTTCTTAAAAAAGTTATTTTGACACTACAACCCTCTTAAGATTCACTGATTAAGTTAATACACAGCAAACGAACAGATTTCCAGGAAAAGGAACACTAAACCCAGGAAAGACAAGACAAATATCAGACGTCGACATGCTGCCAAATGGAAAGACAACAAACGGAAAATGCTAAGAAACTTAGGCTATGATTTTATGAGTAACGATGGTGCTGTAAGGCATTATAGCATACTTAATATTTTCTTGAAACTTATTAATAGATTTTCAATAGGTTTGGGCATTTAGGGAACCGTAAAAAGCATGATGTTATGTGTGTAAGATATGTATGCGATCATATAAAATGTTTTCAACTAGTAGAATCTCATGAGACTCGCCAAATAAACTTGAAGATCCTTATATCATCCTCTTAGCATTATCCCAGTTTCTGCTTTGTAGTTTAATCGAATTTGACTGAATATTAGCTTTCACACAGAGCGACTGCCTGTCTGACCTCTCCGCAAGGCAAATTGGTAGCTTAATTCTAAGGTTTAGACTATTGTCGGTTTATGCATACGTACTGAGTCCCTAAAACGACTGTCAAAGATCTTCATAACAGCCGCGACTAACGGCTTAATGTGCTCGCCGAGGCACGGCGCTAATGTTAATTTTCAATTCAATACGCGCTCTGAAAAGTCATTGGTGCGTGCCGTGAATTCGAAACCGATACCCTCTGCATGGTAGTCTGTTGGCATCTCCACTCACTCCCTTTTCCGCTAGGCTATCGCTTTATGTTATCTGAGCGTTTACTAGGAGATAGCGTATGCGTGATAATGTTGCGCTCTGTGCAAGTAGGCAGCCGATACCTAAGGCCGAAAAAAATAATTATTTAATGAACATGTGCAAGTCTCAAATAATACTCAGTTCTCACCACGATTTATTTTGACGTCTACCAGAAACTGAATTCAGACAAACTTTCAATAACATTATATTCCTACTAGTGATTGCTCTCAAAATGAATAAAACAAGAAAATAAATCTTATAATAAAAATGTCATATCACGTGCCCAAAACTGCTGTAATAATGAATGGCAATCCCATTGGATAGTATTTTGATTTCTTTTTCCGAAAGGAATGTTTATTTGGACTGATTTGATTATGAAATATGAAGATATTTTCTTTCATGTATTCCCTTTAATATTATGATAATTATAACTTACGACACAATTTTATATTATTAGTTCCAATGTAAGTTATCTTATATACAACATACATTACTTAACTCTAGATAAATGTCAACGTAAAAGATAGTAAGTAATACATACAATTAAATACTGTATTTATTGATATTTTCAAAGTAGAAAATCGTGTGTGACTTTTTAGGAATTCTAGCAAAAATAAGAAGAAATCTTACTAGCGGTCATAAACTAAGTGTAAAAATATGGCAGTATGCCAATTTTGGTCCTTAAATTAGCTTATTTGACTTCACAAACATCAATAATCTGCTTCCGTACTTTTAAACGGCTATACTGTAAAGTTGATAAAATGCAGTTACGATATTGTACGTAGGAGGTGTCGATATGTGGAGTACGTCTACGTACGTACGACGTATCCGTGTCCTCAATATTAATTGTATAAGAAAGTCGCAACTGTGACTCTATGGTAGACTTACTAATTGGATCATTAGTCTCACCCAAGTATATGTACTTGTCGACACCTGAATACAAGTATGAAATTAATGTAACACTTGATTTTTGTCTTGTGCATGTTTATCTTAAGGCGTGGAAGATTCGTTAGTACTCGTAGAGTTACTTTGATGGCTCAATATAATTTTTGTTCGAATAAGATAAGAAAAGAAAAGAAAAGAAAAGAAAAGAAAAGAAAAGAAAAGAAAAGAAAAGAAAAGAAAAGAAAAGAAAAGAAAAGAAAAGAAAAGAAAAGAAAAGAAAAGAAAAGAAAAAATAAAATGTTTATTTTGTGCCTTACAACAATGCATGACAGAAAAGACAATCCAAATAAAATATTGTGACGGCCGGTGTCGTGCCAAGCTGTCATCACTACCGTTGCCAAGGACTACTGACGTCTACACGACAAACTAGCCGGTCATTAAACACAATAATTTGATGGATAATTTGTATTGGGGCCATGGGGTCCAAGTGCAAGATCTCTTTTTAGAGACACCGCAAAGAGACTTGTCGACGCCTCGCGTGACCAGAAGGCTGGGTTGTATTTGGCCCAGAAGGTAAGTATCGCCATACAACGTGGCAATGCTGCCAGCGTTCTGGGCACGCTGCCAGTTGACGGCGATGTGGATGAATTTCATGACGCGCTCTAAACTTTTTTTTTTTTTTTCTTTTTCTGTATATATTTTTTCTGTATGTTCTGTATATATTTCTTTGTATAGTATTTTAAGACTTAGTTACGTTTAAAATAATAATAATAATAATATTAAAAAAAAAAATATATTAGCAAAGAGGTTTGAAGACTATTTTATTATTTGGAAATGAGTTTTTAGTTCAATGACGTATGCACTCTGTCAAGTGTTCGCCAAATTCACCAGTCATTGACAACAAGGCGATGGCCGTGCGGATAACACATTCCGTTCACGTTCTGAAGGCGTGGGTTCAAATCCCAGTCATAACTGTTATGTGGATTATGGTTTTTATGAAATTTGGAAAATGTTTATGAATATTTGGCAAATATTTAAAAGATTATTTAAATATTTCGAGTAAAAATTTGAAAATCCTAGAAACTTCAAGAAGGAATGGAAAGGTTAAAAAGAGACAGGAGTCGAAACGAAAAGACAATCGAAATTAGTAGATCTAGAACATTCTTAGGGGTATATAAGGCGGTGTAGACGCGCTAAGCGCCAGGTTAAGTTGAAAAGTGGTAAAGTGAAGAAGAAAAGGAAGAAAGAAGAAGTAGTAAAATAAAGTGAAGTGAAAGTATAGTGCAGTAAAGTGCAGTGAAGAAGTGCAGTGAAGTGCAGTGAAAAGTGCAGTGCAAAAGACGCTTGTGTTGGTGTTGTCCGCGTCGAAATTAAACGGCGCGTCGTGTGTGAAGTCGAATAAAGTGTCATCAGTGCTACTCGGTGTTTCTTTCCAATCCCGTTACCCCGTCCGTAACAATTGGTGTCAGAAGTGGGATTGGAAGGATTAAAGATGCCAGTCATGCCGAGGGAAGGGCCTACGACACGTGCGAGGGCTGCCGCTCAAGAACAAGGTGACTTTAACCCGGAAGTTGTAGGCAGGGAAGCTCCTTCGCATGGAGGCGGATCCGAAGGAGGGGTACCTACGTCCGCAAGTGCAGCTAATCCACTATCTCTCGCAGACCTCGCAGCAATATTCCAGCAAACTTCGCAGCGACTCGAATCTCAGCTTAAATCCGAACTACAGCAAAACTCGCAGTAGCGTGAATCTCGACTCCAGCAAAACTCGCAGCAGCTTGAATCTCGACTCGAGCAAAACTCGCAGCAGCTTGAATCTCGACTCGAGCAAAACTCGCAGCAGCTTAAATCCGAACTCTAGCTAAACTCGCAGCAGCTACAATCTCAGCTTAGCGAGATAATGGAGAGCCAGGATGAGATTCGCCATTATATATCGGAGAACGCTCGTAAGATCACCGAGATGGAGATGTGTATCAGTGAAGTGCAATCTCGCATGGCTACTATAGAGGAAGAGATACAGTCCTGCAAGGCGGCTGTGTCGGAAGAGGTGCAGTCCCGCATGGCGTCAGTATCAGAAGAGATACACACCCGAATAGACGAGGACTACGATAGAGGAGGAGTTAAAGAAGATGAAGTCCAACAGCCCTTCGGTTTCTATCAACTCATCAAGTTCTGGTGGTTATTTAAAAGTACCATTATTCGATGGAAACACTTCCTGGGAGGCCTACAGAATACAGTTCGAAGCCGCCTCTATTAGCAACGGTTGGGATATCGACCCGGCCAAGTTTGCACTCATCCTGGCGTTGCGTGGAGAAGCATTGTCGGTGCTTGAGGCCGTGGGAAAGGACGCTACTTACGCACAGCTGTTTGAGGCTCTAGAATCCAGATTTGGAGACGAGCACTTAAAATATGTGTTCCGAGCCTAGTTACGCAACCGCCGTCAGTATCCGAACGAATCCTTGCAGCAGTGGGCGATGGAAGTGACGAAGATGGTGCGAAGAGCTTATCAGTCGACACCCGTGGAACAAGTTCAAAGCATGCGACTCCAGGCGTTCATCGACGGAATTTATGACGATGAAGTTAGAGCTACCGTGCGCTTGAAACACCACAACAATGTTAAAGACGCATTAGCACATGCTCTAGAAGTGGAGGCTTTTCGACAAGAAATTACGAGTGATCGAGACAGGGTTATTGCAGCGGAACTAGAGAGAACTGGTCGCAGATCTTTTGTCCTAAAGTGTTATAACTGTAGAGAGCCCGGACATTTAAGGCGTAGTTGTCCAAAACATGTAGCAGAAAGGCGTCAGATTGACGCTAGTGTTCAAGTGTTGAAAGATGATCAGGAAGCGATTACATCCAGGACTTCGATGCAAGCGCTGATCAGAAGACGGAAAGCTCCGAAAGTTCGTATTCGACAACGCACGGATGGAAATGGTTTAACTATCGATGGAGCAGTCAATGGCGTTATATGTTCGCTGACCCTGGACACCGGTGCGACACGAACGGTTATAGGAACTCGTTTGACAAGAAAGAACGGAAAGATTCTAACACCGTCAACTTCACCTCGACTGACGACGGCTACCGGTCAGTACATCCCAGTTATAGGCGAACAGATGGTGGCTATAAAAATCGGTGACAACCTTTACTGGCAACGAGCGGTGATTGCAGACATCGTAGACGATTGTATTGTTGGGCTGGATTTCTTTAGAGATCATCAGTGCAGATTAGACATTAAAGGTGGTATACTTAAGTGTGGAGATGTGGAAATTTCAATGAAAGGTGGTAGCATGGGGAATGTTTTGTGCCTCAAAGAAAGCAGATTTGTACATAGATCACAGGCTTCAGCTCCTATATCTACGAAGCTTAATGACTTGATTCATGTGGATAGGATAGCGGTATATCATGGATCCAACAATGCTCGGGACGAGCATGTCTTAGAGAGGGGGTAGTGTGACGGCCGGTGTCGTGCCAAGCTGTCATCACTACCGTTGCCAAGCACTACTGACGTCTACACGACAAACTAGCCGGTCATCAAACACAATAATTTATTAGCAAAGAGGTTTGAAGACTATTTTATTATTTGGAAATGAGTTTTTAGTTCAATGACGTATACACTCTGTCAAGTGTTTGCCGAATTCACCAGTCATTGAGAACAAGGCGATGGCCGTGCGGATAACACATTCCGTTCACGTTCTGAAGGCGTGGGTTCAAATCCCAGTCATAACTGTTATGTGGATTATGGTTTTTATGAAATTTGGAAAATGTTTATGAATATTTGGCAAATATTAAAAAGATTATTTAAATATTTCGGGTAAAAATTAGAAAATCCTAGAAACTTCAAGAAGGAATGGAAAGGTTAAAAAGAGACAAGAGATGGAAAAACAATTGAATAACGAAAAAACAATCGAAATTAGTAGATCTAGAACATTCTTAGGGGTATATAAGGCGGTGTAGACGCGCTAAGCGCCAGGTTAAGTTGAAAAGTGGTAAAGTGAAGAAGAAAAGGAAGAAAGAAGAAGTAGTAAAATATAGTGAAGTGAAAGTATAGTGCAGTAAAGTGCAGTGAAGAAGTGCAGTGAAGTGCAGTGAAAAGTGCAGTGCAAAAGACGCTTGTGTTGGTGTTGTCCGCGTCGAAATTAAACGGCGCGTCGTGTGTGAAGTCGAATAAAGTGTCATCAGTGCTACTCGGTGTTTATTTCCAATCCCGTTACCCCGTCCGTAACAATATTCACTAGGAAGTCAGCCGCGTCTGGTTCTAAAGTACCTACAGAGGTATATGTCGGCACCTTTGATTATATGTATACATGTCGGCACGTATTGAACAAGCAACTCACCGGCGGTGGCGTTGAGCCGGAGCCACATGCGGCTCGACCTCACTGTGGTATTGTCTCTCTTGTGCAGCAAATGGCATTCCAGTGATCTCCCGTGATCCCAAATACTCAGACTCAGCTGCTTAGTAATGCTGTCCTCTGTCGTCGTACCTGGAGATGTCAGCTAATTAATTCATAATACTTATACAGTAAGCATATCATAATTATGAAGCAACGACAGCCTACTGGAGTCACCGTCGGACTGCTACGTAGAGAGCTTGGGTTACGAGGGTCAGCCGGCGGTAGCTTTGTAGGAAACCTAATATTCTGTCTAGTAATTAAAAATGGTATGCCAGATTTGAAAAAATATGTTACTTATAACTAATCAAGTAAAGTAAAAGCTAGTCAAACAATGATAGCAGACGATGCCAGCGGCAGAGGTAGCTGGGTCTCCTGCAAGTGTCTACTTGCGAGCGACGCGACGCGCCGGTCTGTTTCAGAGCGCGGGTATGTGAAATCTTTGCGGAAGGCTTAAGTCCAGTAGTGGACTTCTATGGATCAGCAATTTTCTATGTTTACCTAGTTTTACTCATTAGTTTAGCCACGCATATTCGATATATTAGATTTTCTCGCTGGTCCCTGATGTCTTTGATCCCGAAACTATACAAATATAATGATTATAGCTATCTACTAACTATTTAATTTAGTGAAGGGCTTCCAAAGATTACCTCAGACAGATAGAGAGACAGGCAGACGCGTTGTTGTTTACTTAATATCGTATAAATAACATAAAGTACTTGAGAAAGTATAGTCACATTTAGAAATAATTACTTATTTAAAATTAATTATCAGAAATCATAGACAGACACTTTATATTTATATTTTATGCATAACCTAGCACTCATTGTGATAATTACCTTTTTTGTTGAAAACCAACGTGTAATTATATGTATGCACAACGCCGGGGAGAGTGGTACAGTTGAGGGTGAGCAGCTCGCCGTCGTCGAAGTCGTAGTAGAGCAGCTGTTGCCGGCGCGGCTCGTACAGGTGCAGCGCCTCAACCGCCCCGGTCGTGCGCATGCGCAGCGGCGTCTCGTCCGCCTCTGTCGACACCACACACCACTCACCACTCACTGGCATTGCTTCACGGAGCTGACGTACACTAGGGGCTACGGCCCGTGCCCGAAGGTGGCCCACACTCGAAAGAACGGTATTCTCTCGTTTTCCATAAATTCATTTGCACTAATATTGTTTGCCATAATCATCCCTGATCATAATATTTACTTGCACTATTATCATTTATACTAATAACGTTTGCCTTAACAACTCAACAGTGATAACTTTTATTTGCCATAAAATGACTTTCTATAACAACATATATCATACCTAATAACTAGTAACACATCTCATAATCGACTCTTGTCATAATCAAAATTTGATATAATTATGAAAATAATACATAATATTGTTAGGTCGAAATTAATCATCGTTAATACCCCGAGTTAGTGCAATCCGATTCGGATAGGTTAGGTTAGAAGACTACACTTAGACTTCGTGGTTTTTTTTAAAACCACCCAGAAGTAATTTTGGCTGCCGGAGTGGCGTCTAAATATTTTTAAACAATTTCCAAAAATTCTTCATTCAAATATGCAAAACGGAACGTAATTTTAAGTTTTATGTGAAAGTAACTAAATAGGTTGTGTTAGGTTCTCTTTTGACCCTTAACCCGAAAATAGTCCATCAACCTCAGTTTATTAAACTAGTGGAATCAATAAAAGCGATATTTAGGTTTAATGTGAAAAACGTAAAACGAAACGCAACCGCCATCTTGTATGAATGATATAGACAGCTAATGTCAAATTTGTGCGTCATTGCTTTCGAGTAGGTACCTACCTAGGGTTAGGTGCGACTGTAATAAGTAACTAAATAGGTTATGTTAGGTTCTCTTTTGAACCTTAATCCGAAAATAGGAGCCCTGCGGAGCAGGGCTCCCTCAACCTTTGTTAAACTAGTATGAAAAATGTGGAAGTTGGCAGTGCCATACACACCGATGTTTGGAGATTTTTTTTTCAGAGGAAATCAAGTTTTTCCGGCAAGTGAAAATGGTGAGGGGGAGTTTGTACTAAATTATCTTTATTTATATTTATTTATATTGCGGGCTGCAACTGTGATAACACAACGCGCTAGGAGGACGATGATTGCACGTAATTGTCACTTGATGGAGAATATCATTCACAAGGAAACGTAAAACTGTCACAGTTTGTTGAAGGTCAGCAGTATTACTCATTTACTAACATGGACGCACCAATGTAATTGATCGACGATGTCAAGGGTCGTTATATAGCACATGCCGGCACATTGTAGGTTCGAGCGGGTCCCAGTCAGTCAGTGAGTCGCTAC
Source organism: Euclidia mi (assembly GCA_944739405.2). Taxonomy (NCBI): domain Eukaryota; kingdom Metazoa; phylum Arthropoda; class Insecta; order Lepidoptera; family Erebidae; genus Euclidia; species Euclidia mi. The sequence goes on from OX123184.2 coordinate 177,115, forward strand.
TCACCTGACAACAAGTAGTAGGGCTTGTACGTTACTTGGACGCGACGCACTTCAGTGCCGTTAGCGTCACGAGCCATACATTCGTATTTATAACTGGTCTCCGATGACGTCGCTGAAATAATATCAAAATCACTGTAATTATAAGAGTAGACGTAACTGTGTGTAAATCCAACTGAATTTTGGTTGAATGTATATGCAAACATAACTGTCCAGTTTCACATTCACGCTAGGGTTTGTCTGTTGGTTATGCATACAAGGCTTAAACCATCATGTATACCATTATCTGTATGACGACCATCATTTGTTATGAAGTTAATGAAGTCGGGCCTCGCTTCGCTGGCGCTCGTGTCGCACTCGACCTTGTCACCTGGCTCGTAAGCGTACTGCACGCTGTAAGTTTCTTTTGATTTCTGTAGACACGGTTGCTGGTATCTCAAAGTCATTGAATTCGCTGTCAAGTCCAGTAAATCTGAAAAGTTAAATAAACTCCTTAAAATTATGCATAATTGTAATAACAAACTAAACTTTCTGTTGAAGTTGGTGCGAAAAGGATGTTATGTGCTTAGTCTGTTGACACGCATATCATCCCTTACGACGTCAAGCCAGCATTTCCTGTTCCTTCTCCGATTACCGGGGCCCGGTGGAGGACACTTGTTACCCATGTAAAATGCGTGCCTTGACGTCACAATCGATGTCACAAAACGCGTGGAGTATAGATCCCAGGTACGTGACCAGAGCTTTTCGCTCGGAAATGTCTCCGCCTATGCGAATTGACGCGGGATCTATAGTGTTGCGGGCCAAGTACTCTGCTTTCGTCGAGACTTCCTTTCAGACCGCTGTTCTCAAGCGAACCCTGCTATTCTACACATTTACACGCGTACCATGCGTCCTCAGTCCGCATCCACCAGCGCGATATCTTCAGCATACATGAGCAGGTACGGGGATTGCTCATGCAAGTCTCTTATGCTGTTCGACGTCTAATACCACGCTAAACAGATACAGACTATGGACACCGACGGTGATAGGTAAAGGTTTTGTATCGCCAACAGCGGTCCGGAATACGAAATCGGAATTTCAGTAGGTACGTGTCTCGGATGATGTTAACATAGGTCAACGGGACTTCTTTAGATCTAAGGGCACACCAGATAAGCACGACGGCCACAAAAGAAAATATTTTTTATACAATTGGATGTTATACTAATATTACCAAGCTGAAGAGTTCGTATGTTTGGTTGGTTGAACTCGCTTACATCAGAAACTACTGATCTAATTTGAATAATTCTAGCTACGGGTACAGCGCAGTAGCCCTGAATAGCGCGGATGTAACCGCGGGCTCAGCAGTTATCCATAAACCTATCCTTTATTCTTCTCAAAGTTTTATATTTCACATTGAATTTATAATTTTCTTTGTCCCTGTGGTGGCGGATTGAGGATACAAAGTGTCCGTACCCCATTTCATTGCGTGGGTGTCTTAAGAGGCGACTAAGGAAAATACACGAAGCAAAATAATACTATAGTAACTTAGCGAAGGTATGGTAAACTCTACATCAAACTCCATACCAACCCGTCTGGCTAGTCTGGCGCCGGGCGAAGCTGGCCGTCTACCAGGCATACATCCGCACTCGCCTTACTTATGCCTCCCCAGCATGGTATGCGCTGGTATTGGAAACGCTCCCCAAACGCCGTTGTAGACGTCCATCGCTACCGGAGGAACGACGTCATCTCCAGGGACCTACGCATGGAAAGCCTTGACAACTTCGTCGCCTGAGCGCCAACATGTTGGCCCGCGCTGAGGTATCATATATATCAGCACCTGTGGGAGCTGGCGCCCTACCATCGGCGCCCACCGGACCGATCACTGCCCCGGGACCTGATACCCGCTGCAACCACACAGGACTGACTCCAGCTCGCTTACGTCGGCTGACGGGCGCTTGTCGGGAGCCTCCCCCGGCAAGCTCGACCTCGCCAACGTAAGCGAAGCCCACACAAACAAGCCACCGCTGGCTCGTAGATCGCTCGCAGGACGTTCCCCTCTTCGGAATTGTGCCTTTGGGGTCAGGTCTCGCTAGCGGCGTGAAACACACCTGGACTAGACGCCCGGATACGTCACCAGTGGCAAGAACCACACCCCCGCGACCTGTCTGCAGTTGCAGGCGGCGGCCGAAACCACTGAGACAGCACACCACCTGCATCAGTTGCCCCCCGGTTCCCTTAGGGGAATCGTGAGAAGACCAGGAAGTACCCCCACAGTATCCTAACTACTAGAGCAAGAGAGAAGGAGAAACGACGCCAGCGCCGCCAACTGCAAGCTAAACCATAAATAAATATGGTAAGATTTTAGATTTAGTTTTATGCAATAATATGTATGTGAATGTATAGATGCTCTTTTACCTATGGATGACTATCATCCAGCACTTTCTATTGTGGTGAATTTTGCGATTACCACGTATTTAAAACCAGCGCCTTATACTCAGTTTATTTACAATAAAGGTGATTTTGATTCTATTAATAATAATATTATGACAGTGGACTGGGCTAGTGAGTTTGACTGTCGATCTTTTAGTGAGGCTGTAGATTATTTCTACTCTACTATATCAACATTACAAAATAAGTATATACCTACTAGACGAATTTCGCATAGCTCGTTTCCAATCTGGTACTCCCCCCCACTTAAAAGACTAGTTAGACAGAAATTTAAATACTTGCGTTGGTTTAAGTTATATGGACGACTCTCGGACCAATCGACGTATAAACTTCTTCGTGACAGAGTTAGAATTGTAGAACATGACTGTTATAGGATTTACCTAGCATCTACTGAAGCTGGAATAGAAAACTTTCTGGCGGTTTGTGAAATATCGTTCTAAAACTAACACGATACCTAACTATGTCAAGTATGGCGATGAAACACTTTCCACGGGTGAGTCGATTTGTAGCACTTTTTCGTCTCACTTTCATAATTCTTTCCTTAGCCCAACTGCTACTTTGTCAAATAATTATCCCCTTAACTATAGTTCAACTGTTACTCACCAGGTGTCAGATATACAAACAGTAGAAATTAACTTAGATGTTGTTCAGAAGCTACTCCTCAAGCTTGACCCATCAAAATCACCGGGACCAGATCAAATATCACCAAGATTTCTTGTAGGTTGTGCTAAAACTATAGCAGTTCCAATAACTTTGTTATTCAAAAAGTCGCTTTCTACTTGCACTGTTCCTGGAATTTGGAAGTCGGCATTTATTACACCCATTCTCAAGAAAAGCCCTAAAACAGAAGTAGTTAATTATAGGCCTATTTCTAAATTGTGTATCATAGCCAAAGTATTTGAGAGTGTGATATATGATCAACTTTATGCAGCATTAAAAAACTCATTTAGTCCTAGGCAACATGGGTTTGTCAAGGGGCGTTCAACCGTTACCAATCTTGCACTTTTAAATGACTATATTACGAAGGAACCCTCCATGGGTGGAGCGCAGGTTGATGTCGTTTATACTGATTATAGTAAAGCTTTTGATCGTATTGATCATACGATCCTAAAAAGCAAGCTCTCTAATATCGGTATCAGGAGTGACTTATTGAAATGGTTTTCCTCGTATCTGGAAAATAGGTCACAAGCTGTTGTCGTTGGCAACTATATATCTAGTTGGGTTCCAATTCCAAGCGGTGTACCACAAGGATCGTTAATGGGCCCGTTGCTTTTTATTATCTATGTAAACGACATCGACTTGTGCTTTCGTTCCTCAAAACTTCTTTGTTTTGCCGATGATATGAAGATATATTCATCCATATCGTCGACAATGGATATGGAAGCGTTTCAGTCTGACTTAACACGTCTGGACGAGTATTGCTGACTCAACAGATTGGACCTCAATCCGCTTAAATGTTCTGTGCTATCTTATAGCCGAAATAAATTTTTATTTACTACATCTTATACATTAGAGGTCAATCAGTCCCAAGATGTAACGTAATTCGTGACCTAGGTATTCACCATAACTCTAAGCTTCTTTTTGATGTGCACATTGATGAAATTATTTCCAAGGCCTCAAAAGCCCTTGGTTTCATTATGAGAATATCTAGGTGTTTCGTTAAACCCAAAACTTTTGAAATTTTATATTGTACCTATGTCAGAAGCCATCTTGAATATGCATCGCAAATCTGGAATCCCTGTTATGAAAAGTACATAGACCGTATAGAAAATGTTCAGAAGCGGTTTATCAGATATCTCTGTTATCGACTACATATACATTACAGCTCCGATAGATATTTAGAACTATGTAAAAAATTCCACATACAACCTCTTATAAATCGTCGACATCAAGCTGATATAACGTTCCTCTTAAAAATAATTAATAATGAAATTGACTGTCCTGACTTACTCAATAGGCTGAACTTTAGCGTTCCCCATTAGTTAATTAGATTTAATCCACCTATATCTATTCCACACTGTGCCACAAATTATAGACGTAACTCTTTCATAGTGCGAGCAAGTTGTGAGTTTAATAAATTGTGTAAAGAATTCTCCTTTGATCCATTTAATACAAAAAGCAATTCGGCAAGAAGGCAGCTGAACCTTAAGTTCTTTTCATAATTTACAATCTATTTCCCTTTTTTAAATTTGTATTACTGCTATTTTAAAATCGTGTACTTTTGTTATCGAGAAACATCTGTTTTGTATTTTCGTCAACTACGAGTATACGTGAAGACCTGTAATTGGCTTTATGTTAACTTACATTAGTTACATATTCATTTATTGTTAGCTGTTGGTTTTCCAAAATAAAATAAATAAATAAACTGGGGGTAGACCCCACTTGGAATCGGCACACGAAATCCTTAAGGTCTGCGGTTCTATGTAAATCTGAGTTCTTTGGTATAAGTAGGTAATAAGTAGATATATATCACATGTGATTAAAAAGATTTTCAACACTTGGTCAGTCTCCATCAACCCTTAATCCTTCAGCCTTCAGGGAAAAGGAAACGTTATATTGATGTAATAATATATCATCATTCATCATTTATACTCCTCAATATTGTATTTTCAGTGCTTCGTTATCTTGCGTCAGCTAATGACGGCGATTTGTATAATGTTTGTTTTTGTATGGTTAATTTGTAATTGCTCGTATTCCCCTCGGGTGATTCTAGGGCCAGAATAGAATATATTTACCTTCTACATAAGGGGGTCCAAAATGCACCATTTTGGCATAAAACTGTTTCAAAGATTTTTGAGCAAATTCCAAATTTTTGTTAAAATCGACTTCTAAACAAATATTTTGACCGTTAGTTGTGGCAAAGTCCATTCATTATGTGCACGGGTAGTACGGATTTTAATTTGTCCTTTAATAGATACCTTCGTTAAAATGAATTAAGAATCTATAAGAGCAAATCCAAGAAGAAGCATTGAAGTCTATGTTGGTGAATAAAAAGAGATCACTCAGCCTTCATACAAATTTGGGCTAATTCTAAAAGTGCTGCCGTGTGGTGTCCGGCGGAGTAGAATAGCCCTCCCTCTCTCCTACCGAGGTGTCGTAAAAGGCGACTAAGGTATTTCGTCGGACGCATTATCATCAGATATAATATTGACGTCTTTAACCATAGAGAAGGAAAACTTGAAACAAACCCGGCAGTCTGCCCCGCCGTTAGGTACTGACTGTTAAACCGTAAAGAGAACATACAGTCAAATAATTAACCGACGTGATCATGGCTGTAGGTAATATTTCTGTAAGTTTACCCCAGGGGGGTATAGGTGTGTGAAAGCTAAAGTTAAAGAATGTATAGAGAGGAAGAAGAATGAGAAAAAGGAGAAATATGAGAAGCAATTCGGCGCAAGTTTCCAAGACAATATAAAACTGTTTTGGAAACTCGTCAAAGAAGCGCGAGGGAAGAATATGAATACATTGATGAAAGTGATTAGGAATGAAAAAGGTGAGGTCATGAATGAAGAAAGAATGATACTGGATTGCTGGAAAAAATATTTTGAGAGTTTATTTGAGAAAGACATGAGTGAAACCGAGCGAGAAGAGATAATAGAAGATGCGTGTGTGGGCCCGGATGACGAAATTAGAAAGGATGAAATTATGAAAGCTCTAAAAAGTATGAGGTCAGGAATGTCTGCTGGGTTCGATAGAGTGACGTCTGAAATGTTGAAGGCTGGCGAGGGACTTACAGTAAACCTGCTGCATCGCCTTTTTAATCTGTCCTTGAAACAGGGCCAAGTTCCAGATGACTGGACCAAGGCAGTGCTTGTTCCAATTTATAAAGGCAAAGGCTCGCAGCAGGAATGTCAAAATTATCGCGGGATCAGCCTTCTCAGTGTTGTTGGAAAAATGTATGCCAGAATATTGATTGATAGAGTAGTGTTTGAAATAGAATTAGTTTTTATTATAAGTCAAATCGATTAGATCGATTGAGTAACATTTTGTTTAGTCTATTGAAAATTTCTGACAATGGTCACACTGAACTGTCACTTCCGTTCGCTTCCCCTTGAAAAATTACCACGTTGTCGTCTCGTACGTAAAATAATTGTTCGCCTTTTGAAAAGCACATCATTGTAGCTACGCGAATAGTTGTGAAATCTATTAAATTGCCGCTTTTTTGACTCCCGGCACGGTTTGTGACATATTGAACATTTTGTGAAAAGTTATTGTGAGCACACCTTTTTGCATTTCGTGTGAATTGATTAATTGAACTAAATAGAGTAAACCGCCTTGAATGCCGCCTGATCTAGTGCTGACAACGGTAAATTGTGATAAAGGACATTGTGAACTATTCATTGACATTTGCAAGGAGAAATTGCGAATCCTGTGAACTTGCATCGTGCATTGAAGACGCTGCGTTAGAGTCTGGTAAAGTAAAGATAATTCACTTGCTAATATTGGCCAATTTTAGTCTTGTGTGTATCTAGCTTGCCTCCAGGACTCCACTTAAGAACATCACTAAGAGTTGGTAAGACATTTTATTAATATTAAGTGTAGTTAAGATTACTTGTATTCGCTGTGCAACACAGTACATTTATGTCTGAGATTTGTTGTGGCTGACAAGGGCTGATGAATAGAGTCACGCTTCCACAAATCTGCTGCAATTAATCCCAGCTCCTCCCAGGCCAAATTCTAGACATAATTTTTTGGTAGCAGAGCGTGGTTGAAATTTAGCCGCTGTTGCATTACTGAGTATAAACTCAGATTGGTATGAGCTTGTATCTTATCACCTTGTAGACAGTATTGTAGTGTTTGTCAGGTCAGTTATTGTCTAAAATACATAATATTTAATTGTATAAGTTGACCTAGATAATTTGAAACACATTGTCACATAACCTCAATCAGTAATTGTTGATTTGTATTGTTGAAAAATCTAACTTAAATTTGTTGTTGCATTAATAAGTCAGTTTGTTTGGATACATAACAGCTGTATGTATCAATAAATTTAGTAAATTTAGTTTATTGCATATATTCATAAACATTATAACCAACTTGACCTTGCCACTTGGGCGGGTCACATTAATAAACTTTGTTTTGTTATAATATAGATAATATTGCTAGGTAACACGTATTCTGTGCTTACTTACTATTGTATATCTCAAATAACACAGCCAGTCTGTCTGTTGTAAATAATTAATTAATTAATTTGAAGTTCAACTTTTAATTTGTTATAAGTTACAACTTTGATAACTTTTGTGTTTGATTCTTCAATATATTGAAACTATTAATTTTGTTGGACAGTAGATACCTGTCACTTGCCTACACTTGCAGTAAACAGGCTAATATTTTGTTGGTTTCAAAGAATTAAGAAACATTAAGTTTTGATTGTTAATATTGTTTAACGCTTGTCCGGGCTCTTTTGAAATTTTGATTATGTCAGCTATCAAGGACTTGCGTGCGGCTGCTGGTGCTATTGCGTCAGATTTGCGCTGGTTTGCCTCAGCCAGTGCTTTAGTGAACCGGCCTGATCGCCAGCAGGCCCTACTTCAAAGGTACGAGCGGATTGACGATCGCCTGGCAAGTGTGGAACAGCAATTCCGCACTTTCAGCACTTGCTGTCTTGAAGTGTCAATCAATGATTTCACCGCTGACCAGCGAAATAAGGTCAGCGAAGACTATGCCCAGGTCTTGGACCTGTATGATGCTGTCTCCAATACTGCGAGACAACTAGTTGCCGATAGGGAAGGGCAACCCGGCCTGAAGCAGGAGCTTCCTAGGTCAGCACCGGGGCTGGTGAGTAGGCTCCCTACTTTGGACCTCCCCCATTTTGATGGCTGCCTAGGAAGCTACCTGGGCTTCATTAACTTGTTTGACAGCCTGGTCAATGACAGGGCTGACCTTCGGCCAGCACAAAAATTGGCCTATCTAATGTCGGTTCTGGATGGGGAGGCTAAGGGCCTCATCCAGCATCTGCCCGTGTCTGACGAGGCGTACCAGACGGCTCGGGACCTAATTACCCGTAGGTACCATAATAAGCGTGGCCTCGCCGACACGCACATCGAGCAGATTTTGGGTTTGCCGACGCTCACCCGGGTCTCTGGGTTGCGCACCCAACTGTTGAACCCGCTCTTGGTGGCCATCAACGCACTTAAGTGCCTTGACCTGCCCGTGGACCAGTGGTCCTATCTATTGGTGCACATTGTGCTGAAAAAGCTGCCTGCCGACCTGAGGTCGCGTTTTGAACAGCGCTTTGGTGGGGATAGCGCGACCCATCTGCCCCCCTTTGCTGACCTGGAGAAGTTCCTGGAGGATGAGTGCCGGGTCTTGGACAACTCCGGTGGTGACACGCCGGCTAAGTCGCAGCCGCCCAAGGTCAAGGAGCAGGCTCGCGTTCACACTCGAGCCAATGTTGACCGGCGCCCTCCTCGCTTTGCAGTCACGCAGAGCCCAGTGGAGTGCTCCTACTGCAAGGTCACGGGGCACAGAACGGCCAGTTGTAGGGCATTCTTGGACCTTCATGTCGCCTCTCGTAGGCGCATCGCGAATGCCCGCCGCCTTTGCTTCTCTTGCTTGGGGTCCCATTACCAGCGAGACTGCCCAAACTCTCGCCCCTGTCCTCACTGTGGAGGACAGCATTTGAACATTCTCTGCATGAACGCCAGAGAGGTGGGCCGCTTGTCCAACCAGCCGACGCCGTGCACGGGCGGGTGTTTTGAAGGTGGCAGCCGAGGCTCACCGGCGCGTAGCCGAGAGTCGCCTCGCTCAATTGATCGCCACTCGCCCCATTTGGAGAACCGTAGCGTGCGCACGCCTCCTCTCTCTCGCGCACCTGAATGTGCTGTTCAGCGTCACCAGCACCATGACTGCTGCCCCAGGTATTCGCCTCCTTTGGCGGAGCGTCCCCGCCTTGACTCGCGCCCACCTCGTTTTGGGCGGGTGCGTCATTATGACCCCCCACAGATGGCGCGCGGATCGAGTCATCGCGCTTTTGAGGCCTTCAAGCCGCACCCCCATTTTGATTTGCCTGGTCCTGGCCAACGGTCGCCGCCCAGGCAACAATAGGTCATTGACTCCTGCCCTATAACGCCAACCTCCCCCATTGACACCGTTATCCTACCAACGGTTGCTGTTAGGGTCTGGGGACCCACGGGGACCTCTGTTGTTGTCCGTGCTATATTGGACACAGGTTCACAATGTTGCATTGTTTCCACTTATTTGGTAGGGCAGGTTAATTTAAATATGGGTTCTTTTCCAAATTGTATACGGGGCATAGGGGACGTAGCCTCTAATGTTGAAGGGCAAGTTAAGGTTTTGTTTGGCCCTGTTGAATCTTCACACCCGAGGATTAGAACCTCGGCTCTTGTGCTGAAGAATATTTTGGGCATGCATCCACAGAAACAGCTACCTGCTGCTGTGGTGAATTTGACATCGGGATTGGAACTGGCAGACCCCAAATTTGACACACCGGGACAAATCGACTTGTTGATTGGCTCTGATGTCCTCGGTGGAATTTTGATTGGTGGGAAACGGGTCTTGGTGCCAAATGGTTTGACTGCCATCCCGACCATATTTGGACTTGCTTTGATGGGACCTGTACCTAGGGACCCCCCTCCACCTAAACTTGATAATTTGTTGGCTGTAGGCTCTGCTCTCTCTGATGCGGTTCGGAGGTTTTGGGAAGTAGAGGAGCCCCCTCAAGTTGCCCGTTTGAATCCAGAACATGAGGAGTGCGAGCTGTTCTTCCAGAACAACACTGGTCGTCTCCGTTCTGGTCGGATTATTACGAGGCTACCCTTCCTGTCTGTTCGGCCTCCGCTTGGTGAGTCACGACCTTTAGCCGAAAAGAGATTGTTGGCTATGGAGCGTCGCATGGGTCGTGATCCGGAGCTCAGACAGAAGTATATTGAGTTCATGAGAGAATATGAACAATTGGGACACATGTCAGTGTCAAATTTGGATTGGCGTTCGGTGGAGCATTACTTTCTCCCGCATCATGCGGTATTGAAGCCATTGACTGGGAAGCTGCGCACAGTGTTTGATGGTTCTGCGCAGACTTCAACAGGCGTATCCTTGAACCAGTGCTTGCATTCTGGTCCCAAGTTGGTCAAGGACCTTTGTGACGTCATCACCAGCTTCCGACGACATCAGGTTGTCTTTGTGGCCGACATAAAAATGATGTTCAGGCAGACGATTATCCACCCTGATGACCGTCGCTTCCAGCTGATCCTTTGGAGAGAGTCTCCTCGCGATCCCATGGTCGTCTACGAGCTCAATACAAATACGTACGGGTTAAGGTCAAGCCCCTACTTGGCAATACGTTCTCTTTGGGAGCTCGCAGACCGCGAAGGCTTACGTTTCCCAAGAGCCTCCGCCATCTTGAAGGACGATATTTACGTCGATGACATTTGCTCGGGCGCCTCCACAGCGGACGAGGCGATCCTCCTGCGGGACGAATTGATAGGTATTTTGGCCTCCGCTGGTTATGAGTTGCGCAAATGGATTTCCAACTCACCAGCGCTTTTGGTAGGCTTGCCAGAGGATCATCAGCAAGATCCACATCTATTTGAGATTGTTGACAACCCCGCCATGATGGCTGTTCTCGGCGTTCAGTACAGACCAGTCCAAGACATCTTTACATATAACGTAGATTTGAAATTGCCGTGTTCTTGGACTAAACGTCTCGTATTGTCTACTGTCGCCAGAACCTTTGATCCGAATGGTTGGATCTGTCCAAGTATATTTTGGGCAAAATGCTTCTTGCAGAAGCTTTGGACAGCAGGATTGACCTGGGACGAACCTCTGCACGGCACTCTTGTTGAGGAATGGACCTCTTTTGTATCCTCACTTCCTGCCGTCAACGTGATCTCCTTGCCTCGTCCCATCCTTCCTCCCGGGAAGTACAAGGCCACCCTTCACGGGTTTTGTGACGCCTCGGAACGTGGTCACGCGGCCGTGGTGTACTTGCGCACAGTCAGTGCCTCAGGTCAGGTGAGAGTCTCCCTGATCATGGCGAAGAGCAAGGTAGCACCCCTTCGGACATCTCTGACCATTCCGAAATTGGAGCTCTCGGGAGCAGCCCTACTTGTACGCTTGTTGAATCACGTGTCCAGTACTTTGGGTAAAAGCATTTGTATTGATGGGACCTACGCCTGGACAGACAGCCAAATTGTTCTTTGTTGGTTGAAGGCTTCTGTCCACACCTTGGAGGTATTTGTCGCTAATCGCGTTTCCCAAATCCAGAAATCCGAAGTCAAACTTGTTTGGAGACACGTGCCAGGTGAGCTCAACCCCGCTGATTGTGCCTCGCGCGGATGCTTGACGCCTAGTTTGATAGGTCATTCGCTGTGGTGGGGTCCGGAATGGTTGAGTCGACCAGAAATTGATTGGCCTCGAACGCCAGTTTTGAATACTTCTAATTTGCCGGGTCTACGAACACTCGCTCTTGAGAAGGTGGAATGCGCCTTCGACCCCGATTTTTTGTTGAATCGTTACAGCTCCCTCGACAAGTTGTTAGGTGTCACTGCTTGGATAAAGCGTTTTGTTTTTAATTTTAGGCACCCACAACAGAAACGACTGACACCGTTTCTCTCACCACAGGAACGACAGGAGTCCCTCACCTTTTGGGTTCGTTCTGTGCAATTGGCGCATTTTGAAAGGGAGATTGCTATCCTCAAGTCGGGGAAATCGAAATTGTCGGGAGCTGTATCTAAATTGAACCCCTTTTTGGACGAAACGGGTCTCTTGCGCGTTGGAGGGCGTCTCAAGAACGCCAACCTCCCTTACGGGGCTCGTCACCCCCTTTTGTTACCTAAGGACGGTCATTTGGTACGCTTGTTGGTAACTGACCGTCACCTTAAAAATTCGCATGCTGGTTGTAATGCCTTGTTGGCCATTTTGCAACGCGAGTTTTGGATTTTGTCTGCCCGAAGAATTATTCGGAGTGTAGTCTTTCGCTGCATCCCTTGCTATAGGCTCAAGGCTTCTACCATGCAGCCCTTGATGGGGGACTTACCGGCAGATCGCGTAACTGAAAGCAGGACGTTTGACGGTGTTGGCACGGACTTCGCTGGTCCTTTTTTGGTGAAAACGTCGACACTTCGAAACAGCAAGACTGTTAAGGCCTACTTGTGTGTTTTTGTTTGTCTCTCCACAAAGGCCGTACACTTAGAACTGGTCTCCTCGCTTACGACCGAGGCGTTTGTAGCCACATTTGACAGATTTGTATCCCGCAGAGGGATGCCTTCCTTGATCTGTTCTGACTGCGGCACTAACTTCAAGGGCACCTATAATTATTTGAATGATGTTAATTTCCTTGAAACCAACAAAGCTGATATAGGTGATAGGCTTGCCCGACGTGGGATAAATTGGTTGTTTTCCCCACCAAATTGTCCACACTGGGGTGGTATATTTGAGGCCGCCGTAAAATCGGCCAAAACACACTTGCGCAGGACAATCGGTGAATCTGTTCTTACCTTTGAGGAACTCGCAACTGTGTTTTGTAAGATTGAGGCCGTTTTGAACTCTCGGCCGTTGTGCCCGATCTCCTCAGATCCGAATGATTTGGAGGCCCTTATGCCGGGCCATTTTTTGATTGGTCGCCCACTTGTCGCCTTGCCTGAGTACCCCTATATTGATACGAGACCTGGTCGTCTCTCGCGTTTTGAATTGGTACGCCAGATTACTCAGAGCTTTTGGAAACGCTGGAACTTGGAATATTTGCACATACTCCAGCAACGCGTTAAGTGGACCGACAAGACCGATCCACCCAAGATTGGTGACCTCGTTTTGATCAAGGAGGCTAACCTTCCGCCACTCATATGGCGCAGGGGGCGCATCCTTCATTTGGTAACTGGGGCTGATGGAGTTCCCCGATTTGCTGAGGTCTTGGTGGACGGTTCGATTCTGAGGAGAGCGGTTGCAACATTGTCACGTCTACCAACCGATTAGCGGACCGGTAGGCCGGTCCGGGGCGGGTGGATGTTTGAAATAGAATTAGTTTTTATTATAAGTCAAATCGATTAGATCGATTGAGTAACATTTTGTTTAGTCTATTGAAAATTTCTGACAATGGTCACACTGAACTGTCACTTCCGTTCGCTTCCCCTTGAAAAATTACCACGTTGTCGTCTCGTACGTAAAATAATTGTTCGCCTTTTGAAAAGCACATCATTGTAGCTACGCGAATAGTTGTGAAATCTATTAAATTGCCGCTTTTTTGACTCCCGGCACGGTTTGTGACATATTGAACATTTTGTGAAAAGTTATTGTGAGCACACCTTTTTGCATTTCGTGTGAATTGATTAATTGAACTAAATAGAGTAAACCGCCTTGAATGCCGCCTGATCTAGTGCTGGCAACGGTAAATTGTGATAAAGGACATTGTGAACTATTCATTGACATTTGCAAGGAGAAATTGCGAATCCTGTGAACTTGCATCGTGCATTGAAGACGCTGCGTTAGAGTCTGGTAAAGTAAAGATAATTCACTTGCTAATATTGGCCAATTTTAGTCTTGTGTGTATCTAGCTTGCCTCCAGGACTCCACTTAAGAACATCACTAAGAGTTGGTAAGACATTTTATTAATATTAAGTGTAGTTAAGATTACTTGTATTCGCTGTGCAACACAGTACATTTATGTCTGAGATTTGTTGTGGCTGACAAGGGCTGATGAATAGAGTCACGCTTCCACAAATCTGCTGCAATTAATCCCAGCTCCTCCCAGGCCAAATTCTAGACAAGTAGTAAACGTGACTTATGATAAGATATGGGATGTGCAAGCAGGATTTCGGAAGGGAATGGGATGTACGGATCAAGTCTTTTCCTTGCGCTGCGTTACCGAAAAATGTCTGGCAAAAAACCAGAAGGTATATTGCGCGTTCATAGACTTAAAAAAGGCTTATGATAGGGTAAATAAAAAGGAACTATGGAAGGTGCTATCTATGTATGGGGTGGACAACTTTATAATAAGGGCTCTAAAATCTCTTTATAGGGATTCGAGGGCCTGTGTCCGAATTAATGGTGCCTATACGGACTGGTTTGACATCTCTAAAGGTGTCAGACAGGGGTGTCCAGCTTCACCCTGGTTGTTCAACTTATTCATGGATAGCTGCATGAAAGATTTGAGGGAAATTGATTGCGGGATTGATATGGTAGGATTGCGTGTTAAGTGCCTCTTATACGCCGATGATCAAGTAATTCTTGCATCATCGGCAAATGAGTTGCAACAAATGATGGACTGCATGAACGAGAGTTTTAAAGCGAAAGGTATGAAAGTTAATGCAAGAAAGACGAAAGTGATGGTGTTTGAGAAGGATAAAAGTTTGACTGAGTGTAATATTACGATTGAAGATGAAAATGTGGGACAAGTTGAAAGATTTGTATATTTGGGAAGCATGTTTACAAGAGATGGAAGATGTGAAGGTGATATTGAAAGGAGAGTGATAGCGGGGAACAACGTGTGAATGGAGAGCGCTCCATGGCATGCAGCGGCATGCCTTTATGACAATGGTCACACTGAACTGTCACTTCCGTTCGCTTCCCCTTGAAAAATTACCACGTTGTCGTCTCGTACGTAAAATAATTGTTCGCCTTTTGAAAAGCACATCATTGTAGCTACGCGAATAGTTGTGAAATCTATTAAATTGCCGCTTTTTTGACTCCCGGCACGGTTTGTGACATATTGAACATTTTGTGAAAAGTTATTGTGAGCACACCTTTTTGCATTTCGTGTGAATTGATTAATTGAACTAAATAGAGTAAACCGCCTTGAATGCCGCCTGATCTAGTGCTGGCAACGGTAAATTGTGATAAAGGACATTGTGAACTATTCATTGACATTTGCAAGGAGAAATTGCGAATCCTGTGAACTTGCATCGTGCATTGAAGACGCTGCGTTAGAGTCTGGTAAAGTAAAGATAATTCACTTGCTAATATTGGCCAATTTTAGTCTTGTGTGTATCTAGCTTGCCTCCAGGACTCCACTTAAGAACATCACTAAGAGTTGGTAAGACATTTTATTAATATTAAGTGTAGTTAAGATTACTTGTATTCGCTGTGCAACACAGTACATTTATGTCTGAGATTTGTTGTGGCTGACAAGGGCTGATGAATAGAGTCACGCTTCCACAAATCTGCTGCAATTAATCCCAGCTCCTCCCAGGCCAAATTCTAGACAAGTAGTAAACGTGACTTATGATAAGATATGGGATGTGCAAGCAGGATTTCGGAAAGGAATGGGATGTACGGATCAAGTCTTTTCCTTGCGCTGCGTTACCGAAAAATGTCTGGCAAAAAACCAGAAGGTATATTGCGCGTTCATAGACTTAAAAAAGGCTTATGATAGGGTAAATAAAAAGGAACTATGGAAGGTGCTATCTATGTATGGGGTGGACAACTTTATAATAAGGGCTCTAAAATCTCTTTATAGGGATTCGAGGGCCTGTGTCCGAATTAATGGTGCCTATACGGACTGGTTTGACATCTCTAAAGGTGTCAGACAGGGGTGTCCAGCTTCACCCTGGTTGTTCAACTTATTCATGGATAGCTGCATGAAAGATTTGAGGGAAATTGATTGCGGGATTGATATGGTAGGATTGCGTGTTAAGTGCCTCTTATACGCCGATGATCAAGTAATTCTTGCATCATCGGCAAATGAGTTGCAACAAATGATGGACTGCATGAACGAGAGTTTTAAAGCGAAAGGTATGAAAGTTAATGCAAGAAAGACGAAAGTGATGGTGTTTGAGAAGGATAAAAGTTTGACTGAGTGTAATATTACGATTGAAGATGAAAATGTGGGACAAGTTGAAAGATTTGTATATTTGGGAAGCATGTTTACAAGAGATGGAAGATGTGAAGGTGATATTGAAAGGAGAGTGATAGCGGGGAACAACGTGTGAATGGAGAGCGCTCCATGGCATGCAGCGGCATGCCTTTATGAACGGCCAAACCGTGCCTAAAAAGGCGCGACTGGCGGTTCATAATGGAGTGCTGGTGCCCACCTTGATGTATGGAAGTGAGTGTTGGGTATGGCAGAAAAAGCATGCAAGCAGAATTAACGCAGTTGAGATGCGATCACTGCGTAGTATGTGTGGGGTGAGACTGATTGATAGAATTCCGAATGCAGTAATACGAGAGCGTTGTGGCCTGAAAGAAGATGTCGTGACAAGGATTGAGAAAGGAATGCTGAAATGGTTTGGACACGTGGAGAGAATGAGTAAAGAAAGATTGACGAATCAAATATATATGGCAGAGGTGTATGGGCAAGCCGGTTGCGGCAGACCTCGTAAGACGTTCGTGGATCAAATTGGGGACGTCTTGAAAAACGGAAAAGTCCGAAGCACCCGCAACCGGCGAGCATGTATGAAAAGAATAATGAATGTAGAGGAAGCACGTGAGGTTTGCAAGGATAGAAGCAAGTGGCGATCTGTTGTCTCTGCCTACCCCGACGGGAAAAAGGCGTGAGCATATGTATGCTAAAAGTGCCGGCCAACTGAAATAAACTTGAAATTATTATAGAATAGTACGAAATAAACACTTTTTATCATTTATTGGAGCTCAAAAATCTCATCTGTTAGTGAAATAAATCCTAATAATTGTCAGATTTCGCCAAAAATAATGTGCAAGATACAATTGAAAAGGGTACTCGGTAAAGGCAGATAGTACGCCAAGAGCGAGATAGCACTACACGCAGCATCTATAACACTGTCTCGCTCTAACTCGCACTGCGCTCATCGCGTGAGCTGATTGTCTCCCACTTATTATTTCAGTATGCCTTAATGCCAGAAGATACGGCTGCTGCTCTCATTTAATGTGCATTGTGTGGTACATGGGCAATGCAAGCCTCCTGTTTTTTTTTGGTGCATGGTTGGATCTACTTACTATAAGCAACATGGTGTTCCCTAACGGCGAGGCCACGCGAATTGCGGTTAGCATCACGTCATACACCGCAACCCTGCCAGGGTCGTTTCACCGTTGGATGCTGGTGAACTACGTCATATTTGCTAATCATCAGCGCACATGGACACGGCGACGCCACCTTAGCCTACTGGCGGACGGGTAGCGGTCCCTAAGGCTGCCACCGTCTCCACCTCCCGCTCCGTCGTCTCCTTCATCAGCATGACTGCATCACAGAAGGAGACGGTGACGATTCTAGACATCCCACACCGCACCAATGACTGGGCAGGGAGCGAGGGTGCGACCGTGACAATTGACGCGACCAGGTCACAGTGCTGCGATGCCTAAGCGGGGTATTCCACCAACGCATGCAGAGCCGTGTTCTCGACAGGGTTGCGGCTGCTGCTACAATTGTGACATCTGGGGGTTTCCTCCGGGTCTTTCCTCTACAGATACGTTAGGTTGCGTTACCCGGAAAAGTTAGAACGCCGCGATGCGACATCTCTTTAACCACATGTCAAGAACAGGAATTATCGCCACTATGGTGGCGTGCCCATATGCAAGACACCTTGCCTGTCATAGACATTTCTACTGAACGTTTAGATGATATTTCTATGTTTGGTCAAGAGAATAAAAAAAAAATTTAACTCTTTTTTAGGGTTCCGTACCTAAAAGGTAAAAAACGGAACCCTATTACTAAGCCTCCGTTGTCTGTCTGTCTGTCTGTCTGTCTGTCTGTCTGTCTGTCTGTCACCAGGCTGTATCTCATAAACCATGATAGCTAGATAGCTGAAATTTTCACAAATTATGTATTTCGGTTGCCGCTATAACAACAAATACTAAAAATAAAAAAAAATATAAAATTAAGGGGGGGTCCCATACAAAAAACGTGTTTTTTAGGGTTCCGTACCTAAAAGGTAAAAAACGGAACCCTATTACTAAGCCTCCGCTGTCTGTCTGTCTGTCTGTCTGTCTGTCTGTCTGTCTGTCTGTCTGTCTGTCTGTCTGTCTGTCACCAGGCTGTATCTCATAAACCGTGATAGCTAGAGAGCTGAAATTTTCACAAATTATGTATTTCGGTTGCCGCTATAACAACAAATACTAAAAATAAAAAAAATGAAAATATTAAGGGGGGGTCCCATACAATAAACGTGTTTTTTTTCGTATTTTTTGCTCAAAATTACTAACGGTAACAGGTAGACGCTTAAAATTTTCACAGAATATGTAGTTGTATATAACCTTTCAAAATAAATAATAAAATTTAAAAAATGTCAATAATAAAGGGGGGCTCCCATACAACAAACGTAATTTTTAAGCAATTTGTTACTCGATTTTAATAAACAGGTAGAAACTTAAAATATATTAACGTATACATACAAAAAACGTATTTTTTTTTTATAGATGATGGTACGGAACCCTTCGTGCGCGAGTCCGACTCGCACTTGCCCAATTTTTTTCGTATATTTTGCTCAAAATTACTAACTGTTACAGGTAGACGCTTTAAATTTTTAAAGAATATGTAGTTGTATATTACCTTTCAAAATAAATAATTAAATTTAAAAAAAGTAAATAATAACGGGGGGCTCCCATACAACAAACGTAATTTTTAAGCAATTTGTTACTCGATCTTAATAAACAGGTAGAAACTTATAAAGTATTTAAGTATACATACAACGAACGTGATTTTATTTTATAGATGATGGTACGGAACCCTTTATGCGCGAGTCCGACTCGCACTTGCCCAATTTTATTTATGAGTCCTCTGCATTTTAAGGCTCACGTATTTCACGTGAGACTGAAATCGTACAATTGACCACCCTTACACCTCTGTTATTTATGTACTTTGAGAAAACAGAACTGTTTTACGATGCTTTGAGGCTATATATTCAAACCTTATTATTGTCTCAGAGAATTGACTTAGAACTTTGGTGTGATAGTAAAAATGTTTTAAATGATGTGTTCTATTAAAATATCACATTTTTATTCTTTGGCCGGCAAAATAAAAATTAGCCCAATTTGGGTGATCTCCTTTGTAAAAAATGAAGTGTGTTCGATGTTTTTGTAAATGCTCATGTTTTTAAAAACTTACGGTCAAACGAGTAATGCTTAAACTGCAGAGTGATATGAGTGAGGTCATGTTCGCGACACCGACACGTGAGGAGCGCGCCGTCGTGCGCGGCGAGCAGGCGCATGCGCGCGCCCAGCGTGCTCACCGCGCCGCCCGCGCTCTGCTGCGTTATGTCCCCTGTCACATACATCACCATTAACTCGCTGCAATGTAGCGCCACTAAATATTCATTATTAATAAATAGGTACACAATGTTCAATGTTCCGTGTGGTGACGGATTAAGAATACGGATTGTCACCACCCCATATCATCCCATGGGTGTCATAAGAGCCGACAGAGGGAACATATAATGCAGAGAACAGCACTGTAAGAGAAGGAAAACTTGATACAAACCCTATACCAACCCGTTTGGCCAGCGTGGTATAGTAGGTCAATTCCTCCTTTCAAAGGAGAGGCCTAGTCCAGCAGTGGACTGTTAAAGGCTGGTGATGTGAGGTACACAATGTATCGTCACTTGTGGTTTAGATGCGTTTCGCGACACGATCAGCTTACGGCGACGGTTCCTCAGTTACTTGGATCATTCAAGCATAAAACGTACATAATACGTTTACATTAGAATTAGTATTTATACTAATTCTAAATCTAAATGCGAGTAGTTATGTACCGTTAGCGCGGACGATGGCGTGCATGGCTTCGAAGTGCAGCTGGAGGTCGCAGGGAGGCCACCGGACGCAGCGCACGTCGGCATAGTCGCCGTCCGAGTAGCGATACTCCACGGATCCCGCTAGCAGCTCCGCGCCCAGCTCGCTCCACAACAACATGCGGTTCACGTACACTGCGATGAGATCTGTACAACAAACGTCACCTATTGGAGGACGAGTACACAGCGCCAACGCTCGCCTCCACCATGCCCCTCACCACGCGATTGGAACACTAACCACCCACACCATGTATTAACTGACCATGTTTTATTTGACTCAAAACGGGACCACATGTTATTCGGTTTATTAGTCGCGTCTATGCCAGCTGGTAGGTTAAAAATTCCTATGTAGGAGAATTTAACATAATTATAATCGGCCTGAAGTGAACGCCTGTCATATTGCGAATCGAGGTAACAGCTGCTTTGGCTACTCTCAAACACAAAAAGTCCCTGGGCCTGGCCAGCGAACTGGACGACATTTGTTATTCTTTCATTTCATAAAAAAGTTATTTAAGCACTTAGTATTGTTTCTATGTTTCACGTGCATTATTCTAACCTCTGCCTTTAGAGTGAACTCGGCCTTTTGAGGTATCTCAGGGTACGGCAGTGCCCCCGCCAAGTCGAGCGAAAAAGTGGCACGGCCGTACCATCCTTTTCTCGAAGCAGTTCAGGCCATTTTCAACCCCCTATAACTTAGTTGCGGATAAAACTAGAAGCTTCAATTTTCAGTAACTAAGTAGGCATTGTATAAACACGGTATATTTTAAATTTCATTCAATTTGAACTAGTAGTTTAAGAATTATTACGAGTCAAAGTTTCATTATTTTGTCACTCACTGACCGATCATCGAAAGTCTAAGGTACTTCTAGTAGACATAGTAGCTTCAAATTTAGAATACGATTAGTGTTTAATGCGTGAATTAAGGAAAAACTAAAATATTTTTCAATATCTGTCCAGTTTTCGAGAAACATCAACTGCATAAATAACTTTGTAATCCCAAATAATTATATGCAAAGTTACATAATTGCAGTTAGGGCTTTAAGAAAATTCATTAGGTAGGTAAATAAGAAGTAGAAGTACCGGAACGGGAAAAACAGGACTATCTACAAAAAGAAGTGAGATCCTATAAAAACATCATCCTCTTAGCGTTATCCCAGTTTCAATCTGGGGTCCGCTTTCTAGTCTAACCGGATTTTGGCTGAATATTAGCTTTTCCACGGAGCGACTGCCTGTCTGACCTCCGCAACCCGAAGGGATAGCGATATTCCATGGTTTAGACTAGTGTCAGTTTATTTAGAAGGTACTGACGCCCTGTACCTAACGACTGTCAAAGATCTTCATGACAACCGGGACCGACGGCTTAACGTGCTCTCCGAGGCACGGGACAAGCGATAATTAACAATTCAATACGCACATAACTCCGAAAAGTTATTGGTGCGCGCCGTGGATTCGAACCTGATACCCTCTGCATAGCAGTCTGTTGGTATATCCACTCGGCTATCGCTGCCTATAAAAACAATACTTGTCAAAAGCCAAGTCTCGCAACTCAGTTCTTCTACCTTAAAAAGTTGTGAGATCCATGTACTAGTAAGTCAGATTTTAATTTGATGTATTAATTAATATAAATATTGACTTGACAATCTTGGCTTGATAAGGGATTGTGTGTCCTTAAGTACCACTTTTATGTTGTTGTTGTTGTGGTCCTAAGGCACCCTGCTGGTGCAGAGGGCCCCAACAAGTTTTCTCCAAGCCGGCCGGTCCCGCGCGATTCTTCGAGCGTCTTCCCATTTTAGTTCTTCCTTCTTGAGCACCTTGTCCACCGACCTCCTCCACGTGTGTACTGGCCGTCCGCGTCTTCGCCTACCCTCCGGTTGCCACTCAAAGGCGATTTCAGCAGCATTACCATTTTCTCTACGGAGAGTGTGGCCAATCCACTTCCATTTTCGCTGGGCAATTTCTTGCAAAATTGGAGTTTGATGGCATATAGACCACAACTCTTTATTCGAGATGGTTTTAGGCCAGAAGATACGAAGGATGGATCGAAGTGACCACTTTTATAATAAAGACAAAATAATACATCTTTGCGCTTGCTGCAGATACGTTCAATTTTAGAACTCTTATCGTTTTTTACTAAACAATAAATCTGCGTACCTATGCAAAACGATCTGTTTACATCTCCTTGCCATCTGTTTACACCACCGTTGACTGTCTAAATACATTTACGCATTATTTAATAAAAGTTTAGCAAGTAACAAAGCTCACAAATTCTGAATATCTATTCACAATTATTCCCACTCCATTTTGTAAGATATCATCTTCATCATTCAAATGTTGTAAGGTCAACAAAAAATCTCTGGTATCTATTGCCACATAGTCCACCTAGCAAAGGTACGTTGGCGCATCAACTAGTTAAGCATCGTGTACTTTGCCTTCGCTGTTCGTTGCTATACCTGATTAGAGTAAGTAATACTTGGAGCGCGGGCTCTAGTGTGTATTGGTCTGTCGGATGCGACTGAGAAAGTGCTAGGAAGATGGCGAGAACCGTGGGACTTACCGGCGCGGACGAGCGAACAAGCGAAGCAGCACAGTAGCCAGAGCGCGTGTGCCCGCGGGGACGGCATGGTGCTGGACACTCGGCGCTCACACACTCAACACTCAACACTCAACACCACCAATATTGTGTCTCAGCAGCGCAAGCACGCGCTCCGGACACCACGCCACGGAACGGCGGACTGGCAGCAAGCGCTCCACTCACTACATAAATACCAATAACTTACGAGGAAAAGCACCAGCTTTATAATTAGATCAACGTTACATCGTGCGCTGTGTGATGGACAACATTCGTTTGAATTTTGTTTGCCTTTGACAGCACTATGGCAGGCTCCAGTGGAAGACCAGTGCCTGGTCCTTAGGACCAGGCAAATACTGAACTGGTGGCCTGGTTGCTGTAGCTGTGGGAGACATGACTATCAGTGATTTACTTGTTTCTTTGTATTTTCTATATGTACTTTTTTATATTGTGTCACGCTGTATTTTTTTATACTTTTCCTTTACAGACTGTGTCCTGTAAGCTGCATGCAATAAAGTTTTCTTTCCTTCTTTCTTTCTTCTCACTGCTCTTTAACGTAGGGGAGACCGGGTATGGTTGTCACACTGGTTGGTTGTCACAGAGGCCATAACAGACAATTAAACGGCGTGGTAGGAGCGAGGGAGTAACACATCCATTTGTACCTCATGTCAGCGTACTCCGACATGCCGTTTAATGGACTTATTCGACCACTCGACATTCTATTATGACCTCTGTGAAACATCATCACAACAACAACAACAATCATACCTGGTCTCCCATCCCTTACCATTCGTATAAAAGTTAGGTAACATTTTATGGAAATACAGCGGGACTCTGTTGCGATCAGTACCTACTAACGATCACGGGCTAAAGTATCATAGAACCTGCGACTATCATGCGGAGATGGGGTATCGGGTTCGAATCCACGGCGCGCACCAATGACTTTTCGGAGTTATGTGCGTATTGAATTGTTAATTATCGTTTGGGTCGTGCCTCGGAGAGCACGTTAAGCCGTTGGTCACGGTTGTCATGAAGATCTTTGATAGTCGTTACAGGGTCTCAATACCCTCTAAATAAACTGACACTAGTCTAAACTTTAAACCATGGAATATCGCTATCCCTTCGGTTTGCAGAGGTCAGAAAGGCAGACGCTCTGTGAAAATGCTAATATTCAACCAAATCTAGTTAGATTAGGAAGCCGCCCCCAGGTTGAAACTGGGATAATGTTAAGAGGATGATGATCATAGAACCTGCGACAAATGTACCTACATAAAATAAATCGATAGGTACATATAGAATCGATGTTTGCACTACATACACACACACAATGATATATTATAAACAATTGTTTATAATATATCATTGCACACACATGAATTTGTGCCAAAATGGCCTATCTACTATAGGCCGGTAGGTATCAGATCAATATATTTGCTAGCTCCTTAGATTATCTCTACCACTTAGATGGCATGGCCCTAATAGCAATGTTTAGAGTCAATACTCTTAACATGTACACAGCCCGCAGTACCAGCAGCGTGGCACAACACATCGCACCGCACCAGGGCCGCATGGTCGCACGGTCACGGCACCGCTGGCGCTGCACCGGGCACAGGCTGCGGCTCACACATACGCCCGACCTAAATATTCACTAAATGTCATAAGTACATCAATATTACATAGTCATCGCATACTCAAGGTTTAGAGCAGTTTGAGAGGATTCCTCTTTTTTGCATAACAATTTTAGCCATAATATTGTTAGACATAACTTTTTCGCATAACTTTTATCAGCATAATAATAAGTACTTTGGCAGAATAGTACTTTGTCATAATGCGTAATGCAGCATAACTATGGTTTGCTCTAATTTGTTATGGCATAAGATATTGTGGCAGTAATTTTTAAAGCATAATATTAATTTCATTAATAATCATGAGTCATAAAACTCATAAATGTTAATACTTGAACAAAAAAGACCCCTTCCTGCCTAGCGGTAGTCCTTGGTTACATCCGCGTTTTTAAGGCTACTGCCCTACGCACTCTTGGCACATAGCGTAATAATATAGCCTTCCTCGATAAAAGGGCTATCCAACACAAAAATAATTACTTAAGTGGACCAGCAGTTATAGGTACTAACGCGTTCAACGAAACAAACCTCACAACAACAAACAAACTCTTCAGCTTTATTATGTAAGTATACCTAGATGTCAGGTACCAAGTAATTGATTAACATCATTAATGGTGGACAGTGGAGGCCAATGTTATCTTTTACAGATAGGCTTAATAAAAGACAGTAAAGGTAATTCGTTGATGCATTTTAAATATATAAGTACGTAAAATTTAATTAAATACTCAATCCGCGTCTTCTTTTAATTTATTGATAGCATTTTAAATGTGAAAAATAGTCAATTAGTGGTATTTATTATTCTACCACATTCACACAACACCATGTAGTCCCAAACTAAGCAGAGCTTATACTATGGGTACTAGATAATGGATAAACATACATACATATATACTTTTTTTTTTTTAAATACATACATATTATACATAGAAACACCCAGACCAAGACAAACATCCATGTTCATGCACACAAATGTTTGACTTGAGCGGGAATCGAACACGCGACCTTCGACAATCATCATATTTATTTGTTTATGTAAATAATTTGGAAATTCCTATATTGATATAGGTTAGGGTGTGGCGACGGTGGCCCTAGGGCCACCCGTAAGCCGCCAACATATTGTTTTTAAACAGTAAAAATTAAAAAGTTACCTTTTCACAAGCATCATTAGGTTCATGGTTGTGATTTGGTATTAGTTTTGAGATGAATTCGTGATTTTGCTCTTCACAAAGTTTTGTAATTATGTGACAGTTATAGCTTTAATGCACATTGCGACGCGCGACGTGGTCCGACGTAGACCCTCTAAAACTTGTCCTCATATATGCGATTTTTTGTAACCGAAATTATAAACATATATTTAGTGTACCAAAGTGTACCAAGTGTACCAAACACACGCCAAAGTTCAGAAAATAGTTACTTTGTGATACCTTCAACATTAAACTTATTATAATAATCTGTCTACCACCACGTAAAGCGCTTATGAATTTCACTTGAGCAATGATGAATTCTGCAAAATGGGTCTACTACCGTTAGGAATGATTTATTAGGTCTTATATTATTCATTCCAAATACCAGTATGAGTAAATATCATTATGCCTATATATAATGATGCTTTATAAAATTATATTTTATTATTGTTATGACATTAGTAAGTATGTATGGCAATAAACATTATGGCAAGACATTTATGCCTCTTTTTATTATGCGCAATGATTATTATGCTGAATTTCATTATACCGATGTAAATTATGAAAATATATTTTATTAGTAAACCCAGTTTGTATACCTCCATAAATCTTTTTAATTATGGAAACAAAAATTATATCTGTCGCACTTGCAATAAAGGCAAATTACACGTTATCCTCATATACTTCAACCTATTTCAAATTAATTTTCCGTGATCGGGCACAATTGCATGATTAATATTTATTTAGTATTATTTGAGCAAATCAACAATTGTTCAACGATTATTACATGTACTTTAAGTAGGTAATTGTACAATCCACGTTTCCTTTACTTTTCCTTCCTGAAAGGACAGTGTTAATTGTCGCCCCAGTACCAAGAAGCATTTTTATTATATTAAATGGCGCTCATGATGTCAAACGGACTCTTCGCTTTTCATATTCTATATTTAAAAGTACCGGAATAAACAATCGTCAAGGATGCGCCATTTTCGACGATGCTGGCACCAGTGGCTTTCAGAATCTGCTTGTGTACTAAGACACGGTCTTGTATGTACACGTATGTTAAAGTTATTATTGCGCAATAGCCAGGAGAGTGCTGGTACTCATCACACAAGTTAAATCTTACGTTGGGTGCCAGAATTCCTATTAATAAATCAATAAATAATAAGTAATTTATTACTCTCCACAATCATCATCAGCCCTTTATACTGTCCCACTGCGGAGCACGGGCCTCTTCTCACTTCGAGAAGGGTAAGGCCATAGTCCACCACGCTGGCCAAGTGCGGGTTGGCATGACATGCAGGTTTCCTCACGATGTTTTCCTTTACCGATTAGCAAGCGACAATTAACAATTTAATAAGCACTTAACTACGAAAAGTCATTGGTGTGTGCCGTGGATTCGAACCCGAGACCCTCTGCGGAGCAGTCTGTCGGTCTCTCCACTCTCAGCTATCGCTGCAATTTTATTTTTTATTTTTTTTATACTAATAGGTGGCAAACGAGCAGACGAATCGCCTGATGGTAAGCAATTACCGCCGCCCATGGACACAAGCAACACCACGGGAGTCACAAGTGCGTTGCCGCCCCTTGGGATTGGGAAAAGGAATAGGATGAGGAGTGGGATGAGGGAGAAGGAAAGAGGATAAGGCCTCTTACACTGTTTAGAGTGTTAAGGTTGCGCTTTGTTAAGCAGGGTTTACTTGAAATGATATACGTGCTTGCTTGAATGCAGTTTTATTGCGACTAGTTGTGCGAATGACATTGTCTAGAATTACCGTAGCCAGGCAGGAAGGTGTATCAGAAGTGCGCAGTGGAAGGTGTAATACATCTACCTGACCACGATAGACAATATAGCCAGACACAATACACTGCGTTGCACAGTGAGTAAAGTATTGAGTAGGTACATGAAAATTTTACCTTATATCTCCTGGTGATGTTCTTGAAGTGGACCTATAGGATTAACTCATAATTTTGGCCAAAATAACAAGAGAATCGAATAGATACCAGTGTACAATTCGGCGAAGTCCTTCTCCAGACCACGATGCACGTTTGCGGTTCACAAAACTTTTCACAAATGTTCAATATGTCATCAATTTACAACAAACTTTGCCGGAAGTCAAAAGCGGCAATTACGTATTTGCAAGTTAATTCAAATCGCGTTAATTCAAAGGGCGATCAATTTATTAATTAGGTACAAGGCACGCGAGAGTGCAAACGGCGTGTTAATTTTTCAAAACGCCAACGGAAGTGGTAGTTCAGTGTGACCATTGTCAGAAATTTTCAATAGACTAAACAAAATGTTACTCAATCGATCTAATCGATTTGACTTATAATAAAAACTAATTCTATTTCAAACATCCACCCGCCCCAGACCGGGCTACCGGTCCGCTAATCGGTTGGTAGACGTGACAATGCTGCAACCGCTCTCCTCAGAATCGAACCGTCCACCAAGACCTCAGCAAATCGGGGAACTCCATCAGCCCCAGTTACCAAACGAAGGATGCGCCCCCTGCGCCATCTGAGTGGCGGAAGTTTAGCCTCCTTGATCAAAACGAGGTCACCAATCTTGGGGGGATCGGTCTTGTCGGTCCACTTAACGCGTTGCTGGAGTATGTGCAAATATTCCAAATTCCAGCGTTTCCAAAAGCTCTGAGTAATCTGGCGTACCAATTCAAAATGCGAGAGACGACCAGGTCTCGTATCAATATAGGGGTACTCAGGCAAGGCGACAAGTGGGCGACCAATCAAAAAATGGCCCGGCGTAAGGGCCTCCAAATCATTCGGATCTGAGGAGATCGGGCACAATGGCCGAGAGTTCAAAACGGCCTCAATCTTACAAAACACAGTTGCGAGTTCCTCAAATGTAAGGACAGACTCACCGATTGTCCTGCGCAAGTGTGTTTTGGCCGATTTTACGGCGGCCTCAAATATACCACCCCAGTGTGGACAATTTGGTGGGGAAAACAACCAATTTATCCCACGACGGGTAAGCCTATCACCTATATCAGCCTTGTTGGTTTCAAGGAAATTAACAACATCATTCAAATAATTATAGGTGCCCTTAAAGTTAGTGCCGCAGTCAGAACGGATCAAGGAAGGCAGCCCTCTGCGGGATACAAATCTGTCAAATGTGGCTACAAACGCCTCGGTCGTAAGCGAGGAGACAAGTTCTAAGTGTACGGCCTTTGTGGAGAGACAAACAAAAACGCACAAGTAGGCCTTGACAGTCTTGCTGTTTCGAAGTGTCAACGTTTTTACCAAAAAGGGACCAGCAAAATCCGTGCCAACACCGTCAAACGTCCTGCTTTCAGTTACGCGATCTGCCGGTAAGTCCCCCATCAAGGGCTGCATGGTCGAAGCCTTGAGCTTATAGCAAGGGATGCAGCGAAAGACTACACTCCGAATAATTCTTCGGGCAGACAAGATCCAAAATTCGCGTTGCAAAATGGCCAAGAGCGCATTACAACCAGCATGCGAATTTTTAAGGTGACGGTCAGTTACCAACAAGCGTACCAAGTGACCGTCCTTGGGTAACAAAAGGGGATGACATGCCCCGTAAGGGAGGTTGGCGTTCTTGAGACGCCCTCCAACGCGCAAGAGACCCGTTTCGTCCAAAAAGGGGTTCAATTTATATATTGCTCCCGACAATTTCGATTTCCCTGACTTAAGGATAGCAATCTCCTTCTCAAAATGCGCCAATTGCACAGAACGAACCCAAAAGGTGAGAGACTCCTGTCGTTCCTGTGGTGAGATAAACAGTGTCAGTCGTTTCTGTTGTGGGTGCCTAAAGTTAAAAACAAAACGCTTTATCCAAGCAGTAACACCTAACAACTTGTCGAGGGAGCTGTAACGATTCAACAAAAAATCGGGGTCGAAGGCGCATTCCACCTTTTGAAGAGCGAGTGATCGTAGACCCGGCAAATTAGAAGTATTCAAAACTGGCGTTCGAGGCCAATCAATTTCTGGTCGACTCAACCATTCCGGACCCCACCACAGCGAATGACCTATCAAACTAGGCGTCAAGCATCCGCACGAGGCACAATCAGCGGGGTTGAGCTCACCTGGCACGTGTCTCCAAACAAGTTTGACTTCGGATTTCTGGATTTGGGAAACGCGATTAGTGACAAATACCTCCAAGGTGTGGACAGAAGCCTTCAACCAACAAAGAACAATTTGGCTGTCTGTCCAGGCGTAGGTCCCATTAATACAAATGCTTTTACCCAAAGTGTTAGACACGTGGTTCAATAATCGTACAAGTAGGGCTGCTCCCGAGAGCTCCAATTTTGGGATGGTCAGAGATGTCCGAAGAGGTGCAACCTTGCTCTTCGCCATGATCAGGGAAACCCTCACCTGACCTGAGGCACTGACTGTGCGCAAGTACACCACGGCCGCGTGACCACGTTCCGAGGCATCACAAAACCCGTGAAGGGTGGCCTTGTACTTCCCGGGAGGAAGGATGGGACGAGGCAAGGAGATCTCGTTGACGGCAGGAAGTGAGGATACAAAGGAGGTCCATTCCTCAACAAGAGTGCCGTGCAGAGGTTCGTCCCAGGTCAATCCTGCTGTCCAAAGCTTCTGCAAGAAGCATTTTGCCCAAAATATAATTGGACAGATCCAACCGTTCGGATCAAAGGTTCTGGCGACAGTAGACATTACGAGACGTTTAGTCCAAGAACACGGCAATTTCAAGTCTACGTTATATGTAAAGATGTCTTGGACTGGTCCGTACTGAACGCCGAGAACAGCCATCATGTCGGGGTTGTCAACAATCTCAAATAGATGTGGATCCTGCTGATGATCCTCTGGCAAGCCTTCCAAAAGCGCTGGTGAGTTGGAAATCCATTTACGCAACTCATAACCAGCGGAGGCCAAAATACCTATCAATTCGTCCCGCAGGAGGATCGCCTCGTCCGCTGTGGAGGCGCCCGAGCAAATGTCATCGACGTAAATATCGTCCTTCAAGATGGCGGAGGCTCGTGGGAAACGTAAGCCTTCGCGGTCTGCGAGCTCCCAAAGAGAACGTATTGCCAAGTAGGGGCTTGACCTTAAGCCGTACGTATTAGTATTGAGCTCGTAGACGACCATGGGATCACGAGGAGACTCTCTCTAAGGGATCAGCTGAAAGCGACGGTCATCAGGGTGGATAATTGTCTGCCTAAACATAATTTTTATATCGGCCACAAAGACAACCTGATGTCGTCGGAAGCTGGTGATGACGTCACAAAGGTCCTTGACCAACTTAGGACCAGAATGCAAGCACTGGTTCAAGGATACGCCTGATGAAGTCTGCGCAGAACCATCAAATACTGTGCGCAGCTTACCAGTCGATGGCTTCAATACCGCATGATGCGGGAGAAAGAAGTGCTCCACCGAACGCCAATCCAAATTTGACACAGACATGTGTCCCAATTGTTCATATTCTCTCATGAACTCAATGTACTTCTGTCTGAGCTCCGGATTACGACCCATGCGACGCTCCATAGCCAACAATCTCTTTTCGGCTAAAGGTCGTGACTCACCAAGCGGAGGCCGAACAGACAGAAATGGTAGCCTCGTAATGATCCGACCAGAACGGAGTCGACCAGTGTTGTTCTGGAAGAACAGCTCGCACTCCTCATGTTCTGGATTCAAACGGGCAGCTTGAGGGGGCTCCTCTACCTCCCAAAACCTCTGAACCGCATCAGAGAGAGCAGAGCCTACAGCCAACAAATTATCAAGTTCGGGTGGAGGGGGGTCCCTAGGTACAGGGCCCATCAAAGCAAATCCAAATATGGTCGAGATGGCAGTCAAACCATTTGGCACGAAGACCCGTTTCCCACCAATCAAAATTCCACCGAGTACATCAGAGCCAATCAGCAAGTCGATTAGTCCCGGTGTGTCAAATTTGGGGTCTGCCAGTTCCAATCCCGATGTCAAATTCACCACAGCAGCGGGTAGCTGTTTCTGTGGGTGCATACCCAAAATATTCTTCAACACAATAGCCGAGGTTTTAATCCTCGGGTGTGAAGATCCAACAGGGGCAAACAAAACTTTAACTTGCACTTCAACATTAGATGTTACGTCACCTATTCCCCGTATACAATTTGGAAAAGAGCCCATATTCAATTTAACCTGCCCTACCAAATAAGTGGAAACAATGCAACCTTGTGAACCTGTGTCCAATATAGCACGGACAACAACAGAGGTCCCCGTGGGTCCCCAGACCCGAACAGCAACCGTTGGTAGGATAACGGTCTCAATGGGGGAGGTTGGCGTTATAGGGCAGGGATCAACATGATCTATTGTTGCCTGGGCGGCGACCGTTGGCCAGGACCAGGCAAGTCAAAATGAGGGTGCGGCTTGAAGTCCTCAAAAGCGCGATGACTCGATCCGTGCGCCATCTGTGGGGGGTCATAGTGACGCACCCGCCCAAAACGAGGTGGGCGCGAGTCAAGGCGGTGACGCTCCGCCAAAGGAGGGGAATACCTGGGGCAGCAGTCATGGTGCTGGTGACGCTGGGCAGTCGCACATTCAGGTGCGCGAGAGAGAGGAGGCGTGCGCACGCTACGGTTCTCCAAGCGGGGTGAGTGGCGATCAATTGAGCGAGGCGACTCTCGGCTGCGCGCCGGTGAGCCTCGGCTGCCACCTTCAAAACACCCGCCCGTGCGCGGCGTCGGCTGGTTGAACAAGCGGCCTACCTCTCTGGCATTCATGCAGAGAATGTCCAAATGCTGTCCTCCACAGTGAGGACAGGGGCGAGAATTTGGGCAGTCTCGCTGGTAGTGGGACCCCAAACAAGAGAAGCAAAGGCGGCGGGCATTCGCGATGCGCCTACGAGAGGCGACATGTAGGTCCAAGAATGCCCTACAACTGGCCGTTCTGTGCCCCGTGACCTTGCAGTAGGAGCACTCCGCTGAGCTCTGCGTGACCGCAAAGCGAGGAGGGCGCCGGTCAACATTGGCTCGGGTGTGAACGCGAGCCTGCTCCTTGACCTTGGGCGGCTGCGTCTTAGCCGGCGTATCACCACCGGAGTTGTCCAAGACCCGGCACTCATCCTCCAGGAACTTCTCCAGGTCAGCAAAGGGGGGCAGATGGGTCACGCTATCCCCACCAAAGCGCTGATCAAAACGCGACCTCAGGTCGGCAGGCAGCTTCTTCAGCACAATGTGCACCAATAGATAGGACCATTGGTCCACGGGCAGGTCAAGGCACTTAAGTGCGTTGATGGCCACCAAAAGCGGGTTCAAAAGTTGGGTGCGCAACCCAGAGACCCGGGTGAGCGTCGGCAAACCCAAAATCTGCTCAATGTGCGTGTC
This sequence comes from Euclidia mi, assembly GCA_944739405.2. Lineage (NCBI taxonomy): Eukaryota > Metazoa > Arthropoda > Insecta > Lepidoptera > Erebidae > Euclidia > Euclidia mi. Next base: position 209,854 of record OX123184.2, read on the forward strand.
GGCGAGGCCACGCTTATTATGGTACCTACGGGTGATTAGGTCCCGAGCCGTCTGGTACGCCCCGTCAGACACGGGCAGATGCTGGATGAGGCCCTTAGCCTCCCCATCCAGAACCGACATTAAATATGCCAAATTTTGTGCCGGCCGAAGGTCAGCCCTATCATTGACTAGGCTGTCGAAAAAATTAACGAAGCCCAGGTAGCTTCCTAGACAGCCATCAAAATGGGGGAGGTCCAAAGTAGGGAGCCTACTCACCAGCCCCGGTGCTGACCTAGGAAGCTCCTGCTTCAGGCCGGGTTGCCCTTCCCTATCGGCAACTAGTTGTCTCGCACTATTGGAGACAGCATCATACAGGTCTAAGACCTGGGCATAGTCTTCACTGACCTTATTTCGCTGGTCAGCGGTGAAATCTTTGATTGACACTTCGAGACAGCAAGCGCTGAAAGTGCGGAACTGCTGTTCCTCACTTGCCAGGCGATCATCGATCCGCTCGTACCTTTGAAGTAAGGCCTGCTGGCGATCAGGCCGGTTCACTAAAGCACTGGCCGAGGCAAACCAGCGCAAATCTGATGCAATAGCACCAGCAGCCGCACGCAAGTCCTTGATAGCTGACATAATCAAAATTCAAAGGAGCCCGGACAAGCGTTAAATAATATTAACAATCAAAACTTATTTTGTCTTAATTCCTTGAAACCAATAAAGTATTAGCCTGTTTACTGCTGGTACAAGCAAGTGACAGGTATCTACTGTCCAACAAAATTAATAGTTTCAATATTGAAACAAACACAAAAGTTATCAAAAGTTATAACTTATAACAAATTAAAAGTTGGAACTTCAAATTAATTAATTAATTAATTGCAACAGACAGACAGGCTGTGTTATTTGAGATATACAATAGTAAGTAAGCACAGAATATGTGTTACCTAGCAATATTATCTATATTATAACAAAACAAAGTTTATTAATGTGACCCGCCCAAGTGGCAAGGTCAAGTTGGTTGTTATAATGTTTATGAATATATGCAATGAACTAAATTTACTAAATTTATTGATACATACAGCTGTTATGTATCCAAACAAACTGACTTATTAATGCAACAACAAATTTAAGTTAGATTTTTCAACAATACAAATCCACAATTACTGATTGAGGTTATGTGACAATGTGTTTCAAATTATCTAGGTCAACTTATACAATTAAATTTTATACAATACTGACCTGAGAACACTACAACACTGTTAACCTGTTAAGAAATGAGATGCTTAGCTCAGATACAAGTTTACAATATAGGCACAGTTAACCACGCTCTTGCTATCAAAATGTATGTCTAGAATTACCGTAGCCAGGCAGGAAGGTGTATCAGAAGTGCGCAGTGGAAGGTGTAATACATCTACCTGACCACGATAGACAATATAGCCAGACACAATGCACTGCGTTGCACAGTGAGTAAAGTATTGAGTAGGTACATGAAAATTTTACCTTATATCTCCTGGTGATGTTCTTGAAGTGGACCTATAGGATTAACTCATAATTTTGGCCAAAATAACAAGAGAATCGAATAGATACCAGTGTACAATTCGGCGAAGTCCTTCTCCAGACCACGATGCACGTTTGCGGTTCACAAAACTTTTCACAAATGTTCAATATGTCATCAATTTACAACAAACTTTGCCGGAAGTCAAAAGCGGCAATTACGTATTTGCAAGTTAATTCAATTCGCGTTAATTCAAAGGGCGATCAATTTATTAATTAGGTACAAGGCACGCGAGAGTGCAAACGGCGTGTTAATTTTTCAAAGAGCCAACGGAAGTGGTAGTTCAGTGTGACCATTGTCAGAAATTTTCAATAGACTAAACAAAATGTTACTCAATCGATCTAATCGATTTGACTTATAATAAAAACTAATTCTATTTCAAACAGACATGCAGATACTAATATAGGTACTTAGTTAAACGAACAATATTCCGCCCACCAAAGGACGTAGTTCCTCTCTACTAAATAATTAAACGTTATTTACTAACAATCAAAATATTCTTGCCGCTCTTAATTGCTAGAGGTAAGATATTGTTACATGGATACAATTTTGATAAAGTAATGACATTTCTAAAATAGATGCATCATTAATTGCTACTCGATATCTATTGGTAAAGGACAAAGTTTTGATACACATCTATATTGTTACCACTTTTTATACTGTATACTCTAGTTATGCCATCTTCTCCTGGATGCTTGTCAACCACCCGACCCATTAGAAATTTACCAGGTGGTAAACCATCGGACTTGATTAAAATAATATCGCCAAGTTTGAATTCCTCTGTTTTCTTAAGCCAGATAGGGCGTTGTTGTAGTCTTGTTAGATATTCTTGTTGCCAACGTCTCCAGAAGTCACCAAGCAATTTTTGTGTATATTGCCAACGGGACAAACAACTAATTTTTGTATGTTCGTAATCTGGCGCCGTTACAACAATTGGTGCTTCACCTATTAGAAAATGTCCAGGAGTTAATACTTCTATACAATCTGGATCTGTATTAAATATAGGACACAGTGGCCTGGAATTTAGGCAAGCCTCTATTTGGCACAAAACTGTTGACATTTCTTCGTAGGTGAGATGGGTTGTGAGCACAAGTTTCAAGTGATACTTGACTTATTTAACACCAGGCTCCCATAATCCTCCAAAGTTCGGGGAGTAAGCAGGTATGTAGTGCCGTTGTGTTCCTTCCAGTGCTAGCGTGTTCAATATATCACCTTCAAAGACCAGGTTCACTTCCTTCTATGCGTCTATGAGCTCTTTATTGGCACCAACAAAGTTGCGACCCTGATCGCTCCAAAGATCACTGCATTTTCCTCTTCGCGCCACAAAACGCTTAAATGCTGCGATAAAAGCCTCTGAAGATAAATCACTAACCAGCTCAAGATGCATGGCTTTGGTTGACATACAGATGAACACACAAATATAGGATTTCTGCGTCCTGAGGCGCCTTCCTTTGCACATGGTGATTTGAAATGGTCCTGCGAAATCGACTCCCGCATGCAAGAAAGGTCGTGCAGGTGTCACTCTCGCCTTTGGTAAGTCACCCATGATTTGTGTTCTAGATATTGCCCGTAGTCTGGCACATACGAGACATTTGTGTATGCAGGTTTTTACTAATGTTTTGCTTCGTATAATCCAGTATCTTGAACTCAAATGTCAGAATAAGTTGAACGCCACCGTGTAATGTGTGCGTATGCGCATCAGCGACAATCAACGGCACTAAGTTGTTCTTATGGCCAAAGATAATTGGATGTTTGACCTGCTCATCTAGTTTCGCCTTACGAAGTCGACCGCCCACTCTGAGGATGCCATCTCCGTCAAGGTAAGGACTCAACATTTTAAGTTTGCTATCTCCCTTAATTGCTTTGTTTATCCTTAATCTTGCTATTTCATTACTAAATTCTTCCTGTTGTACTAATTGTATGCACTTCATTAATGATCTTTCCAATTCTATCGTAGTATAATTTCCATCTATATTTTCTGAGTTTCTTCTAAAATTTAAGAATCTTCGGCAATAGGTTATTGTTTTCACCAATTCCTTTAGATTATTAAATTCTTTAAATTGTGAATTTATACTATCTTTATCTTCTATTTTTAAATTTGCTTGTAATTTATGCTTTTTTATTTCCAGATCTGTAGATACCTTTGCTTCTTTTAATACTATTTCTGTTCCAGATAGCCATGTGGGACCCTTCCAGCACAAATCATCATTTTTCAAATCTGCTAGTAACATGCCACGCGATCCAATATCTGCAGGATTGTCTTCAGTTAAAACATGAAACCATTGGTTGTTATTTACATTCTCGATAATTTTGACAACCCTGTTGGCTACGAATGTTTTCCATTTATGCGGATCTCCAGATAACCATGCCAAGACAATTTCTGAATCTGTCCATGCATAAATGTTGGATTTTGGTATGTGCATGGCGTGTTCTATTTGCTTAAGTAACTTGGATAACAATAATGCTCCACACAGCTCCAGACGCGGTAAGGAAATAGTACGCAGCGGAGCCACTCTATTCCGCGCAGTCAGCAATTTTGTCAATATCAAACCGTCTTGTTTCCTTACTTTAATGTAAGCTGCTGCTGCGTATGCTTGCATGAAGGCGTTGCTAAAGCCATGTATTTGTATATTTTTTCTCATGGTCACTACTTAATGTACCAAGCCATCGATCAATATGTATTTCCTTTGCTCCTTCTATGTCTTCATGAATAGTCATCCATTCGTCTGCCGTGGGCTTGCTTACTTTGTCATCCCAGGTAACCTTTTCTAGCCATAATCTTTGTATGAGCATTTTTACTAAGATTAGGCTCGGAGCAATCCATCCCAGCGGGTCAAACAGTTTCTGAATGTCTGATAAGATTGTCCTCTTATTAATTGTATCAGACACCAGCGGTAAATTGATTTTGTATTGAAATTGATCTGTGCCGAGGTTCCAAATCACACCTAGGGCTTGCACAGCTCCATCTAATTTCAAATCCAATTGTGCTCGAGATGTTCCTTTACTTGGTTCAATAGATTTCATGAACTTTGATGAATTGGAAGCCCATTTAGAAAGAGTGAACCCACCCTTAAGCAGTATATTTGATATTGCCTGAGTTGTAGCTATGGCGTTTTCTTCTAGGTCCTCTCCAGACATAATGTCATCCATGAAAAAATCAGTTTTAATAATGCGAGCAGCTTTAGCATGATTCTGACCTTCATCTTCAGCCACTTGATGAAGTGTTCTTATAGCGAGGTAAGGTGCTGACGCTGTACCAAACGTGACACGAAGCATTCGGTATTCTTTGATTGGGTTAGACTCTTCCTCTCTCCACAAAAGACGTTGATATCTATCGGCATCTTCTTCAGCTAACAATATTTGCAAGTACATCTTTTGTATATCACTTGCGTAACAGACACGATGTAACCTCGATCTCATAGCAATATCTCTTAGATCACATTGTAATTGAGGACCCACAAGCAGTTCATCGTTGAGAGAGACATTGTTCATGCCCTTAGCAGAAGCATCGAATACGACGCGAGTCTTGGTGGATTCTTTATTGTTGCGGACAACGGCGTGGTGAGGTAAGTATACTGCTTTTCTTTCTTTTGATTCATTTTCATGTATCTCTTCCATATAATTTGATTCTATATATTCTCGCATGGCTTTCTGATAGTCTTCTTTGAGTTTAGGTGCTCTTCTAAATCTTCTTTCCAGCTGTAGTAATCTTTGTCTTGCAATTTCCTTAGTGTTTCCATCAGGCGAAATTGGCTTATCGTTTTTAAAAGGTAATCTTATTAAACAGGGTGGCGCTTGCATAGCGGCACTTTTTGAACAAAGGCATAGCTTACAACATTCTTAAGCCTTGTACCAAAAATCAATTAAATCGGTGCAGTAGTTTAGCAACAATATCGATTTTAAGTTCCGCAATTTTTGCACACGCTATGAGTTCCATACAGCTGATACAAAACGGTCAACGACCCTACATTGCGCGCCGCGACTCGCTAGGTACTACTCACGACGCGACGCCTCGACGTCATCCGAAGCTAGGCTCATCGCAGACAGAACGGAGCGCAGCGGAGACCCCCCCGTGGGATCTCCTCCCCCCCGTGGGATCTCCACCTTGTCGTGGTGGGGGGGCTCAGTAACCGTGGATTGGTCACCCGCGGTGAATATTTAAAAAAACATTGATGATAGCGAGTCAAATAGGACAACGTTGGTTTAAAATCTGATAGCGAAATGGCTCGCCACGGAAGATATGCGACAGCTGTGAATTAGAGTGAGCCGTCCGACCTCGCATTATTACGTATGTTACCTATATAAATCAGGGAAGGCTATAATTTGTACAGCGCCCCTAATTAATGGCAATCCGCTCCTACTGACCTGGTTTTTGGAAAAGATGGCCGTCTGAAGGTCAAAACAGTTTGTAGGTTTGGAACGATTGTGTTAAACCTTCGTGAATATTTAAAATTGCCAAGCTGTTTAACGTCTGGCCTATTATTCCAAATAACAATGGCCTCTACTGTTAAATGTTTATTCTATTCTCTACATATCTACAATTCTACAATAAGAATATATTATGTACTGCCTGTAAATTGTTCACTATAAAAATTTTTTTTCGAATATTATATACTATATTCACATAGTAGTGAATATTCAGTGTATTCTACAATTAAAGATTTTCGTTTCCCATTACTTAACGCTTAATATCCGTTTTCCGGTAGATTATCGTTTCCCATTACCTATAGCTAAACAATCAATTTCATCAATTCAGTTTTCATTCGAGCCACCCGCCTAAAATATTTGCTCATGAAAAACACTACCTAAAATATTTTTAATTCTGCCGGATTATATTACCTGCCAAGTAATGAAATCTTTAATGATTTCTCCGACATCACCAACTGCGATAGCCAGTGTTGCCAATAAAGGATTACTCGTAAGAACATAATATATTTTTGAGTAAAATAAGAGTATCATTTACACGGTAATTAATAATTAAAAATACCTTAGAAAAGAACACGGTAGTAGCTTATTACCGTAGACCGTGTCTTGCTCAAAATTACCGTGCATCTACGGTATTTACCGTGTATTTGGTAACACTCGGACGTGAATCATTCGCGGGCAGCGCGCGGTCTGCTTCGGACCCGCACGTTGGCGACGAGCCGTCAACGCGCGGCAAGCATGCGAGCAGCGAGTTCCCCACCCGCCGCCCGCGCGTGGACGGCTTACGACAGAGGCGATCCGGTGACGCTACGGAGTTGATGTAGTGAGCGCATACCCATACAAATCCATATAAAGAATACTAACCGCACGAGCCGAGGCGGTGTGGAGTGGGTGCCGGGTGGCTCTAATGAGCGTTGACCTTTATTGGTTGTTATTCGATGTTCTTTGCGTCGACATCGCTCGTGTCATACATAATATTCTATAAATACGTAATATTTCGCTCACGCAGTGTAGGTCTATTATGTTCTTAAACTCGAGACGTCATTCACGTCAACAATGGAGCTATTTCGGGTGAACTCATTTTGTTCGGCGTTAGTTGTGCTAATATCCGAGCTTTTGTTATAATACTGATAAATAACACGCGGAGGGTTCATTTTCGAGAGCAGCCCTTATTGTAAGATGGCGGTCAAATAGTTTACGGCCGGTTTCGGTACTATAAATATTGCACGATAACTTTAATACTTAACATGTTATTAAATTAAGTTAACGATCAAATATATTTCTAATCTAAAAAGAAAAGGAATACTTGTGTACAGTTCCAATGATAAAAGAGCCATACATTACGTAAAGGCAAAAAATATGTTACCTAATATAAAAAGTGGCTCAAATAAGCTCACTCATTATCAAATTATAAGAGGATTTAGAATTCACATTGTTTGCTAATAGTGTGTTTTTAATATCAGGACACGGGAAGAGTAATAAGTGCATCATGGATTTATATAAGTTACGAAACTTTCACCAATCCTGTACTGTACCACATGAGTAGATAAACGGAACAGAGACACAGCTTCATACAACAGCGCGAATTGGTTGCACTACTACGAGCACGCGGCTTATGTCTGCGTGACAACTGGCCGCTTGTCGTGTACGCGGCGAGAGTGGAAAGAACCGGTTTACGTAGGCACAGGCAGTTGACAATCTTAGGGTTATTAAGACGCACGTTGTTTGTTTTGTACGTTGCAAGTTTTAATATTTTAATGTAAAAAAGTGGTGTTTTATTATTAATAATGGTTGTTTATTGTTCTGTGTGTATGAATAATACTAGATGAAATAATTAAATCATTATAAAGATTTTAACAATGGTAACGTACAATTGGGTTTTTTAATTAGGTATAACTCCTGATAATTTTGTCGCATTTGTTGAATTGCTCGAGCAAAAGTTTCGCGAATATTTCGATCTTGAAATAAATATTGTCAATGTTGGCAACGAAATACTTAACAACTCATAGTTGTGAAATTGTGTAAAATCAATTAATGTTTACAAAACCAATGACTATCAGAAAGTGATCAGCCATCGATAGGGATTACAAAAAACAGGTGCATGCGATTTTCGACCTTATTGACGTAACTCAGAATTTACAATTTTAATAACGTAGCAATGTCAGAAAGCAAGAAAATACCAAATAAAAGTCTGTCATGAATTGTCAATAAGGTCGAAAATCGCATGCACCTGTTTTTTGTAAGCCCTATCGATGGTTGATCATTTTATAGTCATTTGTTTTGTAGACGTTCATTTGTCTTACACAATTTCTACTTATTTTAGATACCTATCCCCGTGGTAAAACTAGTGGCCATAATAGCTAAAGGAGATTCCTATGTTTATTAGCAAAATAGATCATATTACCAGAAAATATTCAACACGATTAGTGGTATCGTTGGGAATGTCAAATAAATCACGTCGTCACGTCGTGTCCTTGGTAACAAATGTATATTTTTATTCCGTGCTTTTAAAAGATTCAGGTGCATGCCTTTTTTGGTTCCACTCGCTATTTTATTTACAACAGCTGTACTTCTGCCGTATAGCGAATCCGTCGAGTCCAAGAATCTGCCCAATCCACGAATCTGTCGAGTTGGGAATCTGCCAAATCACGAATCTGTCCAATCCAGAATCTGTCGTATACCGAATAAGCGATTTGTCTTAACCTATTGTGACAACCCTACCAAAATAGGTAACAAATTTACAAGCTCTTAAGAAGCTGTCTCTCTGTTCGGTTTATTTACTCAGGTGACTGTACTGAGGCCAGTTAAGTGCGCTTGTCAGCGTAATATAATCTTTGCTCTGACCGACAAATCCGCTGTCAATTTTTTCACCTCAACCATATATTTTATTGTATGCATTGTGATTTGAAACTGAAGCTACCTACGCAAACATACATAGTGATCTTAATTTTTCGTGCAATATTAGCCGAGCTCAACTAACCGTAACAATATACGTTGTGCTAATACCGTCTAATTCCTGTTAATTGTTTTTGTGATATTTAAGAACAGATGTTATTATTTTCAGTTCCAATACGTCGGAGACAAACATAATCTTATTTACAGTTAGAAAGAAAAGAGAGTCAACAGAGATTTATTTTAGTTAAAATATCAATTCATTTTGTAATTCATTCTAAATATTCTATACAGGGTTTATTATTGGTCATCGGACGCATTTCGACTCACGGCAGTGCCTGATTATATAAAATAACTAGAGGACGCCAGCAGCTACGCCTGATTTTTTTTAAATTTACCCGTTTTAGCCGCGATAGTCGAGTGGATATACCAACAGACTGCCAGGCAGCGATAGCCGAGTGGATATACCAACAGACTGCCATGCAGAGGGTATCGGGTTCGAATCTACGGCACGCACCAATGACTTTTCGGAGTTATGTGCATATTGAATTGTTAATTATCGCTTGTCCCGTGCCTCGGAGAGCACATTAAGCCGTCGGTCCCGGTTGTCATGAAGATCTTTGGCAGTCGTTACAGGATGTCAGTACCTTCTAAATTAACTGACTGTACGGTCAACGTACAGACATCGCGTATGCATTTTGCTTACGCTGCATTCGACCTGACCTACTTTACGCATTTCACTTAATAATTAATTCAGTTGACTATAAACTGTCGTAACTATCGCCGCGGATTAGCATCCATTATACTTAACTTGTACGTTTATCGTAATAAATCTTTTATTCTTAACTAATCGTGGTTTCCGTCAACTCAACAACTAAACATAACACACCTTTGAGCCATACACTGACACTAGTCTAAACCATGGAATATCGCTATCCCTTCGGGTTGCGGAGGTCAGACAGGCAGTCACTCTGTGGAAAAGCTAATATTCAGCCAAATCCGGTTAGACTAGAAAGCGGACCCCAGATTGAAACTGGGATAACGCTAAGAGGATGACCCGTTTTGGCCGATCCCGTGGGAATTTTGGGAAATCCCTTCTTAGTGCACCCCTACGGTCCCCAAAGAACATACCTACATGCCAAATTTCAGCTTCCTGCGACCAATGGTTTCGGCTGTAGCGTGTCTGTCAGTCAGTCAGTAACGCAAGGATTTTATATATTGAGAAGATAAAAATATCTGTGCATATTATAAAATGAAGTTCCCTTTTCTCCCTGTCTGTCTGTATCAACGCGATTAACTCAAATTCTTCCAAACGGCTTTTTGTACCGTTTTGCACCAAGAGATAGGGTAATTCCTGAGGAACGTTTTGATGTATAATGCACGCGAGCGGAGCGGCGCGGGAAGTTTAATACACAAATAAAAATACTTATAAAATAAATTAGAATGTACTGAACTTTTTTCGAAAAATTACGTAACACTCTAGAAATACAATAACGCGCGGCGGACTTTCCGGGCGCTTTGCTTTCGACAAGCTGGACACATAATTATATACCGCTCGTGCTTTTAAATTTTACTGAATTTGCGTGCGCCCTGTGTTTATGGGTTATGTATTTTATAATAGTCATTTTTCTTCACAAATAGTGGGGGTTTAGTAAGAAAACATTTTTAATTTTTTTGTAACGAGTATACTGAATTCGTTCCATCCGATGACTTGTGAAACGCCTGTATATCTGATATACCTAACTAATTATGCTAAAAACAAATACACCGTTGAATAGACATAAATTTTCTCCGCTCTCCATAATGAGCAATCGATGCCTATTACAGGCAGTTAATGATATGTGCCATCCACGACAAAAGAGCGCGTCCTCTAAGACACGCTGTTGGAACAATGAACCAGACCTTTAATATAAATGTTATAAATAGTGAAGCGGAAAACTTTTGTGTACAAAGCGACGAAAGGTCAGGCACGTTCTCAATAAATCTTAAGCTTCCACTTGCGCACACCGACAGTACACACAAAGTTAAATTGACAAACTTGGACCATCTCTCTGTCTCGACGTGGGTGTGATACAAGAATTGTTTAAAAACAATAAATTCTCAAACCCTCAGGAACTACTACTACTAAGTTAAGTGACTATTTAAACCCTAAATAAAAAGTAGGCTGGCACAGTAATACTAATTACGAAGCAATTATTTTAACCATGATGATGAAGCAATTTAGTAAATCATCATCATTTCATTTCATCATCAGCCTTTAACGGTCCACTGCTGGACTAGGCCTCTCCTTTAAAAGGAGGAATTGGCCTACTATACCACGCTGGCCAAACGGGTTGGTATAGGGTTTGTATCAAGTTTTCCTTCTCTTACAGTGCTGTTCTCTGCATAATACGCTCCCTCTGTCGGCTCTTACTACACCCATGGGATGATATGGGTGGTGACATTCCGTATTCTTAATCCGTCACCACACGGATATTAGTAAATCATCCTTTGTATATCTTAAATGAAAATGTGTACCCTACATAACATACCTACCTAAAGAAAATAGGTATAGTTGTTATAACATTACTGTTAAACGATATTTCACCAGTCAAACTAAACTATTAGGTATTTAATCTGTAAATACTAATAAAAGATGTGGTGCTATTTTAACAGCATAATATGTAATTTATAAAATTCAACAGTCAGTCCTTTAAAATAATGTGCGAGTCGTAAAAAGGCTCAATAAAATAAATTCGTAAGGCCCGCAAGTTGCCGGTTCACAGTAGAACGTTTGGGAGAATGTATCGCGCGGTGCAGGACGCACGACATCAATGAATCGTGTCAAATTACACGCGTCGTAAGCATATACGTTACGTTCACGCAAATCTAAATCCCTATGTATTCCACATACATAGGTACTTATATAACATATTGTCATATGTGGTTTAAGAGTGGCAAACAGGGTAACAGGTTCGTGGTACGGTATTAAGTATATATCTACTTGTATAAATTAGTCTAAAGTTGTCTAGTTTTTGCGGCTGCTGTTGAGTAATGGTTACTAGTAGAGCCGGTAAGACCTTGGAGAATGGAGGTATTTATAACTTAAATGAGTAAGTTAAAGCGAATGATGTATGAGTCGATAAAATTTCAATGCTTAAATTACTTTACTAATCCATCATCATCATCATATCAGCCAAACGACGTCCACTGCTGGACATAGGCCTACCCCAAAGTTCTCCACACAGACCGGTCTTGAGCCGCCCGCATCCAACCGCCTCCCGCGAGCTTGACGAGATCGTCGGTCCACCTTGCGGGGGGCCCACCTCTGCTGCGTCTTCCGGTACGTGGCAGCCACTCCAGAACCTTTCTGCCCCAACGGCCATCGGTTCTTCGGGCTATGTGCCCTGCCCACTGCCACTTCAGCTTGGCTATCCGGAGAGCTATGTCGGCGACTTTGGTTCTACTGCGGATCTCCTCATTTCTGATTCGATCTCGCAGGGAAACTCCAAGCATAGCTCTCTCCATCGCCCTCTTAGTGACCTTGAGCCTTCTGATAAGGCCTAGGTCTTCCATAGTCTCAGCCATGACTACAATATCGTCTGCGAATCGAAGGTGAGTGATGTACTCGCCGTTGATGTTGATGCCGAGTCCATTCCAGTCCAAAAGCTTGAAAACATCCTCCAGCACAGTGGTAAACAGTTTCGGGGATATGACATACCCCTATCTCACCCCTCGCTGGAGTTGAATAGGTTTCGAACTCTGGTCCTGGAGGCGGACTGACATAGTGGCGTTTTCATACAAACACTTCAGCACTTCGATATATCGGTAGTCAATCCGGCACCGTTGGAGAGACTGTAGCACCGCCCAGGTTTCGATCGAATCGAAGGCTTTCTCATAGTCCACAAACGCCAAGCATGGGGGCTGGTTATACTCCTCGGACTTCTGTATAACCTGCCGCAGCGTATGTATGTGGTCTATGGTACTATCTGGGGGCACGGCAGTGCACGGCCGTACCATCCTTTTCTCGAAGCAATTCAGGCCATTTTCGACCCCCTTCGTTGTGGATAAAACTAGAAGCCTGATTGTTTAGTAACCATGCAGGCATTGTATAAAGATAGTGTATTTCAAACTTCTTTTAATTTGAACCAATAGTTTAAGAATTATAACGAGTCAAAATTCTTAATTTTGTCACTCACTGACCGATCATCAAAAGTCTAAGGCACTTCTAGCAAACATAGACGCTTCAAATTTAGGAAACAATTAGTGTTTAGTGTATGAACCAAGGAAAAACTAAAATATATTTCAATTTCGGTCCAGTTTTCGAGATATATCAACTGCATTAATAACTTTGTAATCCCAGAGCTTTAAATTAAGATAATTCGTTGTTGGTGTACAAGAAGTAGAAGGTACCGGAAAGGACAAAAGTAAGACTATCTACAAAAAGAAATGAGATCCCATAAAAACAATACTTGTCAAAAATACCAAGTCTCGCGACCGTAAAAAGTTGTGAGATCCATGTAATGCCAAGTCGGTTAATTAAAAATCTTTAATGTTTTAAATAAATATGTTGCCTTGGCAATCGCATTAAACAATCTAATTTATATATGTATTACTTATGAGATATATTGTGTTTCCATGCGATGGCCGAGTCAATCTATTTATTTAAAACATTAAAGATTTTGAATTAACCAACTTGGCATTACATGGATCTCACAACTTTTTACGGTCGCGAGACTTGGTATTTTTGACAAGTATTGTTTTTATGGGATAGCCTTTACGGCAACCGGCTTGTTCGGGAGGCTGGAAGTCGTCTAGCTTGCTCTCCAGACGATTCGTGATGACCCTCGAAAACAGCTTGTAGACGTGGCTCAGAAGTGTGATGGGTCTGTAGTTCTTTAAGAGGGTTTTATCCCCTTTCTTAAAGAAAAGCACCACCACACCTCTGTGCCACGCCTGTGGCGTTTTACCCGCGATAATGACGGAATTAAATAGCTTCCGAAGGGCTTCTCTAGCGGGTGTACCGCCGGCCTTCAGAAGCTCGCTCGTAATTCCGATCACCCGGCGCCTTGTTGTTTTTAAGCTGTTTGAGAGCCACGCTAATCTCTTGCATGCTGACGTCCGGGATATCTTCGGTATAGTGTCGGGTCAATCCAGCTCTAGGGTCTGACGCTGGAGTACTTGCGGGTTGTTGCGTTGTCGTGTATAGCTGTCCATAGAACCTTTCGATCTCCTCCAAGAGCTCAGGCTTGAACGATACAATTCTGCCATCTTCCGTCTTCAGCTTTGTCAGCTGACTCTGCCCAACAGACAGAACCCTCTGGAACACTTTGGATCCCTTATTCTGCTCGATCGCCTTTACTAGACTGCCAGAGCTATATTTTCAGCACCCAGTACCTCTAATTACCAAAAGATCCAGCCCATAGTCACTGCTTGCAATATTATAGGTTGGACATGAACTGTATTCGCGATATCTCAGCCCCTGTATTCGCGAAATCTCAGCCCCAATCGAAGTGCCAATATAATCCGACAGAGGTCTCCGGTGTGATTCAGTGAACACTAATGGAGCTCCAGGCTTACATGTCGTCATGGAAGTTTAATGGATCGCTGCGCTCAGATTGCGCTTTGAATAAACATGAATACAGGTGTGTAAATGTATGTAAATTGAACGGGTGCATAGGGTTCCCACCAAGAACTTAGGGTCCCAAGCCAACCTCACCTGCAAGTGGTGCACCTGCCGATCAACGGACGAGGCTCTGGCAAACAAAATGTCCCAATAAGCGGCAATAGGCTCGCCACCTATTACGTGGGATCAAAACACTGGCGAAAAGTGGGCGTTTAATATGCCTCTGCCTACCCCTTCGGGGAAACAGGCGTGAGTCTATGTATGATGTATGTATGTAATGATAACAGCCAACATCAAACGCAAATTACCTCGCACGTGCACTGCCACTCATATGTGGATATGTTTAATATATATAATCCTTATATCCGTTACTTTGTGTTACGTGACAAGGATCCTTTAAAAAAACTTGTATGTTGTAAACAATTCGCGAAGGTTTACAATCGATTAAAGCGAGAGCATACACAAGTTGATATTATGAAAATGTAGAATACGAAGAAGAATATTTAAGTTACAGAAGATTATGAAAGTGTAGCGAGTACGTTCCGTAAAACTGTAATCTAAACAAATAAACTCCATTAACTTAATTTCTTAAAAGCTTACAAGGTACTTATTAAAACAACATACAAAACAAACTCACCCGTTTTGAGTTTTTCCAGTTGTTCCACGGGCACATCCTGTAACAAACATTAAAATGTATTAAAACTTAAAGTAACATGATACATTCTAAGTACATTCCGTCGTGTAAGGAAATCTATCCTACGAAAATATGGTTTTGGTTTGAGAAACTTATGACACGTGTGGAAAGGTGACACCGCAATGTTGATGACATAAGCTCGTGTGTAAGAAAAAAAATGTCCTTTACACCTCTACAGGCTTTTAATAATGTTAAGGCTAAACTTGAGAAAACATATAAGTATTCATATCGCAATACATAATATTCCACCACATTCGAACATCACCATCTAGTCCCAAACTAAGCAGAGCTTGTACTATGGGTACTAGACAATGGATAAACATACTTATATACTTTTTTTGTAAATACATACATATTATACATAGACTAAATAACAAGATACAAGATATGTATAAGAAGATATAAATTATTTTCTAACAGTGATTCCCTGTTCCCCTATCTCCCAAGGTTGCCTGGAAGAAATTGCTTTCAGCGATAAGGCCGCCTATTGTACATACCTATGTTGAATTGTATCATGTTTTGTAGCATTTGTATTGTATCTGGTGTACAATAAAAAAAATTCTATCTATCTATTCCCCTCCCATACATGATTTAAGTTTCAAGCAAGTTGGTCGGCTGACCTGCGTCCCTATCATATCAATTTATTTATCTGCATAGCGAATACTATTAGAAATATAGTGTAATTAGTGTATACACAAGTTAGCCATGCGACCTCGCTTCATACAAAGGACAGTGAGTATGTGACATATGTTCGCTAGAACAGAGGGCGGCATCTCAAGGGGTAAATAATTTGTATTTATAATGGGACTGCGTTATTAAAATTTGTAGGACCGCTTCGGTTATACCATTTTTTGTTGGGACTTATTCTTCTTTTTTATAGTAATAGGCGGCAAACAAGCAGAGAGATCGCATCATGGTTAGCAATTACCGCCGCACATGGACACAAACAACAACACAGGAGTCACAAGTGCGTTGCCGCCCCTTGGGGTTGGAAAAAGGGATAGGATGAGGAGTGGGATGGGGGAGAAGGAAAGGGGATAGACTCACCGAACGAAACGCAACAGTTTAAGTACTGTTACTTTACATCGATTTTCTGTAAGAGGGTAGTACTTCCCGGTCGAGCCGGCCCATTCATGCTGACATCAGCAAGGCTCTACTACCTGTTCTGGAGGTAGATCTATCTATACACATAAATAAAATTGGAGTGTCTGTTTGTAATATTAAAATAACCGCTTTTACTGAATGCATATGGATGTACCTATACACGGTACATATACCGAAATGACATTTTTACAATATTTGTCTGTCTGTCTGTCTGTTAGTTCTCGCTAATCTCTGGAACGGCAAGACCGATTTTAACGGGACTTTCACTGGCGGATAGCTGATGTACCAAGGAGTAACTTTGGCTATAAATTAACTGGGTACGCGAAGTAGTTCCATCAGGACGCGGGTGAAACAGCAGGAAACAGCTAGTTATTTATAAAAACCCTATCAAGGAGTTGTATGTGTGTAGCGCAAAAGTGACTGTAGCATATCATAGAAATAACACGTATATGTTTATCGTATTTGGGGGTCATAATAGTAGGCTTAACTAGTCAGAGTGCTGAACCAAGTTGGCTATAGCTGGGTTGAGCCAGCTCAAACCAATTAAGTAGTACCACTTTCTTACAGACAATTAACGGTAACTAACAGTATTGTATAACAGGTGTATGATAGCAATGAAAGCCCAAGATTGTTCGCATTCTCTCTACTTGGCTCATTGGAAAACATGAAGAAAGCCGATACAGTTTTGCCATTTTATCCCCTTGCTCAAGGTTTAACAATGCCCTGTTGATATCTCCTACGTATAATGATATCTAGTTGGCACTAGAACATAATATTAGTTAAAGGTCTTAACGTGAATTTCCTACCATTCCGATAAACAGACCAGAATAACACAGATACATTGTTATTTTCGCAGTTTTAAATGACCTTGTCTAATAAATATTCATTAAAAAAGAAATAATATTGAGACACACATAAAATATGAATATATTATCTTTATTTTTTAAGTGTCAGGTAAAATGCTTTTATTAGAAAAAAAACTACCGCCCATATTTAAACATAAACGTATTCGCCAAAACTAGGAAAGCATTTCATACTTATTTAAAAAGAATTTCAAAGAAATCCGAAGCGTATTTATTTCTTTAACCAGTGCAATAACTTCACGTCTTGAAGTAAATAGCTGGGTAACTTTTGCTGCTATTGAATTGTGATATTCGATTTAACGCGGCGAGATGTAAGTCAGGATTGGGTCGAGGATTATTTGCTCTATTCGCAACTACTGACACTCTGAGCGCTGCACAATAGTCTCTTATGATTCAAAGTTTTCAACACAAGGGTTTACAGTCAAACACTTTAAAATAATAACCTTGCTCCTTAAAGCTTGAGATATTTTGCGAACAAATTAGCGTCATGGTCGAATCTAATAACAGCCCACGCGCCGTTGATTAGGGGCGTTGGGGCGGCTTCTTCTTTGGACGACCTCACAATTTCCTTCCTCGACGCGTTGGCGGGAATTTGATTAATATTACGAGCTGATGAAAAACCCCACTGATTGTTCAGTTTGCTTTCAAACTGTAATGAGTTGCTTTAATTTAAAATTGACCGGTTAGAAATGATTGCTTCTCGTCGGGTTAGTGCTAAGTTTTTATTCTAGTTTACCCAGAATCAACTGAAATCGGGATCGAAGGTTAACGATGGTGAGTAATTTTGTAATGACCCGCCGAGCTAGTAACTGTGTCCGTGTAAATTGTTGCAATGTTATCATTACAGGCAGCGCAGTTCCTTAAAAACCAATGAGTTGTTAAATATTATATTACGCACAGTTCAATAATTATACTTATTCAGTGTATTTATTTGTAGATGTAGTTTCGCCGTCACGCGTACAATGTCATAGTTGTATTTGGGCTCTTTGTATCGCCAAGTACCTTTTCTTTTTTTTTTTTACGAGGTGGAAAATCCCTACGGATCGCCGACTCTTGGGGAAATGAGAGACGGAGTATGTGGTGTAACCACTAAAAACTACCTCGCCTTTCTCATGTACCCGTGTGTCGAAGGGTAGGGAATCGCATAAGCATTCGACGCTACCCCCCGACGGGTATTGGCCCGCCAGATGGTCAGGCGGGCCCCGAACAAAACTACGGGGGGTAACGCCAAGTACCTACAGCCCCAAGTTCTATGTGTAGTGGTACGAAGCAACCTTTTAAAACTAGTTAACCTGTACCGTGGGAACGTTATTATATTTTTCTAATATATCAGCTAACATTGTATGAAATGGGACATATGCACTGAAAGTATTATTGATGATATAAATCGCAGATAAATATTAGTCTGCTTTCAACATATGTGCATTGTGCACGTGTATCGAACGTAATCTCAAATAAAGTAAATAATAATATCATATTCTTCTTTGTTTTCTGCTCTGAGAGATACCAAATTGTCACGACACTACAAGGTTGGCAGACATGTTAAAGGACATGCTTCAAATTTGTTTGCCAGTGCGAAGAATATCTTATTTGAACCACAACAACGCTACACAGCTGGGTATTGATCGAACTGCTTCGCAGTTACATAATAAAAACACAAAAATATGTCAAAATAGAACCATATTCCGTCTCCGCCACGGAGTAAATAACATAATTGTGGTGGCCACTCGAAAATACCCGTCGTCGAAGTAACACAATATTATTTACATATTGAGGCACTCGCCGGCTTGAATATTAAGGGATCCGGCACTTAGTCGACTAACAGGCTTCAATACGCTCTAAACAACATTCTGTACGTTTATCGACAGCTCTTTTAGTTTAATTTAGCATCTTAAATTTCATCATATTATAGGACGCCCTCCGGCTAGGTGGAGTGACGATATACGCAAAGTGGCTGGCAGCGGCTGGACACGAAGAACCGTAAATCGGGCTCAGTGGCGTGCCATTGGAGAGGCCTATATCCGGCAGTGGACTCTTGCAGGCTGATGATGATGATGATGATACGACATTATCTTATTCAGTATCTTAGTATAATAAACGACTGCCATGCAGAGGGAGTCGAGTTCAAAGCATTGACTTTTCGGCGATAAGTGTAAATTAAATTGTTTTCTATCGCCTATCGCTTGCCTCGTGACTCGGTGACCACGCTAACTTATCAGTGCTGACTGTTATAACGATCGTTGACACTGGTCTATGGAATATCGTCATTACACTAGGTGGCGGCAATCAGACCGAAGAAAAGGCTCAATATTCTATTTATTCTGGTTAGACGAGAAAACGGACCCCGGGCTCCAATGCAAAAGATTTTTTTAAATTTTGTATAGTAAGTAGGTAGATATATCAGCAAAGAACAGTTAGTGACCAGTATAGTGCTATACATTCATTCCGTTTTTATAGCGATACAGTTTGTATTTCGGTCACTGAGGAGTGAGAAGTCGATGTACAAAGATTCGTTTGGTAGTGCGAGCGCTGCCGCCGGAAAACGCCAATCAGTCACGAGTGATTGATCGCAGCGTGTGCCCAAAAGAAAACCCAAATAAAACGGTCATCGAACTCGGGTAGTTTTGCCTCGGGCATCTTTCAGATTATTCATCGGCTAAAATATTCTTCAACATTGTTATATTATATCTTGAATAAAGTAGCGTTCATAATATTCACAGCTTTTAAATTTATCCGGCCCTCGTAAATATTTTAAGCAAGCGACTGTTGTCATTTATTCATCACGACGTCGATTACAATTTGAAATGCAAATGAAAATCGTGAATGAAAGCTAAATAAATAATTTAATGAATTACCGTATTGTCGCCTCGTCCTGGAAATTCCACCAAGTGAATAATAAATACTTTTTTCTTTTTGATCCCGTGAAAATTTTGGGAAATCCCTTCTTAGAGCACCCCTACGCTCCCTAAGGAACATACGTTTCAGTTTTTTGCACCTTATAGTTTCGTCTGTGCGCTCTCTCATACATACATACATAGTCTCACGCCTATAACCCCGAAGAGGTAGGCAGAGGTGTATTTCTACACCCACTTTTTGCCAGATATACTTTAGTCCCACGTAATAAGTGGCGAGCCTATTGCCTGTCACGAAATTCTCAGTAGCAGCACGGAGTCTGGAAATGTGCCCGGTACGGCAATAGGCGCTCTCTCAGTCACTCAATAATGGACGAACTTTATATAAGTATACAGATTACATATTATTATACACGTATGGCTCTAAAGGGCTCTTCACTAAAATAATGAAATTAATCCTCGAATAGTAATAATAAATAGAACTAGTCAAAACCACGATATAATGTCAATGCCTCGAGTCACCAGACGTCGAGAGCCTCGAGGCAACAATAACATGTTTTGTTTCAGTATTTCGTTTTGAATTTTATATTTTTTTTGTCGAACTGAATAGCGAACAGTGACGAACATTGCTCCGAAAATTCTCACGAGCTTTCTAGCGATCGCTCTAATCAGCAACTATGTCTAAGCCAATTAACTGTCAATTAGCTAGAATGCTCGCCAGACCATCTCGTGACAATGCTCGCAAAAACAGCACTAACAAAAACAGCAGTAAGAGATGGAAAACTTGACACCAACCCTATACCAACCCGTTTGGCCAGCGTGGTATAGTAGGCCAATTCCTCCTTTCAAAGGAGAGGCCCAGTCCAGCAGTGGACTGTTAAAGGCTGATGATGATGATGATGAATCCGCATAACCCTTGGACGATGATCATGACAAACTTATTTTTGGTTCATTATTTTTACTATTAGGAAAGCTACCAACAAACACTAGAAACATCAATCGGAAGAAGACAACTCTAAGCTTAATAAAAACCTAATTCAAACTATAATACTCAAGGTCAAGTAAACCTCGCTGCAGTAATATAGTCAAGGCTGAGGCGGCGCACCCTGTTCGCAGAAAAATCAAATGACGTTATTCGGTTGAGTGGCAAGAACATGTGATCGTATTAGTTGAACACGCAGCCTCTGCGACACGTCCTTGTAAGAAAATATTATCCATGTGATCCTCTGTAAAACTGCTAAGTGTTTCAAAGAAAATTTTGAAAATAAGGCTGTAAAGTCTTCTTTTACCTTTTATTTATAGATCTAGTTAGATTCTAACTTTGCCGTTGTCTGTTTATAGAGTTGGTACTACTAACTACGAGAAGCAATATATAGCTACGTAAGGATAAAGTACCGCAGCGGTCAATATTTCTATGGAAACAGAAATACGGATATAGCTTCACAGTGCCTTGTTAATTTTTCGTACAAAATTATGTAAAGAAATACAAAGATGTATTGAAATTACGTTTATTAGTGAATCGTGTGTAGCGTGGAGGCACAAATTCACTCATATGTTAAGTGAAGGTTCTTGATCGAGTTACGTCCCGTCGCCGAGTAGTGAGCTAGTCTCATAACTCGCTCAGGAGCTGGCGACGCGAATAATTCAATAACCATTGAAACTCTATTTTATTACTGAGTGACTGTCTACACCACAGGTTTGCTTTGAATGTTCATAGTAAAAGGCATGAATAAATACGAATATGTACCTCAATGCTATCATTATCTTAAAAGATCTTTGTTCTACTCTCCAATAATCTGATAGGAACAAAGATAAGTAATACATCCATTGCTGTACAGAGTGATAGACAATACCTTTTGTGTTAGTGATGAAAGATCGTTCGAGTTGAAACTTAGGCGCTATTTTCAGCAGACTACCTACACCGTAGTGTAGATAGCTAGCATAGTGTCAGTGAGCAGCCTTTGTAGTGCCTCTGTGCCTCCGAAAATAGAGCGGTCAGTTTTTCATTACTTATGCGTAGGCATGTGTGGGTGGCTGGCATCATGGATAGGTATATGTACTTTGTACATAATTATGTATGTAGGTGTGCTTCTATGAGCTTAATATAACTGGTTAGTATCTGTAGACTTAAATATTTTGTAGGAAATAATAATATCAATGTCTGTGAACGGTTGAAGCACTAGGCTGGCAACACCGGCTGAAGTAAACATTGGCTCCGTATTTAAAAAATATTTTTTCATAATTTTCGCAAGTAAATATAAGTAATATACCATAAGTGAAGTGAAAACAGTTTAAATATCTAATAATATCGTTTGCAAATAACATTTTGATCAGTGACAAAAATAAATAGCAGTGAACTAGGTGCCTATTATAAACTCATAAACTGGAAATAGTACGAAGTGGAGTGATATGTGGTAGCAGATGACATCAAAAAACAACGGAAGGACTTATTAAATCACCCAATATAGACATGGTGCCGACAAACTCGTCCTAAATAGCCCAAAAAGTTTTGATTTTTCACTATACCGTTATCAACTTATCACCATTCAAAACAAATTCAAAACTTGCTATTCATTCAATATCACCCAGAATAATTCACCAATCAAGATCAAAGAGCAGTGCTACCAACTAAAGCGCAGTGGTAATGAACGCGTTCCAGTTCATACACATTTAATAATATAGCATAATAAATAGCAAAAAAGGCCAAAGTAACCAGTCTTCACAAAGGTACTTTGTAAGCTGTGAATCGATAAAAGTTAGTATAAAAAATATGGAAGACATCAATAATATTACAATAAGGAAACCTATTACAAAATCAACATCTCTAGAAGATTTGAATATTAGCAGTAATTCAATGAATTCATCATGTTCAGAAGAGCTGCTTACGAAAAGCTTTGACCTTTCTACCCGGGCCTTGACATTATGTAGAGAAGAGTTGACTACAGAAATAAATAACTTAAAATGCAACTTAGAAAGCACACAAAATGAACTTGAAAATGTTATTATAGAAAATGTAGAATTGAAAAAACAAATAGCTCAACTGATACAAGAAACAAATATGTATGAGTCCTATAACAACATTTCGAAAATATCTTTCCACAACGAAAAAAAACAGTGTGAGACGACGACTTACGGACACTTTCAACGATAGTTCAGTCACCAAATCAAGAAAACCAACGCCAATATGCCAACCACAAATAGAGCATAAAATAACACGCGAAGAAGAAGGCCTTCACACAGCACCGAGAAGAAACCCCGCACCAGTAGTGGAAATTACTGATAAGCGCTCACCCGCCTATACAGATGTGGGAATGCAAGATAAGGTGTATCCGGAGAACCAACCCGTGAAAGACTCGTATAGACGTGGAACGGAGAACCAACCCGTGAACGACTCGACTAGACGTATATTTATATTTGGGGGTTCTCAATGCATGAATATGTCGAAACACATGACTAAACTAAGATTAAGTTCAAACATCATTCGTTATAATGTTAGATCGTTTATCAAACCGAATGCTTCGACCGAAGAAATTTTGACATGTGCTAAATTGTTTGACATCCGCCAGGACGATCGCATTATATTATCTGTGGGGCAAAATGATAGTAACCCTCTAAAAATTATGACTGAGCTGTCATTTTTTCTTTAAAATGTAAAGTGCAAAGTTTTTGTTTTGAAAACGGTAATTAATAGATATTTGAATGAATATAAATTGAATGACATGTTAAAAATGGTAAGCAGGCAATATTCTAATTGTATTTTCATTGACTTTATGTGTAGTTATAATAATTATTACAATATGTTTAACATGTGTAAACAAACAAATAGTTTTATAGACCAATTAGATTATGACGAAAAGTATTTGACGTATAAGAAACTACAAGTAAATGCTGAGCAAATCAATACCAAGTTTTGCCCAAAGACTCGAAAAATCTGTAGGTGTGAAACACGAACCTGGGTACATGCGGAGACTCAAACGGAAAATTGTAATACAGGCATCTCCAATACATCACCTGAGTTGTTTTTTCGGGAATAAATGTCTTAGAATTCTTCACCAAAACATTGCTGGCTTTTTGAGCAAACAAGATTTGATTGAAATACATTTAGCAGAATTACGTAGTCAAAACGAAGAACCGGACATAATATGTTTGTCAGAAATTTTTATTGAAAAAGGCCATGAATATTTATTAAAACTTTCTGGCTACAAACTAGCAACATCATACTGCAGAGCGAAAAAACAAAAACGTGGTGGTACCTGTATTTTTGTAAAGAAAGAGTTAACGGTCAGAGAAATAGGTTTGTTAAAAGAATATAGTAAAGACAATGATTTTGAATGCTGTGGAATAGAGGTGTTAGCACACAACATTTTGGTTATTGTCATTTATAGGATACCTACTTCTAACTTTGGGATTTTTGCTACATATCTGTGTAAGATATTGTATTATTTCCGACAAAAATATAGTAAGAGGCTCATTTTGGCAGGTGATTATAATGTGAATACCTTACAAAATAGTAACATTACTACTCAATTCAAGGATATTATTAGAAACTTCAACATGATATTTCACATTAATGAAGCAACGCGACAGAGTTCTTGTATAGATCACCTGATTAGTAGTATCGGAACAGCGAAGGGCAAACTACTCCACCTAGACCTCTCTGAGCACAATACAGCACAAATGTTACACATTCCTGTAAGAAAGAAAGAAACTCCCCTAGAGTATTTCATATATAGAAGAGACTATTGTAATCAAAATGTTCTCAAGTTTAAACAATGCATATCTAGTCTATCTTTCTCAGAGGTATACAGTGAAACCAACGTTGATCAGGCATATAAGCACTTCCATGAATTGACTACTCTCTTTTATGATTTATGCTTTCCTACGGTTAAAATAAAAATTGCAAAAAAAACAAGTAGACTAAAATGGGTGACCAAAGGTTTGAGAACTAGTTGCAGGACAAAGAGGTTTTTACGTTATAAATTTTACAAAGTGAAATCAATTGCTAATAAGAAAAAATATAAGATTTATACTAGGTTACTAAAAGACTGTATTAACCAGTCAAGGCAAAATTGTTCATCAAAAATACTACAACACTCTAAAAATGTATGTAAATCCTCATGGGAGCTTATAAAAGAGGAATATTTATCTACCAACAAATTACACCTGATCAACAAAATTAAACAGAAAAATGGTGACATAACTAACAACACCAAACATATTGCTGAGGAGTTTAATAGGTATTGGTTAGAGCTTACAAATAAACCAAATATTAAATTAAGAAATACTTACATGAATATAGCAAGTGATAGCATCTTCCTAAGACCATATAGTCATAATGAAATCAAACAAATTATAATGTCTCTTAAGAACACAAATGCAGTAGGTAGTGATAATATAGCCACTAAAATACTAAAAGCAAGCTCAAATGAATTGACCTCTGTGCTGACACTTTTAGTTAATCTGTCATTTTTAGAAGGTTGTTTCCCAAAATTATTAAAAAATGTCATCATTAGACCATTGTACAAAAAAGATGACCATACAGAAATAGGCAATTACAGGCCTATTGCTTTAATACCTGTAATATCGAAAATCTTTGAAAAGGCAATGCAGAAACGACTTATTGCTTTTATTGATAAAAATAAAATAATTAAAAATGAACAATACGGTTTTCAGAAAGGCAAATCCACAGTTTTGGCTTGCTTTAATTTAGTAACTAAAGTATTAAATCACATTGACAACAACAAATTAGTGACAGCTATTTTTTTCGATATGTCGAAAGCATTTGACTTTGTCTCTCACAAATTGCTACTAAATAAAATTGAAAATTATGGCATTAGAGGACCTGCATTAGACTGGATAAAGTCATACTTGGATGACCGTAGTCAGTGTGTTGAGATTCCTTATATAAACCAAAATAAAGAGTTAGTGATGCATAGGTCTAGTTATAGACAGAATTCATGTGGCGTCCCTCAGGGAAGCGTTCTAGGGCCGTTGCTCTTTATTTTGTACATAAACGACCTCCCAGACATCACTCGAAATGCCTGTACTTTATTTGCTGATGACCTATCTATAATATTTTCTGCTGATAAAAATGACATTTCTTATTACACCACTGACATAAACAATATAATTAATTCTATAACTACATGGCTTGACAAAAACAATTTACATATAAATGCAAGCAAAACAAAATACATACAATTTAGTACTCATTGTCAAAATCTTTTAAATCTGGACATCAATTTAAATGGCCATAGATTGCATCAGGTTGATGACACCAAGTTTCTAGGAATTACACTAGATAGATATTGCAATTGGAAATCGCATGTGAATCAAGTATGTGACAAACTAAATAGGTTTGTATATGTACTGTACAAACTTCGCAAAACAGCAAATTTACATACAATACTACTTGCATATCATGGCTATATTGAGTCAATTCTGAGATATGGTCTAATACTTTGGGGAAATTCTACAGATATCCATAGAGTGTTTATCGCACAAAAGAAGTGTGTAAGGGCAATCGTTGGTATTCCACCATGGGAATCCTGTCGGCCTATATTCGTAAAGTTAGAGTTATTGACTTTGCCCAGCATCTACATATTTGAAGCTGCCAAATTTGTTAAAGAGCACAAGGAACTATTTACTCTAGCTAAAGAAAAATATCTGAGAAATACTCGGGATCCAAATAGAGTTGTTTTACCTAAAATCCCTAGAACAACTTTATTTAAAAAGAATTGTTATGTTATGTGTGGAAAGATTTATAATAAAATCCCAAATGATATAAGAGATCTACCATTAAAAAAGTTCAGTATAGAACTTAAGAAATGGCTGATTGTGAAATCTTATTACACAATAAATGATTTTCTGGAAATAAACGAGTGATATTTTGAAAAGTAATTAAAATTAACACTATGAATTTTATTCTAATTATGGTGATACATTTCATATTGACTTTATATTATTATTAATTCCAGATTGACATTTATATTATTTTTATATTGACATGTTTTATGTTGACATTGGTTTTTAATTTAATTTTTTTTTTATATATAATTTTACACTGACATTGTTTATATTGACATTGAGTTTATTTTTTATATTTTTTGGTATTTTAACTGTGACTCTACTAAATTGACATAGATTTTCTTTTTTTAATGACATTGAATTTATTTAAACATTCATTTCAATTGATTTTTATATTGTTGCCAATCTCAAAAAATTGTATAATTTAATTTAGATTTTGAAATTAATATTATTATTGTCAATTCTTCTAGTATCAATTAAATTATAATTATTTTTTTAACATTTGCATGTCACAACCTGACTGAAGTTGTCTTGAACTTAACCTATTTAAGATCTCGATGTACCAACTTTTAAGCAAATAAATGATTATTATTATTATTAGGTACTGATACAGAACAAGATCTAAGGACACAAACAGTCGATATACAACACAAACTATTGATTTACTTGTATGCTTATAAGACTAACTGTATTTTATTACAAGCCCACTACATTTGTGACTGGAATTTATAACAGCCACGCTTATCAATATATCATTAGCACGGAATATTAACTAACGTTAATGGGTTAGTTACATTTTATCGTATTATATAGTAGGTACTACACCGTTACCTACATTGTTACAACTTAACAAATCCACTTGTTGCGTAAAACATTTGAATACAAACCATACTAAACTAAGTATTATATTATAACATCATCATCAGCCTTTAACAGTCCACTGCTAGACAGGCCTCTCCTTTGAAAGGAGGAATTGGCCTACTATACCACGCTGGCCAAACGGGTTGGTATAGGGTTTGCATCAAGTTTTCGATCTCTTACAGTGCTGTTCTCTGCATAAGATGCTCCCTCTGTCGGCTTTTACGACACACCCATGGGATGATATGGGGTGGTGACATTCCGTATTCTAATTCCGTCACGACACGGAAGATTATATTATACTAGAGGACGCCAGCAGCTACGCCTGCATTTATTTTAAATTTACCCGTTTTGGCCGATCCCGTGCGAATTTCGGGAAATCCCTTCTTAGTGCACCCCTACGGTCCCCAAGAAACATACATGCCAAATTTCAGCTTCCTGCGCCCAATAGTTTCGGCTGTAGCGTATCTGTCAGTCAGTCAGTAACGCAAGGATTTTATATATTAAGATGTGAAGGTGTTTTTGTTTCTCTATATTTCGCATAGCAACGGAGTGATTATGATATCATTATAGCGTATCTAAAGAGTGACATAGGCTACTTTTCTACGTAAGTGGCGCCGCGGGCGAAGTAGGTATAGTGGCTTTAATATAATATAATTCAACACTTATGCTGGAGGTGTGAAATGAGTAACTCGTAACAATTGTGCTGTAATTACGCGCCTCGTCCACAGAGAGACTGTTTGTTACGCAGTCCCACATTACATTCATAATGTAACACCTTCTGTCATAATTTATATCTATTAAGGAAGTCCCGCTCTAGTTATGTGTTTCAGGAATACGTTATTTATCCTTACAGTACAAAACAATGGGAACCGTGGCGTCTATCTGACTGTCTGTTCCCGTTTAATCGATTAGCTTTTATGCAAGTGAGTGCGCTAAAAAGATCCTGTATTACTTGGATGTTGAGCGTTGTAAGTCGATCCGATCCAGATACAGATCTCGATCGAATCGATCCTCTCTGAGCGATTGTATTGAATTCGTTTTCATGAAACCTATGATATACCGCAGTCGGAGTTTATGAATTGTCGTTGCCAAAAACAGGACCGTTTTGTATTGCGGCTGGTCAGATATAATGTACAACTACAATAAAACACAGATAAGCGCTCACACACACCTACACACACACCGACACACACACAGACACACAAATGAGAACACACTAAGTGCGCATATTTCTCAGTCACCAAAAACACTTATAGCTGCCGCTTTACTTAAACTGCCCTCTAAAGTGCTATAAGCATTCATAAAAGCTGCACTAAAGCGATCTACACCGCGGACTCCCCACTGAGAGTCGCGTGCACTTGACGCAACACGCAGACACTAGAGCTGACACTAACTACGTCCCAAAGTAACCACGCTTCAGATAAATCAGCTTTTCATTTCATCACCAGATGTGCACATTAATCGCTGTGTAGCTCTTTGTTATAATGGACTTTAATGGAGTACCTACACAAGTACCTACATACTTACAGCGAAATTTAATATCGCTGTATTGGTGTTCTATTCAGATGCAGTATATTTTAAACTGATGCCATCATAGCCTAATAAATAAATTACCTTACATGTCAGATCATAACCGCTATGTAAAACACCTTAATGTTTGCAATTGAGCGTTCTAGCGAGCCTTTACATTACAGAAAAGCAAACGAGAGTGTTTCAGCGAGCATTTCATCGAGCGCTCTGGTAAGTTTGCTGTTTGTAGCAATAAGTGGCACTGTCTGATGTTCAATTCGACAAATATGGAAAGTGCGAATGCTCGATGTTCTATTACAAGTGAACGTTTAAATGTATCAGCACCTTTACATTCAGCGATATCTGGTTTAACTCTAACCGAATTAGGTAATATTAAGGCTTGGCAGAGAATAATAATCATAATACAATTTGTTATTAAAAGAAGAAGGAAAATACAATAAAAAGATAAGATAAGCGGCGCGGCGGCTCAGGTAAACGAAAATAGACATTTTGTGGAAATTATCCGCCCACGCGAGTTGCTACTGCGAGCTGTGAGCCACTTACCGACTTAGAATCCAACCTGGGACAAATCGGGACCTGAAACAAGGGAAAACTTTATTTAATAATTGCTTGTTTCCATAAACTGTATAAATTACAGTTACTTAAATGATACGTATTTACTAAACTAAACACGACCAATGGACGTAATAAAGCACTGGACTTCTAGTTGATACTCGTATGCTCAGATTCCACACTTGAAAATCTATAATACAAGGTTTATTTCGCATGTTTTGCAACTCTTTCCTGCAGATGATAGCAGTAGTTAAACTTCTCATACTAAAAAGCTTCTCTGTCGTATTTTTTGTCAAAACGGAAAAATATTTTGTATTAACGTTTTGAATTCCGCATAACATCCGATCCGTTAAATGTTACAATTTGTTGTTATTAGTTAAAGTGTGTGAGGTTTACTGCGTGCCACCCTGCGCTCCAGCGTCACGGGAGCGAGGCCCGAGCAGAGCGCACCCGGCGCTCGGCTCAGTGCGCAATAAGGACGCGTGCGGCGGCGGCGCCCTTTGATCGCACCGCCCGCGCGCGCCGCTATCACTCCAGCTAGTTTGATATTAGCCGCCCTATCATCCCGCACCGACCGCTCGGTTTAATCTTGATCAGTCAAGTGTGGCGCTGACCTTGCCGATGTGGCGCGTAGAGGTCGCTCCTTGCAACTCGCATTTACAAATACTTCATTTGTTTGTTCACTGAACTGAAAATATACACGATGCTATTATAATAACACCGATTATGTAGACTTTTAAGCATTTCGCAAATCACGTTTTAAAAGTAAACATATTAAGTGGTGGTGGTTTGCTATAGGAACGCATCGCACTATTTAATTAACGTATTTTAAAGGTCCTTTTACCTGAATATAAGACGTAGGTAATATGAAAATTTATAATATGCAAAGATTATTCGTAGGTATTCGTTTATTCGTAGGTACTCGTATCTCTTTGATGTTGGACTAACAACGGGCAACACATTGCAGGACATCATACAATTTTATTGAAACGGGTCTTATACGCGATATTTAATTAATTTAAGGTATAAATACCTATGTTTTACCGACGTTTCGGCCGTCTTACAACAGCCTTGGTCGCGGCAGGACTGATGTCATCTCAGCGTCGTCCTTGTGAAGCGCGGGTTTCGGCAGCTACCCTCACTTGTTTTTTATTTTTATTTTTATCCGAATTGTCGGTACGTCGACACACAACACTTATGACGTCTCCACACTGATGAGCTGTGTTACTGCGGCGGGGTTAACATTTGTTGATTACTGGATTCCAAGTTGTAGACAGTCTGTATCCATCTTCCCGGTTGAAATTTTTATATTTTTTGATTTCAACCGCTTCACGTACTATCCTGGAGTAATAGTGACGATCGGTAGATAAGACCTTTGGTTGATGTAATTCGATCCAGTGGTTTGTTCCAGACTTCAACAAATGCTCAGCTATGGCAGACTTGTTAATTTGTCGGTTTTTTACAGCTGCGATATGTTCCTTGACCCTTTCAGCGATGGTTCGTTTGGTCTGTCCGATATAGGAACTACCACAACTGCAGTCGACCTTGTAGACGCCAGGTGTTTGTAGAGGAATGACATCCTTCGGGGTGCGCAGATTATGTGCTACCTTGGAGAGCGGACTATATACAGTCTTTATGGAGTATTTCTGTAGTACTGTTCCAACTTTGTCCGTCACTCCCTTTATGTAAGGCAAGTAAGCCGGTACTCTGCTTACTTCTGGTTTACGGTCCTTCCTCTTCAGACGTTGTATCTTCTTGTTGAATCCGTTGCACCTAAGTACCTCCTGGACATGTGACAGCTCACTGTTCAAATTTTCAGGGTCACAGAGGTCATACGCTCTATTTACTAGTGAAGTTACTACGGATTCCAAGTGTCGCGGGTGATGATGCGAGTAAGCGTTGAGATACCTATCTGTGTGTGTCGGTTTTCTATAAACGGTGTGTCCCAAGGTACCGTTTACCCTCACTGTCACTTTTACGTCGAGAAAGGGTAACGACCCGTCTGCCTCCATTTCAAATGTAAACCTAATATTAGGGTGTATGGAGTTTAAGCTATTTGCGAACTGTTCTACATCTTGCTTGTCGCCCTTCATGATACAGAGTACATCGTCGACA
Source organism: Euclidia mi (assembly GCA_944739405.2). NCBI lineage: Eukaryota > Metazoa > Arthropoda > Insecta > Lepidoptera > Erebidae > Euclidia > Euclidia mi. The sequence goes on from OX123184.2 coordinate 241,688, forward strand.
TACCTCTTCCATAGCTTTACATTTAATGCCTGCATGTCTATGGATTCTTCGAAGTGCTCCATCCAGATGTTGGCCATTACCGGTGCTACTGGGCTACCCATAGCCACTCCGTCGATCTGGAGGTAATTTTGTCCACGGTATAGGAAGTAGTTTGCTTCCAAACAATTTTGAAGTAGAACAGAATATTTGTCAGACAGACCGTTTGCCCTTAGTTTTCTCTCAACGACCTCAAGGCAATCCTGAACTGGAACATTGGTGAAGAGTGACTCCACGTCAAAACTCACCATCACTTCGTCTGGTTCCTTTTGTGTCCTGTTGTGTGTCGACGTACCGACAGTTCGGATAAAAATAAAAATAAAAACCAAGTGAGGGTAGCTGCCGAAACCCGCGCTTCACAAGGACGACGCTGAGATGACATCAGTCCTGCCGCGACCAAGGCTGTTGTAAGACGGCCGAAACGTCGGTAAAACATAGGTACTTATACCTTAAATTAATTAAATATCGCGTATAAGACCCGTTTCAATAAAATTGTATGATGTATACAAATCGCGAAAGTTTAAAATCGACATTGCAGGACATTAATATAGCAAACTGAATACCAAAGACGCTATGTAAAATTTTCCAGGAATACTGTGAATGAATTCGGCGCCGCAATGTAGACAAACAATAGGATAAGAATACGTGACGGCAACATTAGCAAACATTCACGAGTACAGTTCTCCAAGTTTCTTAATTAAAATTACTAATTCAAAAATAAAATCTACAAAAGATTTGATTCAGAGAAAACAAACCAATCATTACAACTTTATCTAATGTTGTTCATTCCGTACAAGGCATAAGACAACAATGCTAATAAGTATTAAACGTCGCTGATGTTTTCGAACGACCCATAATTTCTCACAAAACCTCTCATGCATTTCACAACGGACTTCATAATCTACTTAGATTAGTCGACGTTGGTTGTCTAGTGAAAATGAGCGTTGTGTTAAAACCGATTGGAGCACCGAAAGCGAAGGCATTTGATTAGTTCACGCGGCGTTATTGCTGAAGTATTTCATTTGTACCAGTGTGTGGTTGGAGCTGCCTACCGAGTTAACTGCTTTTGTTCTACCAAATACGTATTATTGCAATTATTATTGAGTAAAACCCTTACATGTATAGCGAATGAATTGGATGATTAAACCGTGAACCACTTTGTGTATATTTTCGTTGCTATGCAAACAGATAACTCACATTGACTGACAGTTTGCAAGCATTTTTCCGATGTAACTAACATGATAATAAATCTTTCCCAAATATATTATAACTTCCTGTCAAAATATTTGAAGAGAGCGGATATTTTGTGGAGAAACCCTGTCGGCTTTATTGAGATCCCAAGTGTTTGTATATTGGGAATGCTCACATAAAGAGGTTATTTTGTTATATAGATATAAACGACACTATTTTATGATAGATCCTTAGACAGTTGACAACAAAGTTATAACAAACAGGACCACGAAATGACTTTATAATAACAATTATACGTGCATTATGTACTGTCATAGTCTGTAAAAAATATTTGCGATTCCGCTCATGAGTGCTGAAATACCGATGTAAAAAGTTAGTAATTGTAAGAAAATGATAAGGCTACAAAATCTAGAAGACTGCCTCGTTAGTCTCGCGGCATAAATGTGCGCGTGGGATTGGGAGGCCTCGGGTTCGATTCCCGGTTCGGGCAAAAGTGTTACTGGGTTTTTCCGAATACTCAGTAGCAGCCCGGAGTCTGGTGATGTACCCGGTAACGGCAATAGGCTCGCCCCCTATTACGTGGGACCTAAAAATTTATGGCGAAATGTGGGTGTAATATTACACCTCTGCCTACCCCTTCGGGGATACAGGCGTGAGTCTATATATACAAAATCTAGAAATATCGTAGCATGGTGGTATATAGCCAAGTTACTAGTAAAACATGTATAGAAACATTTGTGATATGTAATGTAGGTCAAGTTCTCAGAGGTACATACGCAAGTGCGTCGCTGTACGGAGTCGCCAAGCCGCCGGCTGGTGACAACACGCACTCAATATTGTAATGTGTTTGTGCCCAGCGGCACATCCACTGATTGCGACCTTCAATATCCGCTCACTAGGATCACTTTGTAAATGTATCCCACCCAACTGCTTTATTTTCTCCAACAAGGACTCAATATTTTGCTTTCATATGAAAATGCCGCTATTTACATTGCCGTGCTATTTACACATATTTGCTTTCTCACGAGATGTGTAATTGCAATGAATCAAATAATATTTACTCCAAGAAAGGCCTCGCTTATTACGCGAGAGAGTACGTGAGAGATTGTATTTTTGGACAGAAGAGGAGAGTTGGCTGGTGTTGATTTTACGTGTAAAGTAATTTATATTCATTTTTCTTTTATTTGTGATATAAGTAGGTTTTTATTTCATAGAATTGCCTTTTTCTTTTTGAAGATACATAAAAAGAAATACAAAACACACTGTATGAAGGGTTCCGCAGCTGAATGGCAAGAACGCCTGTCCATCAGTTCATTCGTATGTAACAGCTTCTTTATTCCGAAACTATTAAGACTACACAGTTGAAACTTGGTTGGGATTATGTCAACTACTTTTCGATGTTTTGATTGGATTCAATAATTTATTTATTATAGCTCGATCAGTGGTTGTGGTCAAACACAGTGCTACAACTTAGCTCCGGCAGAGGCACCTGTATCATCATCATATTCATCATCATCAGCCTTTAACAGTCCACTGCTGGACTAGGCCTCTCCTTTGCAAGGAGGAATTGGCCTACTATACCACGCTGGCCAAACGGGTTGGTATAGGGTTTGTATCAAGTTTTCCTTCTCTTACAGTGCTGTTCTCTGAATACCTACTATGCTCCCTCTGTCGGTTCTTACGACACCCATGGGATGATATGGGGTGGTGACATTCCGTATTCTTAATCCGTCACGACACGGACCTGTACCGTACCGTAAGTATGTGTCAGTAGTTAGGCTGACATTGTAAACCGTTAACCCTCTAACAACCACAGATTTTTATAGCGCATCTGCATAATAGCCGCCGTTTCATTTCTTGCTTGCTAAACTACATAGAATCTGAAAGTCTCTCATCAAGTGGCAATCAACTCTACAAATGATAATGAATATCAATAGTGTATATTGAACTAACAAGTTAAAACAAATTATTGCAAAGTAAATCAATTAGCAGAATAAACTGCAGTTATTGTTGTTGTTTAGTTCGTCTAAATAACGTTCACTACGTTAATTATACACTTCTAGATCTACAACTATTTTCAGTACAAATATGATATTTGCACATAAGCGATCAAGCTATTGAAATTTATTTTAGTACTTTATATAGCTATACCTTTCGTTTTCTTCATGACCTATGACTAAGAAACTTCCCCGTTGCCGGAAAATAATAAAAGAGCAACGGCACTATCCACTATTAAGTTTATTCTTACTTTTTAATAGCGCCGCGCACGGTCTGCGAGCTCCGACTACTCTAAGTGCTTTCATTTGCTCCAATTGGCTCCGTTACGACTTCGTGAAATTGCCACTTAACTTATTTCGATAAGACTTGTAATGATGATGATGATAATGATGATAATAATCTTAAATTTATTTAAAGAATCGTAATCTGGAAATATTTATTAAAGTAACAAGTAAAATATATTCAAACAGAATAAAACTACTTATGCAACTAAAGTATCCTAAACTAAACCAATAAAACTAAATAAATAAAAATAACAAAATAGGCGAGTAAAAACAAAAAACCCAAACTACGCGGCGTCAAAAAAATCCTCCGCAACGCTGTCGGCTGGTAGCGTGCCCAGAAGGCTGGCAGCATTGCCACGTTGTATGACAATGCTTATTCTCTCTGCAAAATATAAACCAGCCCTCTGGTCACGGAAAACGTCGTTCAGCCTTTTAAATTTATTAGTTGTAATTAATGATATGATATTGTAACTTTAGTAATAAACTGTACTATTTTTATCAACAGAATAAATTGAATTTGAATTGATTTTGACTGCAAGTCTAGATAAACTGCCTGCCTATCTACGATATAGGTAATCTTCATCTAACCCTAGAGACGTCCACTGCAGGACATACGCCTTCACCTAAGTTCTGTCATACATACCGAAACCGACAGAGCCCTTATGCAACCGCTTCTTGCGTTCTTTATCAATCATAAGAAAAAGCGACTTGTAAAGTACCTACTGGTTTGTTATGTACGATTACGAAACATTGGACTTGTAAATGTATTCAGCTTTCTAGCTAGATAAATGGCTTTCATGTGGCAATATATACTCAAGACCTTTTTTCAAATTACAAAGAAAAGTGTTTATAAATAAATCTCTCTAATATATTTATTTGGAGATAAGCTAAAAATACTAGCACGTGTAGGTACGACGACGTTGTTTATCGCTCTGTGAGGCGAGGGGTCATGACCTTGTGCTCCTTGCGACCACCAATAACTGTCAGCGCTAACACATTAATTGTACCAGTCATCATAATTACGAAACAACTTAAGACAAGTAAGAGAAGTCGTTTTGGAATGTTTATATTTTGCCCGTATAGTGACAGATCTTTTTGTAAAGAGCACAGTTATTTGATCAGATGAACATATCATTATTATTCTACGCACCACGAACACAACATCATCGTGTCCCAAACTAAGCAGAGCTATGGGTACTAGATAATGGTTAAACATACAATATCCTTCCTTTTTGTAAATACTTACATAGAGTCACTCAGACCAAGACAAGTATACAAGTTCAAGCACAGAAACTTTGACTTGCGTGGGATTCGTACCCGCGACCTTTGGCGTAGCAGTGGGTTACACACCCACTACGCCACGGGGTCGTCAAAGATTTTCCTGAGATATTGTTATTGACAAATAATAATATCTAGGAAAATAAACAGGAAAACATCGTGAGGAAACCTGTATGTCTGAGAGTACTCCATAATGTTCTCGAAAGACATGTGAAGTCTGCCAACCCGCACTTAGCCAGCGTGGTGGACTATGGCCTTACCCTTCTCATAATGGGAAGAGGCCCGTGCCCAGCAGTGGGACAGTGTAAAGGGCTGATGATAATTATTATTGACGTATTTTGCTGCTTTCGTTACAATGTTAATTTTTTACTTGTAAACATTATAAAAAGTACTGCATTTTGCGGTATCAGGCTCATGAATGTTATATCCAATTTAATACAGGTATCCCTGCGAAATAGATTATTCACTTTTAACAATGTTATTCATGTTTTGGTGGACAATGAATAGGTACGTGACTCCACCGTAAGATGAAAGATGTAAGTTAAGTTCGTACTGTATCTATGTTATTTGACTTTAACTCCTGTACCGTACTTTGAGGACCGGTACGCAACTATGTCATAAATGTATAAGGTAAATTCTATTAAATATAGCATTTTCTTCAATACGTAGAAGTATGAAAGCGAGCTTGTGCTCTACTATTATTAAGTTAGGATACATTAACAATTAGCCGCTGAACACTAACATATTAATAGAATATTCAAACAGCATCGGTTCTTATACAAATGTATTACTGTTACAATGTCTACCTTTAATTCAATTAACCTTACACCTTGGTATTTTAGTCAGGTTTGATGGAATGTAATTAGGAAGCCCTATACTTATATCCAAGTGAAAATTGAAATCAGTGGGTTAATTACTAATTTGGAAAAACGCTGAATTTTCTCGTTGCAAATCTTGATTCTGACGATTTTATATTTATATGCTGGCTATATTACAAATCAATCGTCGTCAATTATCGCTTGTCCCGCGCCTCGGAGAGCACGTTAAGCCGTCGGTCCCGGTTGTCATGAAGATCTTTAACAATCTATCAATCAATGGTTGCGGAGGTCAGAAAGGTAGTCGCTCTGTGGAAAAGCTAATATTCAGCCAAATCCGGTTAGACTAGAAAGCGGACCCCAGATTGATACTGGGATACCGCTAGGAGGATGATGATGACGCTGGCTATATTACAAAATGAAATGCGAAAGTGTGAAATATACTATAAAAATAATCAATCATAAAAAAAAAACTAATTTTTATGTCACTATATTCTAAGGAAGGCTCCACTTTGAGCTCAGACATCGGCACTGCACTTTAATTATCTTTATACACTTACAGTTGCTTTTTACACGCCTTAACTATGTCTATAGTCACCTCGAATTCCATTTCTATCCATTTGCAAACCAAATAAAAATGGATCCAACTTATTTTGTGTCAGAAGCTATAGGTATTATTTGATAGTGTTTGTACTGAGTGATTGATTCTTTGATTTCTTTCTTTCAGTGTAAAGTTAATAAACAGTATTTACATAGTGTACAATCTCAGGGTTGGTAACTTTAATCGATACTGTGAATATTATCTTTGAAATGAAAGCTATATACCTAAGTAGAAATTGTTCTTGCGATCTCTTGAAACTGTGAAAAAATTAAACTTCTACATTTAGGTACGTGAAAACAAGATACGGCCGTTTATGTCGCAAAAAATGTATTTTTCGACAAACGAAACAAAAGTCCATAAGGTACTTCCCGTTGGGCCAGAACTATAAAATGTGGCAGGCAACATCGTTACTCATTCAAAGACAAATCTAATAATTGGGCAAGTGCGAGTCGGACTCGCGCACGTAGGGTTCCGTACCATCCTCTATAAAAGAAAATCACGTTCGTTGCATGTATACTTAAATACTTTTTAGGTTTCTACCTGTTTATTAAGATCGAGTAACAAATTGCTTAAAAATTACGTTTGTTGTATGGGAGCCCCCCTTTATTATTTACTTTTTTTATTTAATTATTTGAAATGAAATGAAATGATATTTATTTCACGTTAAATAGAGTACATGCAGGTGTTACAGAATATTTTTGAACTTCTATTTAGCCAACAAGTGGCATGTGAAATGTCACATAATTTTAAATTTATTAGGTACAATGCATGCATACTAACATTTTATTACATTCATAAATTAGTCCTACACATAGAATATAATGTCATCATTGGTAGTACAATGTAATATATTTAATAAAAAAATAATATAATAAGAATTGTGTTTGATTTTTTCAACAATTACAACAGTTATGATGTGTACATTATACATAATTAATTATAACTTTTCATTGTACATGTACTAAAAGTGACATGACACTGATATTTATTTTGTCTCAAGGAAATCTTTCAGGGAATAATATGCCTTCTCTAATAGCTATTTTTTAACATGGTTCTTAAAAGGATTTAAGGGCAATGCTTTGAAACAATCTGGTAGTTTATTGTAGATTTGGATACACATTGCATTGCAGTTATTTTTATATAGACTTGTTTTTGGAATCATCTCAAGAACCAGCCGGTCAGGATTCCTAGTGTTTCTTGGATATTTATCTTTTGCCTTGGTGAAAAGGTTTGGATGCGTTTTGACAAAGATTGATATTTCTAAGATGTACATACAGTATAAGGTAAGTATGCCAAAATTTTTAAAATGGGGTTTGCATGACTCATCTGGAGCAATCCCAACTATGGCTTTTATGCATCGTTTTTGTGTTATGAAACATCTATTAGCTTCTGGAGAGCTACCCCACAATATTAAACCATATTTTAGCACAGAACTGACGTAACCATGATAAGCTAACAGGGTAGTCTCTTTTGTGGAGGTGTTCCTAAGCTTACTTAAGACATAAACAAATTTATTTATTTTGGTACATGTAGCATCAATGTGTGGTTTCCAATTGACATTCTTATCTAGTGTTATTCCCAAAAATGTTATCTGATCTTTCTCACAAATGCTTATATTATTAAGGTTCTTGGCTACTGATCGAATATTTTGAAATAGTATATAATTAGTCTTATTTAAATTTACATTCAGATTATTACATTCTAGCTATTTTGTCACCCTAAGGATCGTCTCATTTATTTGGTCACTAAGATAAGTCAAATTGTTGCATGTCAAAATTATGGAAATGTCATCTGCAAATAGAATACTTTTATAATGTGTTATGTCAGGTAAATCATTGATATATAAAAGGAATAAAAGCGGGCCTAATACACTGCCTTGCGGTACTCCGAATTTGTTCACTTTGAATGGCGAGCTACTGATCGTTAAGGCTGAGTCATGTCCTATATATGGCATGTCTACCCTTTGTAAACGGTTCTTCAGGTATGATTCAATCCATGATAATGCTTGTCCCCGAATTCCATACTGTTCCAATTTTAGTAATAGTATTTCATGTGACACGAAATCGAAAGCCTTGGTCATATCAAAGAATATAACCACTGTTGGCAACTTTTTATCAATGCTAGTGACAATTTTATGAATTAAATTGAAAGCTGCTAAAGTTGTGGACTTTCCCCGTTGAAATCCATTTTGTTCAGGTTTTATTATATTGAATTTATTTAGAAACGAGGTCAGGCGTGAGTGCATCGCCTTTTCAAATATTTTGGATAAAATAGGAATGAGTGTGATTGGTCTGTAGTTAGTCATATCAGTTTTGTCACCTTTTTTATAAATAGGTTTCACAATGGATTTTTTTAACATTTCAGGAAAGGTACCTTGTTCAAATGATAGGTTAATTAGATATGTTAAAACAGGGGCAATAAACATAGCACTTTTTTTCAGTACAAGAGTAGATATTTCATCATACCCTACGGAATTACCATTATTTAAACTCATGACAATCTTTAGTATTTCCGAATCACTAAAAGGCTCCAGAAATATACTATTCTGAAGAGTAGTTTTGTTAGTGTTCTTGATGTAGTGCTGTGTATTACATAAGTCAATATAGTAGTCATTAAATCTACATGCTATTTCGGTTGGATTTATTATTGTCTGATTGTCTACTTTAACTTCTGTGATTAAGTTTTTCATTAAGGACCTTTCAGTGTCATCTTTTATGATTCTCCATGCAGCCTTACATCTGTTCCTTGAGGCATGTATGTATTTGTGATTACAGATTTGTTGGGATTTTGATAGACACTGTTTTAAAAGCTTTGAGTATTTTTTGAATATTTGCTTATTATATAGTGTCCTATCATTATAGAATCCATAGCGTAAAATTAGCTTTGTATTGCAACTACGTCGCAGTCCCTTAGTAATCCATTTAAGGTTACGTTGTTTGTGAGTAGCTTTATACCTCACAACAGGAAAGCATAGATTGAAATATAGTATCAAGTCATTGTGAAATGAGGTAAATGCTTTGTTAATATTGTTTTCTTTGTAAGTCTCACTAAAACTAAGGTTGCTTATACAACTACAGAACTTTTTAATGTGGTCCGGGTGGCAATCTCTCTTATAAATAAATACAACATTAGGTTGCTTAGTTACGGTTTTGACAGGTATGTACAGCATTTGAGCTGTGTCATGATCGGACAGCCCTAACCTTATTACCTCACTATATGCCTTGTTGATTTTACTTCCTATAATATGGTCAATACAAGAATTCTGTCTAGTGGCTTCTTTAATGTAGAATGTCAAATTATAATTCTTTACAATGTCAATCAATTGTTGAACCACGCTGGTATGCCTCAAAGTATTAATATTAATATCACCGACCAGGATAGTTCTTCGCCTTTTTCTATAGATAAATTTAAAAAGAAGTAGGTCAAGTCGATGAAAGAACATGTTTATGTTAGAGTGTGGTGTTCTATAAATGCATATAACACTAATATTATGTTCAGATATTTCTACACCACAGCACTCAAAATTATCTTTGCATGAATAATTAGTCAGGTCAAGGGATTGAGTTTTAATTCTAGAATCAGCATATATGCAGACTCCGCCTCTAGATTTATCTCTGCAGTATGTAGAAGCCAATGCATAACCATTAATCTTAGCATTCGTTTCAAAACCCTTTTTAATGAATGTTTCTGAGAAGCACAGAATGGCAGGTGGCTTATTATGGGTGCTTTAATCATATAATGCTACTTCTATTAGATCCCTCTTTGAAATAAGACCAGCTATATTTTGATGAAATATGATCAATGGTGTATTAGCTTGTACAACCCCTGGTAAATGTATTTTCATTGAATTTAGTGTACTTGAGGAACTAGTTGTGTTTAGGTGGTGTACTTTATGCCCGAAAAAACGTCTCTGTTGATGTATTGGAGACCTCTATACAAAAATTGTCTGTTTGGGTTTCGGCATGTACTCTAGTCCGGATGTCACACATACATATTTTGCGATTAGTTCGATGATAACTAGTTAAATAATATTCAAATTCAAATTCAAATTCATTTATTTTGCTAAAACATGGTACTTAGTGAGTTTTTACAATAGTTTATAATTAGAATCACATGTTTTGCTGGTAAGGCAGCATGCAAAAAGGGAAAATAACACGTAATATAAAATTATGAAATTTAAACAAGATACTAATATAAGAAAATCGAATCAAGTACACAATGTCAAAGTACACAATGTCAAATTATAAAATGTCATCATAGTGAACATCATGAACAAATCGGACTTAAAAATGTTTCTCATTAAGGTACTCAGTAATAGAATAGTACGCCTTTTGAATTAAGTACTGTTTAAGGGCAATTTTAAACTGTCCAAGCAATGCAATTTCCTGTATATATTTGGGCAACTTATTATACACCTTTGGAGCCATTGTAAATATACTTCTACTATATAAAACCGTTCGTGATACTGGTATACGCAATTTTTGGGGATTACGCGGGTTATTGCAGCTCTCAAATAGATTCAAATGATTTCTTAGAAATACTGCACATTCATAGATATATAAACACGGTAATGTGAGAATGTTCAATGTTCCAAAGTAATGCTTGCAACTATCAGTTTGCTGTAAATTGCATAAAGGCTTGATGTGCATTATCACGTTTATTAATACGCATACCGCAAAGCAGCCATAGCCTAATGGAGAAACAGACTGCTACGCCGAAAGTTGGGGCATCAACATCACACCGCGCGCAGCGCTGACTTATTAAATTGTCAATTATAAAGTCTGCACCAGCAATCATAGTGGACTGTGGTAATACCCTTTACAAAGTGAGACTAGGACTATGCCCAGCAGTGGGACAGTTTATATACACGGCTATGATGATGATGTTCGGTACGATGTTTTAAGCCTACGCATATTTAGCTTCATAAAAGTTAATCACAATTGTTGCTGTAAGTTTTTTTTAAGTTATTTACATTTAACAGAGTACAATAAAACTTAATTCTAACAGTTCTATTTCAAAGTTATTTTATAAGAAAATATGTGTGAGGTGGAAGCTGAATGTTTTAGTTGGTAAAGCGAGGACACGGAACGTCGACTTCGAGAGTTTAAGTAAGACTTTTTGTTCGCGCTTAATTAAAAAAGGTAATTTAAAGAAGCAAGAATCCAAAGTTATTCAATACTGTTTCATTATTCAGTGTTACATTGCGGTACGTGGGTTTTTAAACTTGATAATACAAAATGCTAGTAAGTTTAGAAATAGTGTGTCTTCATATCTAGTTCTAGGTACTAAAGAATGTTATTGGGTATGGCAACTTTACTTGCAAATGATTCTTATTTTCCTTCAGATTAATTAGAATAAGTTAAAACTGAATGGTTACAATTAAGACCCAGTTTAGTATAAAAACTGCTTTAATTAAAAACACCTATAACAATCGTCGTGAGATTGTCAGTAAGAAAATTATTATCGAAACACGATTACAATATTAGTATCGTAACGATCCACTCTCTTCGCACATACAACATGTATTGGACACGAAACAAAAGTGTTGACAGGTACATGTGTACTGTTCGGCGGCTGATGAAGGTAGCTGCCTCACTGCCTCCAGCCGAACATGGATCAAGTAATGTGTCCACATCGGCTTGTTACACTTTACCTATATGATTCTATGTAACATTGTTATTCAGTGTACATTGTATATTATTTACGTTTATATTCACTGGATAATTGTTGTTGTGGTTAGTGACTGTTAAACTATATTTCGTGTTTTAGATTCCTATTCAAGACAAATCTTTCTGTGATGAGCACGCTCGCTATTTGCTTTCTGTATGAGTGTACCTACTACCTGCTTTCAGTATGAGCCAAAACTATTGGGCGCAAGAAGTTGAAATTTGGCATGTATGTTCCTTGGTGACCGGAACCAACCTGAATGGATACACTAAGAAGAGAATTCCCCAAATTTCCACTTATCGCGAATAAGCCGTTAAAATGAAAAAATGTGCGTGCGTACCTGCGGGCACCTACTAGTTTATATAATATAGTATGTTTATTATATAGACTCACGCCTGTATCCCCGAAGGGGTAGGCAGAGGCGTAATAGGTATTACACCAACATTTCGCCATGAATTGTTAGGTCCCACGTAATAGGGGGCGGCCTATTGCCGTTACCGGGCACATCACCAGACTCCGTGCTGCTACTGAGAATTCGGAAAACCCAGTAACACTTTTGCCCGACCCGGGAATCGAACCCAGGACCGCCGATCAGAAGTCGCATACGCTATCCACTGGACCACGGAGGCAGTATGTATTTATATGTATTTAAGTTACATAGTATGTATTTAAGTTAAATACATACAAAACTTACATAATTAATATAAGATTTTTATCAGTTATCTTGTTGTAGTACTGGATAGTACAGGCTCAGTTCAATCTCAATTTTTCAAGGTAGTAGAGAAAACTTCTTGCACATAATCTACAAATTATTGTACAAAGGCGGACTTAATGCCATTGGCATTCTCTACCAGTTAACCTTTGGGTGGTGCAGAGACAATCATGGACAATCATGGACAATCATTATTGTTCATTGCAAGGTAGTATTGTTTACTGGAATTTCCCAAGTTTTTTTTCGTGTTGCTTTCCAGTGTTGATTAATCTTCCACCAAAACACGTAGACAACAGATAAATGGGGATCCAATTCATCTATTTCGCACTCCACAAGATTAATTGTCTGTGCTCAGACAAAAGTGTACGAATCGTGTATCTCACATGCTGTTAATAATGTTAGAGTTTATTTGTACACTAGAGGACGCCAGCAGCTACGCCTGCATTTTTTTAAATTTACCCGTTTTGGCCGATCCCGTGGGAATTTTGGGAAATCCCTTCTTAGTGCACCCCTACGGTCCCCAAGGAACATACATGCCAAATTTCAGCTTCCTGCACCCAATAGTTTTGGCTGTAGCGTGTCTGTCAGTCAGTCAGTAACGCAAGGATTTTATATATTAAGATTTGAACAAATAAAAAGAGTTAAAGTTATAAATAACTGTTATACATTTAAAAATATTTTGATCGGATACACAAAAGTGCTTGCGGGAATTCGTGGGAACGGAACTGTGCGTAAAAGAAGTCAAGTGTTAAAGACAAGTAACTTTGTAACAATTATATGATCGGACAGGAGCATATATTGACAGGAATAATATAGGAGCTTGAACAAACAGTTATACAACTAGAGCAATATTAACACGCGCCGTTTATAACATATTGTCTGTAAATTAGTTTAGCCATGTAAAAATGCCACAACGAGTATGATTTCAGATAAATATAAATTCGCTAGACTTTACCCGCGCCTCCGCCCGATTGAGTTAGTGAAAGCCGTACAAAAATGTATATCGCGTACACTCAGACCGACCGACGCGGCCCTGAGACTTCACTTTAATATATATATATATATATATGTATGGATTATTTTACTATAACAAATTGTACTTAAAATATTTGATGTCCATCAAAAATAAAACATAACTTAAAAATATGACAAAGCTGGCTAAGAATTACCTACCTGGACTTGATGACATATCAACTGAAAACAACACTTGAATATGCATTGTACCCAATAGTCTGATTCCTACAAAGCGAAATCTATATGACATTTTGAAAATACAGCCCAGTGTTCTGGGACATTATTCAATTCGTCCAATTAAAACAAAAAAACATTTTGTGGAGCATTGTCATACATATTTGTAGGGACACATTTCCATGCGTTCGCTCTCGCTGTACCCCGAGGCATTCACTTGGGCCGTCGCTAACATGTTTTGAACGCGAAATGGACGGTCAGGGTGGCAGGGCACATTGACATGGCGGTTCAACTAATATTGCATCTGTATGAGCGATGTGCGACAACCGAGTCTATCCGACGGGTAATGGTAAAAGGACGCATGTAAAGTAAAAGGTATCACAGTCAAGAGAATTGCATAACTACACGCTGGAAACTACTTTCAAGCAAAGTTTATAATATGTTTCTACATAAATGTAGCTCATTTATGCAGTCCATCTCAGTTGTATCATAAACAGCGCGTTATCGTGAATGTCACTGCATAAAGGAGCTCAAGGGAGCTCATATGCGGAATATTGTAACGTTATGTTTTAACCAAATTTAATTCGGAAGATCTACCGCACTGCACAAGGACTGCGATTGACCACGTGACGTCAAGCAGGCCGTAGTTCTTTGACATCCTTCTATTATTAAAAGTAAATATACGTATTGAAATCAAATTACGGTTTACGGATTCTATCGTGGTTTTGGTTAAATTACATTTAAATCGACTCTTTGTTTTTCGTGTGGGTGTGTGGCCAACTCTGATGGAGATTTCTGACCGCCCGTAGGTCTCCGACATGGCCCAACGATCCTTATCCTTAGAAAAGAACGTTTTAGTTTCTTTACAGGAACCGTCTGCCGTGACCACGATTTATTTATTTTATTTTATTTATTTAGGTTTGCTAACAGATGTAACGGTAATACAAGCAAATATTATAAACATCTAAAGTTATAAGCAAACACCACTTACACTTTCAATAACAAACATAAGTAAGTATTACTAATAACAAGTTAAAACAAATTACGGATTACAGTTTAGTTTTTTTTACATAGCATATTCCTTTTCCTGATACAAAAATTACCCAAGCATACAGAAATAAAAATACATTTATAAGAAAGCATTACATTTCAATGTGTAACATTCGCGTAAAGCCAAGAAGATACTAAAAATATACATAATACGTATCTTAACATTGCATAGTTTTATGCGCTAAAAACGTCATACACTTCTTGTAATAAGATTTGGCTGAATTTGCGTCAGTCACGTGTCAGATGCTGGTCATCGCCGGACTCTCGCGGATGTGTTCCCATTCTGCTGTCCGACCACATCCAGCGGCAGTTATTATCAATCTACGTATCAATGAAGCTATTCAGAGCACCCGTTAACTAAGTAAATACTGTTATGTACGATAATACAGTGGACCTAGAGCAACGTAACAAAGGCTCACAGGATTACGTTGGAGTATAGCACACATATTATTCACGAGTTCACTTGAGTAAGTACGAAGTAAATCAGCGAAATATGAGCAAACCAAATTGCGCTGCTACTGAGTACAAGAGAACCAATACCTCCTTACAATATATGATTATTACTCTAGCTAAACGCTCTAAATCTGAGCATATTCCACCGCAACAATAAACCAAAATTATTAATTAGATATGGTACATGATCATCTTTGATCGCTCAGTAGCTCCTTGGAATTATTTACGAGCCATCGGGGGGCCAATTCTTCTATTTTTATATGACATTGATATTATATTTTGAATTGACTCAGAAGCGGTATTCTGATAACCTAATGTCATTATCGTATAATTTGAAATAAACAGTTATGCGTTCACACATATTTTGATACTTGTTTAAATTAACGATCTCGTTACAACTTCGTTCAATTGTCAGATAATTTAGAAGAATACGCTTTTTGTGACGTAAGTATGACACTGACATGATATCGAAACTTTATATTTAGGAGAATTGGGCCCCAGAAAGCTGACGCACATTGTTTTTTCATATCAAAATCACCACGAAAATCGCTCAAGATCCGTAAAACATTCAGATTTATGTGCCAGAAGATTACTTATGCGCGAGCTCAAATTCTTATTACATGTTTGGGTACAAAATCGAGAATTTTCGCCCACATTTTCTTCCGAGCCATTTTCCAATTATTCGAGGTGCTTTTTATTCGGTTAGGTCGCCCTTGACTCGGCTCGAGGCCTCGGCTTTCGACCGTAACCGAAACGTTTACGGGTTCTTCGCTATTTTTAAAACTCTTTAGAGGAAAGGTTTTGCGAACTCAGTGATTAAATATTTTTGCGCAGTTTTTTGTTTTGTAAGCCCACAGGTGTTTTTGTAAGTGGCGCTATGTATATTTGGAATTTGAATTTAGCTGACTGAACTGTAGCCGAAAATGTTTGAATTACCATGTGAGCGGTTTTTGTAAGAATCGCTACGAAGTAATATTTTATGCGCCAAAGTCAAAACCATTTTTTAAATTTCTTTCTTTTTTAATCGCAACGATTGAAATACGTTGCGGGATACAATTACCTGTGGATTACATTTTGCCTTTCTTTTGGTAAGCAATTACCTCCACCCATGGACACAAGCAACACCACAGGAGTCACAAGTGCCGCCCCTTGGGGATGGGAAAAGGAGGAGGAGCGCGATAAGGGAGAAGGAATAGAGAATAGGGCCTCCGGCACTCTCACTAACCGAACGTATTGCAACAGTTTAGGTACCTACTGTTACTTTGGGTCGATTTTCTGTAAGAGGGTAGTACTTCCCCGGTCGAGCCGGCTCATTCATGCTGAAATCAGCAAGGCTCTAGTACCCTATGTGTGGCTGCTCCTCCGACTAGCGGGATCCTCTGTTCAGGTAAAGTGATCGAGCCTATAGCGTACTGGTTTCAGCACTCGCCGCCGCTTAGCACTGCACTGAGTTTTGTGGGCTTGACCACACGAGACAATATTTTGCGTGACACACAAATTTTGAAAACAAAAAAGACTCAGATGACATTCGACATGAACATGATTTACATGTATTTCTCTCTTGTATATCCCATGAAAGCAGCGATAGCCGAGTGGAAAGACCGACAGACTGCTACGCAGAGGGTCTGGGTTCGAATCCACGGCACGGACAAATGACTTTTCGAAGTTAAGTCAAGTTAAGTGCGTATTAAATTGTTAATTAGCGCTTGCTAAATGGTGAAAAAAAACATCGTGAGGAAACCTGCATGTCTAAGAGTCCTCGATAATGTTCTCGATAGACATGCAAATTATTGTTTTTTTTTATAGTAAAACTAGCTGACCTGGCGTACTCCATGTCGCCTTTTTAAGGTATAATTTCTTATTCCTTTTTTTTTCTAAACCACGTTTTCAAGAAATTCTGAACAAAGCGATTTTAACCTTTTGCGATTTGTATACATCATACAATATTATTTAGCTGGTCTTAGCGGCCTATCGAATATACAAACAAATTGTCATACCGTTTCGGAGCAGTATTTTTACTATCACTGTGACACGATATTTCTTTTTTGACACTTGTAATCGCCCGGCGTTCAACTGGCCGATAAATATAAAATTAATGTTTGAGTTGGACTACTCTGATAACTTACGGGTTTAAAAAATAGATTACGACCGATCCTCTGATGTACCGAATATATATGCATATAAAATTTCATACAAATTGGTCCAGCCGTTTTGGAAGAGTATTATGACAAACACTGACACAATTTTTTTACACTCGATCTAGTGATATGATTAACTCACTCATATGGCTATTAAAAAATAGTGGTAGGCGACTAAAAAGTGAAAATGCAGGGTTATACCTATGTATTTTTTGTCACGTTATAAAACAATAAAAATAAAATGTCCAAAAAATAATAAATATTTTTTTTTGGGTTTGCCACCCCTATGACTTGGGGGTTTGAAAAGTTGATTACGACCGATTCTCAGGCCTACCAAATAGACATACAAAATTTCATACAAATCGGTCTAGCCGATTCGGAGGAGTATTTTAACTAAAACTGTGACACGAGAATTATATATATATGGATCGCCTGATGGTAAGCGATTACCGCCGCCCATGGACACAAGCAACACCACAGGAGTCACAAGTGCGTTGCCGTCCCTTGGGATTGGGAAAAGGGATAGGAAGAGGAGCGCGATAAGGGAGAAGGAATGGAGGATGGAGCCTCCGGCACTCTCACTCACCGAACGAAACGCAACAGTTTAGGTACTGTTACTTTACGTTGATTTTCTGTGAGAGGGTAGTACTTCCCCGGTCGAGTCAGCCCATTCATGCTGAAATCAGCAAGGCTTTACTGCCCCATGTGTGGCTGCTCCTCCGACTAGCGGGAGGATCCTCTGATCAGGTAAAGTGATCGAGCCTATAACGTACTGGTTTCAGCACTCGCCGCCGCTTAGCACTGCACTGAGTTTTGTGGGCTTGACCACACGAGACAATATTTTGCATGACACACAAATTTTGAAAATAAAAAAGACTCAGATGACATTCGACATGAATATGATTTACATCTATTTCTCTCTTGTATATCCCATGAAAGCAGCGATAGCCGAGTGGAAAGACCG
The DNA here is from genome assembly GCA_944739405.2 of Euclidia mi. Lineage (NCBI taxonomy): Eukaryota > Metazoa > Arthropoda > Insecta > Lepidoptera > Erebidae > Euclidia > Euclidia mi. The sequence goes on from OX123184.2 coordinate 260,063, forward strand.
ACAGACTGCTACGCAGAGGGTCTGGGTTCGAATCCACGGCACGGACAAATGACTTTTCGAAGTTAAGTGCGTGTTAAAATGTTAATTAGCGCTTGTGCGCTAAATGGTGAAGGAAAACATCGTGAGGAAACCTGCATCTTTGAGAGTTCTTCATAATGTTCTCGAAAGACATGTGAAGTCTGCCAACCCGCACTAGGCCAGCGTGGTGGACTATATGGCCTTACCCTTTTAATAGTGAGAAGAGGCCCGTGCCCGGCAGTGGGACAGTTTATATGCAGGGCTGATGTTGATGATATCCCATATGCTGATGAAGTTAATCTTCCTCAATAATGTCTCTCTGCGATGCGTCACGGGATTTGCACATACTTGCCGTAGCTCTACTATAACAATAATTAGTCTCGCTAAAGTAAACAATCTCCAATATTGCATTAAAACTTGTGACGAACTGTGAAGTGATTACTTGTGCTAATTTATTTACCACACATTATTATTGCATTATCGAGTTGATGGTCGATTCCGTCACCTTTAAATGTCAGCGCGGGGTAGATAACAATGTCTATATAACGATGCGATATAAAGGTCACGAGATAAAATTAAACCATTGACACCTTCTGTTAATAATATGATGCTCTATGACATTCGAGCAGACCATTAGCAAAGAGCTTAGATATTTAATTGCCATTAGCTAACTGCGTATCTGATTATGATGTAATCGGTGGCTAGAGAAGTTATATTTGCTTAAATTGCCTTATTTCGAAAAAAGGATAATGTTCAAAATTGTATGACAGCAGTGAAATTGAATATAATATAATAGTAAAACAATGATTTCACTGCTGTACTCAGTTGTATTTCAGTTTATTACCGGCGTAAGTCGGTAATCAGGGGACAAAAGGTAGCCGTGCCCTTTTGATGTTATAGACTCACGCCTGAAATCCCGGAAGGGGTAGGCAGAGGTGTAATATTACACCCACATTTGGCCATGAATTTTTTGGTCCCACGTAATAGGGGGCGAGCCTATTGCCGTTACCGGGCACATCACCAGACTCCGTGCTGCTACTGAGAATTCGGAAAAACCCAGTAACACTTTTGCCTGACCCGGGAATCGAACCCGGGACCTTCGATCAGCAGTCGCATACGCTATCCACTGGACCACGGAGACAGCCCTTTTGATGTATTTTAATCAAAATTCGTTAAGCAGTTTTTGTATGTAAGAGTAACAATCATCAATCCGAGTGGATAAGGAGTGAGTGGATGGGTATCCATCCTTACAAACTGTCAAGTTTTTAATAAAAAAAGATAGTTTAATCAATATTTTTGTTGTTGTTTACGGTGATACTGCAGATATGCCGATTGGCCACGTGTCTACAAGTATTCCACGAGCACTCGTCCTTGATGACGAGAGTCCACTTAAGTTGAACGTCTATAAACGTGACGTCACGGCTATAAGTGTCATATAACGATAATGTTCACTCAAGGCTGACAACACTCTCGTGTCAGAAGTACCAACGAGTAATGCTTGATGGTGAATCTATGACGTATGCCATGGCTATTTAATTATCAACCTATCATATCTTTTTTGCGTGATGTCGGATAATTATATTTCTGTCGTGGACGTTAGATGTCATAATAGTTGATTTTGTTCGTTGTTGTACGATAGATGGCGTCAGTTGCATGTAGCTACCTCTACAGTCTTGGTCTTTATTTAAGTTCGCAATGTCGGTACTTCGACACACTACAGTAAATGACGTCTACACACTGTTGAGATTTATCACTGCGGCGGTATTTACATTTTCTGATGACTGGATTCCAAGTAGCTGATAATCTATATCCATCCTCCCGGTTGAAATTGTTATATTTCTTTATTTCTACCGCTTCACGTACTATCCAGGAGTAATAGTGACGATTGGTGGATAAGACTTGTGGTTGATGCAGTTCTATCCAGTGGTTTGGGCCAGACTCAATGCTCAGCTATAGTCAGTCTCTCCGCGACCACGGTCGCTACAAGACGATTGAAACGTCGGAAACAAATAAGTTTTTATACATTAAATAAGTTAAGTTTAGGCGATTAAGACCCGCTTAATTATTTTGTAGGGTGTAATATGTTATTATACCATCCAATCGTTTCTGATTAAATCTGTTAATAACCTAATATTTAATTAATTTCTATTAGATTTCTTCACTGTCAACCTAAGTAAGTATATTTAACATCAGCGTATTTTAAACCATTTATATTTATGTGTATAATCCATCATCCATAACCCATGTGTATTTATGTGTATCATCCTACAAAATAAGTCTATAATCCATTTTAACGTGACGAACTGAACTGTTTTGCAATTCAATGTCAGTAGCTTCCCAAAATCAAAGGCATCTTTTGTTAAGTATTTGCCTTGAGCCAATACATTTCCATCTTTCTTCTCAGTAAATAAAATTGTTTTGCATTATAATCCGGTACAATTAAATTGATTCTACTCTAACACGGACACTTAACCTGAAAAGTACCAATAGTATACGAACAGTATTGAAATAGTGAAGCTCTTTTCTTAATGAAGTCCTTTTTATCTTCGGGTATTGGCTCATCAGCATATCATTCGACAGATTTCAGGCACAACATTATTTTTGTCACTCAACATTTTCTTGGAGACTTGCTCTGATGTATCTGTTATCCAGTGTTATCTAGTCTGTTCACGTCGAGAAATAACGACTCGTAAAACTCGCGGTAATCCAGCTTTATTATCATTAAATCTCTCTTTTGTTTGCGGAGTGATATGCACTTAAAATCAATAATCTGCCGCCATTCTATTGACATATTTGTAAGCGTAGTTGCTAACAACATAAAATTATGTTATAATTCATTGAATGTTTTAGTCAGGATACCATCAACATTTAACATGTTAGGCAGCCGTATAAAACAGTCAGTGATACGCAATACCAGGTACATACGACCCTCTATAACAAAATTATAAACAAGATTAAATAAAGTGTTGAATTTCAATAAACAGCTATTTTTAGTGATCGTGTGTGTATGAGATGTTATTAAATCAAACAATGTCTTGACCTGTGTATTCACCGAAAAAGGGGCGATTCTAAAAATAGCTAAAGCTTTATTACTTTATTTTTTATTGCTCTGAAAAGTCGCGTCGTCAACGTGACCGGCGTCACTTATGTGCACGACCAATATGTCTGGAGTCACGTCGAGGCAGAATGAGGCGAGACGAGGTGAGGCGTACGAGAACCTTTGTCACAGATGTTGGACGCGGGAGCCAATTGATACTGGACTGACATAGTGATACACACACGTACGACCTGCTTTGTAATTAACTGGAAGGTTACTGACATGAGGTCACTGACCTTATTGCAAATTACACCAACTCACAGTCAATATATCTAAAATGAGATAAGTAAAGTAAATAAGTAAGATAAGTTGTAGGCTACTTTTGTAATGAGAAAATGTTTCAACATGAGACCTCGCGAGATGTTTTTCGTAAAACTACAATTGGCGATATTGGGGTCGTGTGTTGAGTGAATTTTCGATATCGCTGATCCAAACTATGAAAACTCAAAGCACTTTTTTTTCGATGTCAAGGCCAGTGCCATATATTTAAAAAAAGTCTAAGTGTTATCGTCGGCACAATCAACAGCAACTACGTTGAACAGTTGTATCTACTTGTGCGCATCAGCATAGTTGTGAAGGCTTCGCGGCAGATAACGCGCTGGGTGAAGTCGACCCACTTTCTGAAACTTTCTACACTTCTAACCACCCGCAGCTTCAACATCTCAGTGCTTTTAAAACTAACTTTGATTCTGAATCTTCGTTTAGTAGGTTCTCTGTGCTATATTCAGGCGGTAATAACAGCTACTCATAGTTTCGCTTTAGCTACAGTCTGCTCTTACTTTTATTAGGTTCGGCTGTAGGTAAAATTTTAAATTAAATCATTTAAAATCGGCTAAGTTTTTTAAGTTAGGTTTATGCATATTTATTTATTTATATATATTTTTTATGTTAGGACATGGTAATAATTATCAATTCATTATGTTTTTCATATTTTGCAGCGATTTATGTCAGTATTATAATACTGATGACAAGCACATACTGCTGATAGTTGTGCGGCTGCTCCAGAAGGCTTTTGTCAATGTAATTGTCTTCATACTTTGTTTTATTCTTATTACTTTAATATTGATGCATTACAGTTAATTTACTGTACATAATGGTAGATCGCCCGGAAGTCGAGACATGGAGACAAAATGCGGCGTTTCGTTTAAAATTCTTTAATATCGTTTAGCAAATACTTTGCATGTGGGGAACCGTAACAAAAACAATAAAAGCTTAAACATAACGCACGAGTACACACGAGCCTCGCACTCGACACTCGACACACTACGCGCCAACACAGAGGTAGTACCAGTACGGGCATCCATTGTCTACACTCTGCGACAAATGTTGCGGCACTAATGTGCTAGCTGAAAATAGACTCTGTTCACTAATGTTAAGGAATAATTCAGCTCGTTTTAATGAACTCGGAATATTGCTTAAATATTGTAGAATGCACGGGCTTACGGGCATTTTATTTTATTTACAAATAGTATTTATTGTGTAACACAAGCGAGCTAGGTGCTTACTGCTACGGTAGAGATAGTTGTTATGATTTTAAGTGGTTTATGATAGTGGTTCATATTCATACCACCGTTGCGTATATGGAATCTATACCTTCACTCAACGCTCATGACGTCAGGGACCGTGTTGCCGTCGGGTATATTTTCAAATCCTCAACACGGCGGTACATATTTTTATGGTATACCCGAACTCAACACTATAGAGCGTTGTGTGAAGGTATAGATTCCAAATACGCACTACCGTTAAACGTGCATAGAGTGAATTAATTGACTTTAGCCCATGCGTTCATATACAATAATGTGAAATATTTATTTACCTCACTATTGTTGATGGATGGAAAAGTTTATTCAATTTTCAACAAGCCTATATGCTACTGGACACTATCTTGCACTGCACCACTAGACGTCATTTTACGTATTTTATGGTCATTTACTTAAATAGCAAACAAAAATACAGCGAAAGATAAGAAATAGGTGTTTTTGTTGAGTAGTTTCTTTAAAAATAACTACTGAAAATTGCTTTAACCCTGTTGCTACTGAAAGCTCGCTGACGAAAATCTCACTCACCTCTCTTCTTAAAACCGTAATACGACTTAACAACATCATGATAAGTAGTATTAGGCTTTTAAGAAGATTTTGATGCTGAGAGTATGAAATTTTTTTTCCTTTTGATTACGATTCTAAAGTAAATGCATGTACTAACCGTATTCTCTCGTTTTCCATAAATTCATTTGCACTAATATTGTTTGCCATAATTATCCCTGATCATAATACTTACTTGCACTATTATAATTTATACTAATAAAGTTTGCCTTAACAACTCAACAGTGATAACTTTTATTTGCCATAAAATGACTTTCTATAACAACATATATCATAATAATTAGTTTCCATAGGTAACACATCTCATAACCGACTCTTGACATAATCAAAATTTGATACAATTATGAAAATATTGTGAGGTCGAAATTAACTATCGTTAATACCCCAACACACTGCAATCCGACTCGGATAGGTTAGGTTAGGGTTCTCTTTTGACCCTTAACCCAAAAATAGGAGCCCTGCGAAGCAGGGCTCCGTCAACTTAGTCCACATTCTTCACACTAGTTTAATAAACTGAAGTTGAATGAATTATCATTAACACCCCGACTCAGTGCAATCCAACTCGGATAGGTTAGGTTAGGGTTCTCTTTTGACCCTTAACCCAAAAATAGGAGCCCTGCGAAGCAGGGCTCCGTCAACTTAGTCCACATTCTTCACACTAGTTTAATAAACTGAAGTTGAAAGAATTATCGTTATCATCCCGACTCAGTGTAATCCGACTCGGATAGGTTAGGTTAGGGTTCTCTTTGACCCTCAACCCAAAAATAGGAGCCCTGCAAAGCAGGGCTCCGTCAACTTAGTCCACATTCTTCACACTAGTTTAATAAACTGAAGTTTTTCAACTTCAGTTTATTCTCTATTTTCTTCTTAGATTATTGAAAACGAAAATTATAGGAATTACATTTATGGATTTAAATTATTATGACACTTGATCGATTATGACCAATGGAATTAGTGAAAGTCATTTTATGTCATTTCACGATTATGACAACTGGAGCGTTATTTCTAATGAAATTATGGCAAATACCAGTATGGCATATGAAATTATGGCATTTTAAATTATGGCAAACATTAGTAAACCTGTACTAACATAATAAATTATAATCATAAACGTGTTCGATGCACCTCGTCTCCTGCTGACCGAGCACTAAGTGAAGCACGCACTTGTGCCACTTAACAGCACTGCACACACTTACGTGCAAGTCTAGAGGACACTACTTCATAAACTGGGACGTGACTCTTAGTGCCCATTACGTAATTAATTAGTATACATAGAACCGATATTTTATAGGTATGCAGGTTTCCTCACGATGTTATCCTTCACCGATAATGAAGCGATAATTAACAATTGAATACGTACTTAACTTCGAAAAGTCACCAGTGCGTGTCGTGGATTTGAACCTGAGACCCTCAGCGTAGCAATCTGTGGATATCTTCACTAGGCTATCGCCTTTCCATCTGATGATTATATGAAATCAATGTTCCGAAAATTGCCGCGCAATGCAGCAGTTTAGATCTAATGCCAGAGTTAGATATTTAATAAAAAAGAAAAATATTTCAATTATTATGTAAAATTGTGTAAAGCAGTTTACTACATCTCCCTACTATATATCGACAATCCACAAAGATCGTGTAGACTCATTACAGCTACGCGTTTGTTGATCTCTCAACCGTCATATTAGAATTACACACAGCCATATCATAAAGAGTACACTTTTTTTTTTTTTTTTTTTTATTATAAAGAACCTGTCAAATTGACTTCACGCTGCCTGATGGTAAGCTGACAGTGAAGTCCTATTGGGAAGGCCACCATCCCCAATTGCTGGTTAAGCAATGTGACATGATGGCCCTCACTTTGACGGCCTTGAGAGATGCTTTTTCACGCCCCGCTTAAAGGACCCAGGATCAAGGGAGGAAGGAAACACGTGAGCTGGCAGTGAGTTCCACATTTTTATGGTACGGCAAAGGTAAGACGTACCGAACCTTTTCGTACGTGACGGTATCTGATCTACCGTATAAGGGTGGCACCTTAACCCGGCACGTGTTGTTCGGGATAGGAAAGGAGAGGGTGGGATGAGTTGAAAGAGTTCTTCTGAACACTCACCGTGATACAATCGGTAAAAGACAGCCATTGAGGCTACGTCCCTGCGTAATTGCAGAGATTCAAGGGACGTAGTAGCCTCAAGGTCACCTATGATACGGACAGCACGCCGCTGCATCCTATCAAGGGCATCTAGCAGGTACTGAGCGGAGCCGTTCCAGAGATGAGAGCAGTATTCCACGCAGGGGCGAACCTGAGTCTTGTATAATAGACACAGCTGCTCCGGCGTGAAAAACCTCCTCACTCTGTTCAGGACTCCGAGTTTTCGAGATGCCGATTTAATGACACCCTCAATGTAGTTTCTCTGGTTGAGATTGCGGCGTATGTCCATACCAAGTATATTTAGACTGTCCTGTATCGGTAGTGGAGTGTCCAGAAGAGAAGGTTGGGGAAGGAATGGAGATAACTTAGCTGAAAATGCGCACACCTGTGTCTTCTTGGCGTTGAACTCGACCATGTTTTCAGCACCCCAATTCGAGATGCTGTTCAAAACCTGGTCAAGCTCAGCGACAAGTTTTCGCCTATTTTCCTCAATGTCGGCCTGCTTAGCCGCAGGATGGCCGAGATACCGCCCATGCACGGTACTGTCATCTGCATAGCAATGTATGCTCCCGAAAGTGAGCATATCATTGATATGCAGAAGAAAAAGTGTGGGCGATAAGACGGATCCCTGGGGCACACCAGCATTTACCTGCATAAACTTTGAATTTAAGCCTTCGCAAATAACTCGAACACGTCGTTCATGCAGGAAGCTAGCAACCCAGTTGCACAATCGAGGTGGCAAGCCGTAAGCCGGAAGCTTGGAAAGAAGCGCACGATGCCAGACTCTATCGAAGGCTTTGGAGATGTCGAGGCTGATAGCCAACGACTCCCCGTGCCTGTCCATAGCCTCACCCCAAAGGTGAGTGACATACGCTAGAAGGTCGCCCGTTGATCGTTTCGGTCTGAAGCCATATTGTCGATCATTGATAAGAGAGCGATCTTCTAGGTAGCGAACGAGTTGGGTGTTGATAATCCGTTCGAATACCTTGCAGAGAATAGGGGTTATGGCTATGGGTCGATAGTTAGCTGGATCAGAACGATCCCCCTTTTTGGGAATCGGTTGTACGTTCGCCTCCTTCCAAGCCTGCGGCACGACGCCAGAGGAGTAAGACAGGCGATACAGGCGTGTAAGCGTTGGAGACAACTCGGCTGCACATTTCTTAAGAACAACCGCTGGGATACCGTCGGGACCACTAGCTTTCCGGACATCGAGAGACCGCAGTATCGCGCGAACATCGCATTGCCTGATGCGAACATCAGGCATGGAGTGGCCGCAGTGGTTTATAGATGGCGGCTGCGAACCACGGTCATCGATTCGGGAGTTGGCCGCAAAGAGATTGACAAGCAAGTCAGCTTTCTCTTGCGGCCCATGAGCCAGTGATCCGTCAGAGCATCGCAACGGTGGCAGCGAAGACTGGCAGAAATTGGATTGCACGGCTTTGGCCAGCCGCCAATATCCACGGCTTCCCGTAGGGTGCGACAGAAGTTCTTGGCCAAACCGTGCAACGCGCTGTGCATCCGCTCTGGTGTATGCCCTCTTGCAGACCTTAGCGGCTCTGTTATAGGCCGCTTTGATGAGATGGACATTCGGATCGCGACGAGACCGAGCCCTGATCCAAGCACGGTACGCCGACTGTTTTTGTTTAACAGCATCGGCGCACTCGCGATCGAACCAGGGCCGAATTCTGCTGTTGCTGGTGACAAAAGTGGATGGAATATAATATTCCATACCTAACAGAATTTCCCCAGCAACAGCAGACGCACTCTCCGAAGGATCCCTCCCACCAAAGCAACGCTGAGACCACGGAATGGACGCGTAATAACTGCGCAGGCCATCCCAATCTGCTGAGGAGTAGTGCCATAAGCGTCGCTTTACGTCCACATGTTGTGAAGGCGCAGCGGTTGGCACTGAAGTGCAGACCAAACAGTGGTCGGAGGAGCCCAATGGGGCTTGAACCGACACACTGTACTGGTCAGGATGACTCGTCAGCAGAAGGTCCAGCAAAGAGGGCGCTTGACCCTGAATATCTGGTATCCTGGTGGGCTGGAGTACCAGTTGGGCCAGGTCATGCGTGAGAGCAAATGCGTGAGCAGCCCTTCCCGCGTGGTCTGTTTTGGGAGAGCCCAACCAGGTCTCATGGTGGGCATTAAAATCTCCCAAAAAGACCAACTCAGCGGTCGGAAACACACACTAAATACAATCCGCAGACTGACACATTTACATTCTGTTAACGAAGGAATCTAGTAATTACCAAAATTGAGAAAGCCAAAATGTCATAGAAAAGTCATTCAATTTTCATTGTGAAATTATTCGGAATGTAATAAAAGGATTAGCAGTTTCCAAGAGGATCGTTATGTAATTATAAGTGCTTAAAAATAAAGGAATAATATTTTATAACCAATCTCATTAAGCCAACAGATGATCAAATAAGCGTCTAACAATTAAAGGAACGGCGTCGCAAAGTTCTAAGTGTTTTACGAGGAATTTTTCCTCAATTATCGAACAAGTTTAGTGAGAAGTGATCGCAGTGAGGCGGAGTGAAAACTGGCGAAGTCACGGAGTTACGTTGTTGTGCACAAACAGCGTTTGTTATAGACAAGTTGACCTACATCGCAGATATGATACAGCGCCCACAACGAACATATTATGATCGATATTAATAAAGAGTTATCAGGTTGATCGATGTTCCAGATTAAATCTATAAACAAACTTGATGCTCGTAACTCGATAGTTTACTTTTATTTCCTAAAATGTTAACTTTATACTTTCCACGACAGTATAGGCGTTATAACAATTAAATTTCTATAGTGTGTAATTTAATGTCCTTCAAATCTTTGACTATGTCCAACGTGACAAGATATTGTTACGAATCTTTTGTAGATATTATCGTATTATGAAAATATATATTTTCAGTGTGACGCATGTGTGGAATATGAATAGGTATCAAATCATTGGATCACGCGTGTCGTCACGTTGGATGGCTGTGGGGAGAGGAAGTGACGTGTCACGTGTCTCGACGGCACACTGATGTGACGCACCATGTGCGTACATTTATAACAACAATGTATTCCATCTTGGGAAATATTGGTTGTAATAATATAAAATACTTTTAACTTCACATTTAATTTTAGCTATTAAGCCACTACGCATGAATGCTTACCAACAGCGTATATACAATGGTACGTAATGACGTACCTATCACTTGTTACACAGAGGATGTTTTTATTTTCGTTTATAATTCAGCAGTCGGTGAGGCTTCAGTAATGTTTGAAAATCCGGCTTATACAGCGGCTAGTTACATAGACAGGTCGCGTCGAAGGGCGAGGGCGCAATAACGTAACGATTACGTAAAATATTCCATTTCAAAGGCATTGAGCCACACGGGAGAGTAGCGGAGATACTTTTGTCAGACGAAAGTTTGGAACAGTTTCTGTAGAAGTGAACTGTAGACGTAAAATGTTGCCTAGCAGCCTATATTAAGCTACTATTCTATTGAGCACAAAGAATATTCTAGATACAAATTCAGTTCTTAACACAAAGCATTTAGTTATTCACCGTTTAAATAGCAAACTTTCCAAAAGGCTATCGCAAGTCGTTAGCCAAATTCGCAACTTGGTAGGCAAGCGCTTAAAATCCGAAAAAAAATAAAATACCTTATCCACAGCACGCACAAAGTAAAATTCATAATTAGTAAATCATCATCATCCTCCTAGCGTTATGCCAGTCTCAACCCGGGGTACGCTTTCTAGTCTAACCGGATTTGGCTGAATATTATCTTTTCCACGGAGCGACTGCCTGTCTGGCCACCGCAACTCGATGGAATAGCGATATTCCATGGAATAGACTAGTGTCAGTTTATTTTAGAGGTCCTGACGCCCTATAATGACTTGACAGCCGAGACTGACGGCTTAACGTGCTCTCCGAAGCACGGGACAAGCGATAATTAACAATTCAATACGCACATAACTCCGAAAAGTCAGTGGTGCGCGCCGTCGGCGCTTGTACACGATAAGAAAATACGCCGGGCCTATGCAAGAATTCGTGTCGTAACTAGAAAAGAACTGTGTACACTGCTCGCAGCGGTGCACGAAAAAGATCTTGTCTGCCCAAGACACGATGCGGCGAACGTTGGTGCGGAGCGGTGGGGGGCGGAGTAGTAGGGTTCACACAGCCAGGTAAGTAGTGATCTGTGGGTAGTTTTTGTTGTGCGTTTGGTGTGGACGCGTATTGCAGCCTAGCGTAGAAAATGGCTGATGAGTTACTTATAACTTTCGTAGAGGGACAACCGGTATTGTGGGACAAAACTTCAACAGCTTATTTTCATGCGAAAATAATCCACAAATTTTTCCTCATGTTGTTGCAATAGACGGTAAAGGGAAATGAACCCACCAAACTAATTTTTCTGTTAAATAATTGGATGAACCCAGTAAAGTATCTTGTTTTTTGTTTCCATTTTCATTTTGTTATAATAATAATATGCAATTATCATTCTTTTTTGCTTTGTAGTTAACATTTTTATAAATAAACGAAAATGATTATCAGACTTGTTATTACTTGCGCACCCTACGCCCGAATGACGATTGCACGAAAAAAATCTTGTCGTGTACACAGTACACCTTCCGATCTGTCTTGTCTGCGTAAGACACGAAAGTTTTCGTATGTAGAACAGACAAAATTCTTGTCGTGTACACGAAGAATTTGTCTTGTCTGCCGCAGACACGGTAAATTTTCTTAACGTGTACAAGCGCTCGTTAGCAGTCCGTTGGTATCTCCACTAGGCTATCGCTGCCTTATAATTAGTACGAAAATATTTCCCGAAAACATGTTATGTCTGTAAAGTAATTCTTTCATTGCTTCTAGATAACAAAGTTTACGTTTACTTGTGCAAAGTTCGAAACAAGATTAACTTGAGATGTTGTCAACATCGTCTAAGTCGGCTATTTTTAACTTTTAAATACAATTCATTACGTTTCACCAAAAGCTTTTTAGATGTAATCCTTACAAACGTTTTATTTTGTAGTATGTTCATGAAAATAACTAATAATGTCACATAAATATTTACTTGTTTTGCATAAAACGAGCAAATTGACGCAAATGGCCAGATTAAAAGCAAGAATGACAACGATGATGTACATGTATACCTATTATTTAATCTTAGTTATAATAGTACTTAGGCTTGGAATCAGAAAATTATTTCGGTCACAAAATAATTAAGATGATAGTCTAGCAGTGCCCCTTTTACTTGATACGTTTACGTAAACATAGTCATATATCTTCCTTCCAGCAGTATTGATCATAACAAGCACTTATTCACGCCAGCTACTTGAAGCAGGCCAAATAATTACCGGTTTAAATACTGTGAGAAAGTGGCTCCGGGTCTCAACTCTCAATAGGCGAGACTTCGTTAAGAGCCAAAGATAGTTGAGCCAGTTAGCCACACGCAAACGCCGGCCGCCATTAAGCACCCAAAGCCAAAAGGTTCATCAACTAAAGTTTTCAGCGGCCAGCACAGAATCCCATAGTTGACGATGTTCAAAGTTTCGTGTAAGCGCTAAATACTATTTAGCTAAGGTACTCAGTCTCTTGTTTGTAGCAAAAAGGTTAAATGCTAGTAATGTTCGACCTAGTTTTAAGATTTAGGTTTGTTTGTGACCTAAGTGGCTGTTACTTCATGGACCCCGCAGTTAGTGCATAATTTGCTTGCTTTTATGTTTTAAATATCTAATCTAGTTTTGTATTTGATGTAAACCTAGCTGTGTAACCAAGTTCAACCCCAGCGTGAGGAACTTTGTCTATACATAATAATATAAAAAGCTATTGTTTTCCACATTGTCTTAGAATGTATTACAAGTATGTGAACAATAATGATTTAGTGTCACTTGGCTTATTATTTGTTTATTGGATTATCAATTAATAACTGTATTGTCATCAGGATAATATTTCTTTAGTTAAATTTAACATGCTTTCGCCTTTACTAACTTATTGACGATCACAATATGAGTAGCTGTAAAAATATAATAAGTAGTACTTAGTAAGTTTTTATTATGAGCGCTAATGTTGATACATATCTTACACAATCAATCTTACTAAATAGTGTCTATTTTTAACGTTGTTCAGTCGTAAAATAAACTCATAAGTCTAGAGGACACTACTTCATAAACTGGGACATGACTCTTAGTGCTCATTACGTAATTAATTAGTATACATAAAACCGATATTTTATATGCAGGTTACCTCACAATGTTTTCCTTCACCGATAAGGAAGCGATAATTAACAATTTAATACGTACTTAACTTCGAAAAGTCACTGTCGTGGATTTGAACCTGAGACCCTCAGCGTAGCAATCTGTGGATATCTTCACTAGGCTATCGCCTTTCCATCTGATGATTATATGAAATCAATGTTCCGAAAGTTGCGGCGCAATACAGCAGTTTAGAGCTAATGCCAGTTAGATACTTAATGAAAAAGAAAAATGTTTCAATTATTGTGTATAATTGTGTAAAGCAGTTTACTACATCTCCCTACTATATATCGAAAAGACACAAAGATCGTCTAGACTCATTACAGCTACGCGTTTGTTGATCTCTCAATCGTAATATTAGAATTAGACACAGCCATATTATAATGAGTACACTAAATACAATCCGCAGAACACACCTGACACAGTTACATTCTGTTAACGAAGGAATCTAGTAATTACCAAAATTGAGAAAGCCAAAATGTCATAGAAAAGTCATTAAATTTTCATTGAGAAATTATTTAGAATGTTATAAAAGGATTAGCAGTTTCCAAGACGATTCATATGTATAATAAGTGCTTAAAAACTAAAGGCACCATTTTTTACAACCAATTTCATAAAGCCGACTGTTGATAAAATAAACATCTAACAATTAAAGGAACGGCGTCGCAAAGTTCAAAGTGCTTTTACGAGGAATTTTTCCTCAATTATCGAACAAGTTTAGTGAGAAGTGTTCGCAGTAAGGTAGAGTAAGAATAGGCGAAGTCACTTAGTTGCGCTGTTGTGCACAAACAGTATTTGTTATAGACAAGTTGACCTACATCGCAGATATGATACAGCGCCCACAACGAACATATTATGACCGGTATTAATAAAGAATTATCAGGTTGATCGATGTTCGAGATTTAATCTATAAACAAACTTGATGCTTGTAACTCGATAGTTTACTTGTATTTCCTAAAATGTTAACTTTATACTTTCAAGACGGTATAGGCGTTATAACAATTAAACTTCAAAACTGTGTAATTTAATGTCATTCAAATGTTTAACTATGTCCAACGTGATAAGATATTGTCACGCATCTTTTGTAGATAGTATCGTATTATGAAAATGTATACTTTCAGTGTGACGCATGTGTGGAATATGGTATCAAATCATTGGATCACGCGTGTCGTCACGTTGGATGGCTGTGGGGAGAGGAAGCTGCGTGACTCGCCGACACACTGATGTGACGCACCATGTGCGTACATTTATTACAACAATGAATTCCATCTTGGGAAATATTGGTTGTAATAATATAATAGTAAGCAAGCAAAAATACTTTTAACTTCATATTTAATTTTAGTTATTAAGCCACTACGCATGAATGCATACCAACAGCGTATGTACCATTACGTACCTACCACATGTCACATATAGGCTGTTTTTAATTTTCGTTTATAATTCAGCAGTCGGTGAGGCTTCAGTAACGTTTAAAAATCCGGCTGATACAGCAGGTAGTTAGATATACAGATCGCGTAGAAGGGCGAGGGCGCAATAACGTGACGATTACGTAAAATATTCCATTTCAAAGGCATTCAGTCAAACGGGAGGGTAACGGAGCCACTTTTGTCAGACGAAAGTTTGGAACAGTTTCTGTAGAAGTGAACTGTAGACGTATAAAAAATTTTTAACAAAAAATAACCGCCTCCAAAATCTGAAAAATGTGTGAAAATAGCACTAAAAAGTAAAAAATAAATTCCGTTATTTTTACTTCAATTTACTTATAATAAACATCACCTATTCAACTGAATATTATATACTTGTACGAATTATACGTATCTACCACTTAATTCACATACCTGATACAATACATATTTTTATATAACTAACGAACTAAATTAAATACCTATCACCAGAAATCAGATAAGTATATTATATTTTTGGACTAAGTACTTAGAAAAAAATATTTTATTAGGACTATAATATACAATTATACTTATTTTTTGGAGTCGGTGCCAGCCAAACATTTTAGTAAATAATTTCTTGATAATGTACAAAATATATGAAAAGCTGTATTGATACGATAATTTAGCAAAACTTCATCAAACTTGTAAGTAATTTACAAATGACGAGAAATCTAATCAACAAATATAAATCAAATTTTGGGAAGTTTTCTATAACACAAAATATATGTACCTAAAGTTACATTAATACCACAATGTAGGATCTAACCAAACCTATTTTGCAAATAAAGAAAACAACGCAACCTGGCAATAGGCGCGACAGCCCAGTTACAAATTAACCTAAATACCTATTTACAATTACCTATCTAACCAAAACAAGAACTTAAAGCGATACTTGGAACAAATCAAATTCTGAGAAGATTTTACAAAAAGATCTCAAAATTTGAAAAACAAGAAAAATTTAATTATGTAAAGATGCAATACTAAAATGCAGCAAGAACAAATCAAACCTATTTCAATGAACACAGATTTTATGTTAAATAACTCTGAATAACCACAATCCACTGCAATACAATAATTACCTACATACAAGCGCATAGAAAAAATGGATATCTGAGACAACCGCCAACCACGTCTGCCCCCACGCGTCTGCCCTGCCCGCGTTCGGGTCGGTCACTTAATAACATCTTTAATTGTTAAAATCTCAGCTGGCACCGACTCCAAAAAAAAGTATAATTGTATGTCGGAGATTCGAGAACGGAACGTCAAATCTTAATAGATTTGGGCGTGTTCGGATACGATGGTTGGCAACACTGAGGTCGGCAGTTGACAGCTGTCAATGTCATAAAATGTTTTATAAGCGAACGTGGAGCCATCAACGGGCTCTTTTGGCTACAGACACAGCGGAGAAAACAAGTGTGGCCTACCTACGTCCGACTTCGCCGCGTTTCCAAAAGTAATCCATTTTCATCCGAGCTACGTGTGCATATTTAGTTTGTGAAGTGAACTAATTAGTTTGAGTAAAACCTATTGAGTGTATACCGAGTCTTATTTACCTGAAATGTACGATGGAGGAAGACCTGAGGAACGAAGAACGCCCATATTCTCCTACGTTACCTACCTTATACGTTATCAGAAGTTGGATACGAGCACAACGACCCACGTGTTCAAAATCAAGACGCTAGGAACGAAAAATAGTTGGAACTGCAAAATTGCAATTTCCTGACGCTGATCCAAGCCATGAAAATACCTACTACATCGTCGCATGGCCTTTGTTTACCGGACTTCGATCCTGAGCAACAATATGTAGATGCACGTATTTTGGTGACGACTGCAGACATGTGATTGGATCATCGAGATCCGCATTGCGCCCCGCTAATGGTCGCACTAAGCCGGGAATTGAAGGGAGGAGCTTCGACCTGGCTATCTACCGTGCCGTATGCCGTTTCCTGGGATGGACCTGTTCAATGAAGTGTGCCAACAAGGCGCGAGCGAAGGCGGCTGCTAACTGAATCAGCTGGGTTTTCAACTGCAAACCGTGGTGAGCGTATTTTGTCTTTTTTAGTAACGGTAGTTGTAAAACATTCTTGGTTAGCACAATATCAAGACTGCTACGCGTTTAACCTTGGAAATGTCATAATTGTTGTGGTGATGTTGCCACCACATCGTACCGAGTGTTGTGGGTTCGATTCCTGCACGTAACACTGAGTTGTGGAACCGTTTGACTTTTACGGTGTCGTGTTTGTCATGGTATGATCTCATGAATAACCTTCGTTTTAATAGCTTAAAGAAGAAAAAGACAAAAAAAATGTGGGTAGAACTGAACGATTTCATTGCTACCTTTGCTGTGTTTTATGTTCGCGTATGTTTGTCTGAGTACCACTGTGACCTAGCTATAGCGTAGATATCGAACGGAGGTTTTAAGTTTGATACGCCAGTTAAAAAGAAAGCGATTATTTTTATTTCTTCATGCGAGAGTGGCTCACACTCGCGAACCTTGTGATCGTATTATGCTTGCTTTCAAATAGATTATCTTGTCTCGGTCTCACTTTATGGACTGTAATAGTAACGAGAGTGAGCGTACAGGCCGACTTGCATTGTTTGACAAGCAAGTGCGTTTGAGTGAAACGTGCTAGTTATTGTTCTAGTGCAGTTGTAATATTGGTTTTAGAATCAACATGGGTGTTGATTGTTGCTTTGGTTGGTTTTCTGCTAAATCTAGAACAATAACTCCGGTCTAGACTGTCCTTCGCAGGGCAGCGGCGCTCGGGTTGTTAGATTAATCGAATCGTACGTACTGGGATCGTAGTGTAAGACTGTGCTGTGATTGCGGCTGGCCGTGCTGATTTTGTTTAGAAACAGCTTGTAGCTTTCTCTTAAATAGACGTGTGAACTGCAGTGCTGTTTAGACATGTGCAGTTGGTTGGTCAGTGTAACCTGACCATAGTCGAAGGATATTACTAGTGCCATTATTTTACCGACTCGTGGTGTTGGTAATCCCTAATGGTTTTCGTTTAAACGTCATCAGAGCCTAAGTAAAAATGGTTTTTGTTTAAACGTCATCAGAGCCTAAGTAAAAAGCGACTGTTTTACTCGTTGTAGTTATGCATTGTACAGACGATCTCGGTGTTGCAATTACACCTGCTTCTTTGTGTGCATAAATTTTTAACATGGCACATTAAAATTTTTCTTACTCATGATTATTAGATGGCAACACTAGTTAAATTTAATTAAAGGAGATGTACCATTTGGCCATACATTATGGGCCTGGCACGGCCAAACACAACACCATGTGTGTTTTGAAGATAAATGACTACTCTATTAACCTGTATAATTTCTTTTTAAATAACTTTTGGTGGAAATAAGATACGAGATATTTAAAATGGAAATTATTCCGCAACTAAATATACCTCATAATTTAATTTTAACATAAATATAATACCTAGATGTAAATAAAAGTATGTCTTTGCGTCTTAAAGAACAAAAACTACATAAAGAGTGGCCAATAATAATGAATAATCACCTGTGTATTAGGGAACATCGTACTATGTATACTCGTCCAAAAAAGCTAACCACAATCACAAACACCGCTGCATATTCTTAGCATGGGTAGAAGGTACTGATCATTATTATTGAATTTATATTCAATTACATTACATTAAAACCGTACGAATACACCAATAAATCAGAGCAAAATATTTACGATACACAGTAGCAACACGAATGACATAACAGATAAAACAAGTGTTGCAAATGGTTTGAAAAAATATTTCTACTATCGATTAAAAAACAAAACGATTTTTACCGATTAATAATTATGGAATGTATAATAAATTATATATTTCTTGATTCTTTTTACAAATATACTTATAAAGTAAATAAAATATATTGTTTTCTAGTATAGTAATAAAAATATTATTTCCTTAAAACAATTTCTGCCTACCTTACTTCATTTTATTTCTAATGCTGGCAATATAAGACATTCATCCGCTATTACCATAGCTTATTCAAAATAATTAATCTTTAAAAACTAAATTCTTTCACCGATACTCTATCAAGAAACGAAAACGATGTAAAATTTTTAAAAATTATATGTTTAATTTCAACGATTCACAACTTTCTGGCCGCTACAGGCCGTATTTGGTCTTTCTTCTTTTAAGATTTTACGCGCAAAAATTACCTACGGTGTGTTTTTAAAATTCATGTGATACACTGAGAATTTTTATCAGGTGCCCCGAGTTCTCTGGCCTATTCCAAGTTATGCTTAGGACGTTTAGGAGTGATAGTGTTTCTAGTAGAAGATTCTCTTTCTCGATTATCAGACGTAGAAGAAAATGATTGAGTTATCATCGTAGTGCGTTATGATAATCACTTTCAGAGATTTTAATTTTCATTGTAGGTAGAACTAGGTTAGTGATCCTTAATAGTGATGATTGTATGTTTAACTTTTTTCTCATTAAATGGGTAGTTTTTTAGTCGTTTTTGTGATAATTCTGTGATTACCGCGTTTCCGTTGGTGTAGATTTGCATAAACTGGATAAGCCGTTTCTGTGGCTGCATGTGTAGCCATGCGTTGCCGTTGGTTGGACCGACAAAGAGCTTTTCTAGATAGCCTAGTTTACCCTTAAGCTTTTGTGTTAGTCATACTCTCCAGTGCGCAAACAACACAGTCGTAAGTGCATTTGTCATAGTATCACAAACGTTGTCCATCGTCTTGAACGCGAAATGTCTGTTGCTGTATCGCTAGTGATTAGTTTAGGATAAGCTTCGTATTTAGACTATCCATGACGAAGTTATAACGCTGAAAAGACTGGTTGGATACTTGATAGTAACCTTAACATCTAGAGCATCAACCTAGTAAGATTTTCTTATAGTCATGTGATAAGTAAAACCAAACCAACATGTTGAACAAACTTAGTTTAAGATTACTTTATTACGCTCGAAATGATTATCCGGGTGGTATTGTGTAACCGGATGGAGGTTGCATAGCGTGATGTTGAAGACGCGATGGATGTCAGTGTATGAGCAATGCAATATTTTAATGAGTTTCTTATTATTTGAACTAGTATGCGTGTCGTTCAACATGTCCGCTTCGAGAGAAAGAGTTAGTTATGATTATCATGAAAAGCTGTGATGAGTTTGCTCAGAGTATCTTTTAATGCCCACCGACTGGTGCCATGAATGGCTGAACGACTAGGATTACTGTTCGAGAATTAGAGTACATTAAATTGTGGTTGTTGATCGCCATCATGGATACCCTGCTACTCAAGTAGCTCTCATTTTATTTTTGATCACTAAAATTATCTACCTCTGGTTTCTGTGTCGTATGATAAGAGCGTGTTGCGAGAATCTGAAAGTACTCATGGACAGTCGATTGGGTATCTCAGATTTGTAGTCGTTGCATCTATGTAGCCAAAGAAAAAATCAGGTTGGTCGAAGGTAGCTTATCAGTTCTCGCCATGTTCGCATCTGGTTTTAGATTTGTCAGTGGTGAAATCCAGTTTTAACATAGCTCATTGAGAGTCTGTACGGGTGTTACGTTATGTACAGTTGTTAATGAATTTGATGATCGCTTAAAGTTGACGAAGTGCGGACGTTGAATTAGTCTGAAAGAACGGATACTCTATTCAGTGGGTATACGATGAGAGGAATCTTTGAAATACTGTTGGTAGATTTATTTCCTCTTTGGGTAATCCTGGTGGCCAGCGCAGCCTGATGGCTGGCGCCATCTAGTAACCGGCGCCGCCTAGTGGCCGGCGCCGCCTGGAGGCCGGCGCCACCTGAAGGCCGGCGCCGCCTGGAGGCAGGCGCCGCTTGGTGGCCGGCGCCGCCTGGTGACCGGCGCGGTTTGGTGGCCGGCGCGGCCTGATGGTCGGGGCAGCTTGGTGGCCAGTGCGGCTTGGTGGCCAGCGTAGCCTGTGTGGCGCGCGGCCCGTGTGCGGCGTGCGGCCCGTGTGTGGTGCGCGGGCCTGTCCTGTGTCTGGCTTTCAGGAGCCAGGTAACTGGTAAAGCTAAAGCCTATCTGGCCGAAACTGGCAATGAAAATGAAGGTAGTTTATTAAAGGCATTTGGTTAGAAGATGTAGAGTCCAAAGACCTTAGCTTAACTGAATGATGAATAAAATGTAGTGGTGCTTCTTTCTGATTAGTGAACAGCAGTTAGTATCATTACTAAGTTGGTAATCGGAAATATGGCTCGATTTAGGTGATGTGTTCGTTGTATTGCTCGTTGGAGGCAATAAGTAATCTAAAAGTCACTCGAGGGAGGTGACATCGTTTACGTCACTCGATGGAGGTGGCGTGAGTTGCTATTGCTCGATTTAGGTGATAGCAACGACACTGGCAAGGTTATTGTCACTCGATGGAGGTGGCAATGAGTCGCTATCGCTCGATATAGGTGATAGCGACGACAATGGGTACGTCACTCGATGGAGGTGATTTGAGTTGCTACGCTTGTGTAGGTGATAGCAACGACGGTGAAGGAAAACACCGTGAGGAAACCTGCATGTCTGAGAGTACTTCGGAGTGTGCTCGAAAGACATGTGAAGTCTGCCAACCCGCATTTGGCCAGCGTGGTGGACTATGGCCTTATTGTCACTCGATGTAGGTGGCGTGAGTTGCTATTGCTCGATTAAGCTGATAGCAACGACACTGGCAAGATTATAGTCACTCGATGGAGGTGGCAATGAGTCGCTATCGCTCGATATAGGTGATAGCGACGACAATGGGTACGTCACTCGATGGAGGTGATATGAGTTGCTACGCTCGTGTAGGTGATAGCAACGACGGTGAAGGAAAACATCGTGAGGAAACCTGCATGTCTGAGAGTTCTTCGGAGTGTGCTCGAAAGACATGTGAAGTCTGCCAACCCGCACTTGGCCAGCGTGGTGAACTATGGCCTTATCCTTCTCATAGCGAGAAGGGGCCCGTGAACCGTGACACTTTTCGCTGATTAACGTTTGTGATATAATTCTCTGATACTGTTCATTGATGAGAGAGTTGCTTTCATAATATTGTGATGTGATGTTAACCCTTAGTGCTGTGGTTTATTACGTAACGAGCCCTATTCTTTAACTAAACGATGATCAGAATGGGCCGAGCTAAGACCTTGAGATATTGCAGAACGTTTTCGTTTTGCAAGAGCATCACCCAGGGCACCTACAAGATGGTCTGACACAATCAAGAAGGCGGTGGGCGCCAGCATGAAACGAGCCTTACACATATGTACAGCCTGGAGACACATATGTGTTCGCGATCTTCAACAGTGAGGGACCGAGGACGAAGAAGGAGGAGCATCACACAGGGGCGTGTGACGTGTCAAGATGGCCGTGTCGGAGATTCGAGAACGGAACGTCAAATCTTAATAGATTTGGGCGTGTTCGGATACGATGGTTGGCAACACTGAGGTCGGCAGTTGACAGCTGTCAATGTCATAAAATGTTTTATAAGCGAACGTGGAGCTGTCAACGGGCACTTTTGGCTACAGACACAGCGGAGAAAACAAGTGTGGCCTACCTACGTCCGACTTCGCCGCGTTTCCAAAAGTAATCCATTTTCATCCGAGCTACGTGTTC
Source organism: Euclidia mi (assembly GCA_944739405.2). Classification (NCBI taxonomy): domain Eukaryota; kingdom Metazoa; phylum Arthropoda; class Insecta; order Lepidoptera; family Erebidae; genus Euclidia; species Euclidia mi. The sequence goes on from OX123184.2 coordinate 282,681, forward strand.
ATAATTAGTTTGTGAAGTGAACTAATTAGTTTGAGTAAAACCTATTGAGTGTATACCGAGTCTTATTTACCTGAAATGTACGATGGAGGAAGACCTGAGGAACGAAGAACGCCCATATTCTCCTACGTTACCTACCTTATACGTTATGTATATTATAGTCCTAATAAAATATTTTTTTCTAAGTACTTAGTCCAAAAATATAATATACTTATCTGATTTCTGGTGATAGGTATTTATTTTAGTTCGTTAGTTATATAAAAATATGTATTGTGTCAGGTATGTGAATTAAGTGGTAGATACGTATAATTCGTACAAGTATATAATATTCAGTTGAATAGGTGATGTTTATAAGTAAATTGAAGTAAAAATAACGGAATTTATTTTTTACTTTTTAGTGCTATTTTCACTCATTTTTCAGATTTTGGAGGCAGTTATTTTTTGTTAAAAATTTTTTGAAATTTCACTTCGCATAAAAACTTTCAACCCCTATTTCACCCTTTAAAACGGTAGATTTTAGAAATCGCTAAAACACGTATTTGTTTTATTTCTAACCAGAAGTTTGCACACAAAATTACACGCTATCGTTTTAAAAATGACGGACCTCCCATACAAACTTTCTACCCTACATACTCTTTCAACTTTATATCACCCTCTTAGTTGTTAGATTTGAAAAAATCTAAATTGCGTGTTTATTTTTTCTAACAAAAAATATGTATATAAAAATCCTTCCTTAGTGGGTGCTTACGTCATAAAATGCATCGATTGTCAAAATTTCAAGTCTCAAGCCCCTGTGGATTTGGCTCTGCGTTGATGAATCAGTCAGCCCAAGCAATTTTATATATATAGATTTACTCTCCAACCTTTCTTCCTCCCGGTTTCATCAATACCTGGTAATGAAGCCCGAAGTATTGATCGCGTCTATTCTAGTGTCCACTGAAGAAAAGTCACAGTAAATGCTTAATTTCGTTTACTTGGATGACTTAATTTTAGAAGTTTTTAATGAAACTATTGGATTGATTTTGATAGAATTTGAGTTTTTAATGAAACTATTGGATTGATTTTGATAAAATTTAAATGGGACCCACCTGAAAGTATATGCTTTCAAACAAAAAAAGAATTTTGGAAGGTTATGAAGTAACAAGCATAAAAAAAAACCGGTCAAGTGCGAGTTGGACTCGCGCACCGAGGGTTCCGTACAAACCTGTAGGTATATAAGTAAAAGTTCACCAGTCATAGTTATGGTATTTTTATTGTAAAATGAAAACCATGACATTACAGTATGGAAAGCTGGAGGAGCATAAATTAAAGAAAAAGGTCTCTTTGTCGTTTGTAATCAGTCATCCTTTATTTTATATTAACATATATCGCTTATTTTATAATATATGTCTGTAATTAATAGACAAGGCATGTTGAGACTATATTTACTATTATAACAGCTTTTATGTACACATGTTTAAGACAAATAAAAATATCTTTATCTTTATCTAGCCCTGCGGCAGCCTTGCAAAAGTCTGCTGATGAATGATGGTAAGATTTTTAATCATAAGTTATTGATTTACAAAGTTTTAAGTGACTATTAGAAATCTGTTACAAAAATATTAATAAAGTATTTTTAATAATTATAGTATTTATTTGCGATAAAAATAAAACTATTACTAGGTGACTATTTGCACATAAAATAAAACAATAATTAATATTCTTAATAAAAAAAAAAAATAACAAAAATAAGTAAGCGGCGATAGCCCAGTGGTGTATGTAACAGACTACCGAGACGATCATCTCGGGTTCGATCCCCAGGTACCCCGGGCACACATCACTGACTTTTCGGAGTTACATATGTGTGTGTTTAAAACGTTAATTATCGCTCGCTTAGTAATGTGCCCGGTAGATGGCAATAGGCTCGCCCCCTATTACATTGGGACCGAAACATAACTGGCGAAGTGTGGGTGTGTAATACACCTCTGCATACCCCTTCGGGGATAAAAAGGCGTGAAGTTATGATACTTTATATAAATTTAAAAAAAAACATAAACGGAAATTAAAATTTTAAAGTATGGAATTCAGTATCAAATTTGAACCAGACCTGTAAATGGTGACTGAAAAGGTATGAATAGTACCACATTGAATATTGAAGTTCTAAAAACGTTATCTATAATTTTACTACTTCGTGTTGTGCTAGTGTTTATTAACGGAAACATGTCTATAGATGGAAAATATGTGGAAATTCCATTTTGGGGGTTCATTCTAAAATCAATATTGAAGTCTCCCACGACAATCAGATGAGAACATGAATTATACCTATTGAGGTATAATTCATGAGTAATCATTATTATAAGCAAATAGAATTCATTGTTGGTCGCAAATAAATGTATCGCTCCATGTGCCTCAATAGGTAAGGTATTAATACTGTTACATCTAGAATTTATTAACTCTATATCCATAGGAGTCATTCGACCGACAGTCATATTGTTTTAGGCTATTGCGAATGCCAGATCATCTCTTTGCCGCGTTATTTTAGTCATCATAAAGAGACAGAATGGTTCCCACAACGGAGCGCCAGCAAGGGGTGCCAATGGATTTCGACTACTATTTGGCTGAAAAACCCAGTTGTCATCTACCGGAGGTAACTGATTGAAGTCCCCGACGCTTATAATAGATATACCAGCAAATGGGGCATCTGTGTGAAATACTTGCTGCAATCTCCTATTAATTTGGTTAAGAGTTCTAATTCTTAGCATAGATATTTCATCCAAAATAATTAATCATACTTTTGCAAGTTTACATGCTTAGGTATTTGCGGTACTTGCTGATAATTCAGGAATTGTTTGGCCACACTGGGATACTGGAAGTCCAAACGTACTGTATACAGTTTGACCAACGATTCCAAAATCAGCTTTTCCCGTGTATGCACAAAGTAAGATTCTAGCATCGGCAGGATTTATACCCGGAACTCTATTAAATATAAGCATTAAATATTGATACAAACCCTTAATTAACAAACTTTTCCCCACACCAGCTCCACCACTAGCAAAATAATAAAATGGTGGTGGTGATTCTTGAGTGAAAATATGTCCTACATACATACATATCGTCACGCCTTTTATCCCCGAAGGGGTAGGCAGAGGTATATTTCTACACCCACTTTTCGCCAGACATACTTTAGTCCCACGTAATAAGGGGCGAGCCTATTGCCGTACCGGGCACATTTCCAGACTCCGTGCTGCTACTGAGAATTTCGTGACAGAAAAACCCAATAACACTGCTCGACCCAGGAATCGAACCCGGGACCTCCCGATCCCACGCGCACATTTATGCCGCGAGACCAACGAGGCAGTCGCATAGGGTTTGATGTCGAGTTTTCCGTCTCTACGCAAAGATGGTATTTGCATCGTGTTATCCCTTAGTCGCCTCTTACGACACCCACGGGAAGATAGGGGGTGGTGACACTTGTATTCTATGCCGTCAACCACACGGCTTAATGTCCTACATGTAATACAAAATGTCTGATCAAAATTAAATATTCTAACTAAACTCAATATATCATTTTCACACAATACTGCTGGTTGGGCAATCTCTCCTCCTACTAAATCCGGTTGATTTCCATGTAAATATAGACAATGATGTGGATCACCTTCTTGTGTTTCTAATTCATAATCGTGTAATTGTTTTCACTATACTATACTCATCCTCTTCATCTATATCTACATTACGAATTGCATCCAATAGTGCCTGGAACTCATCTGGTCCCCCCAACTGATTAAATTGAAGACTTTCTGAAAGGATTTCATCACTAAGTTCAATAAATTTCTGTTCGAGGTTTATAATTTAATTAACCAATTTAGTAATTTAATCCCTCCAGTTTGTGTATAACATTAGCTGTTCCCTGTAGAAATTGTCAGGATCTTGAGCCCTATTATATTCCCGGAAACGTATGACCCTGGCTTTTCTTCTTTTTCTCACGTATCCATCATTATTTAACAGCGCAATCCAATTTCCTATACATTCATGGTCAGTGTTTTCACCTTCATGTGTACACGAGATTTTTAGTTGAAAAAGTATAATACGCAGCAAAATAAGCTAAACTCATTGTATCAAACGTTTGATCATGTGGCCGATTTTTATAATGATCCAGTGATTTTTTTTTAAATATGTCTGTGGACGATGCATTCAAGGACTACAAATCTATTATTTATCTGTGCTATAAGACGTTGATGACGTGTGCTATAAGATTGTACCAAATTTCAAAATTTTGAGTTCACGGGAAGTACCCTGTAGGTTTTGATTCCCTTGCGAGTAGTCGCGAGTTTGAAAATATGATTATATTCTAAGACTACAGAACAAAAGGCAGACAGAGCGCGCGGAACACTTGCGTGAGGCCACTAAAGCAAATACAAAATTGAAAAGCGAATACAAACTCGGCTCAGTGCGCTGCGAAGCATCGCACAGTTCACACGCCACGGTCAATCCAGCTTTTAAATTCATAAAATGCCGTCTTGCGTTTTTAAACATTGTAAAAGTTGTTTCCAAAAGCAAAAAACGGGAAGATGGAATATATTTTTACAGATAACTATGGATTATTTGACTGTTTTATAATATTATTTCGATAAAATTCGTATTTCTGCAGAAAATATGTAAGTGTTGCCAGTTTACGTCGACACCGTTTTCTCTGAATTAGGGAAAATGCACTTGTCAATTGATTATGTAGGTAATAATTATTGTCATGTTAATGAAAAATACATTAACGTATTGTAAAAGTATATTGTAGATTATCTTTTTTCTTAAAATATAGTAATAGAATTTCCATTAGTATATACATTGTTTTGAGTTCGATCCCCATATACTTTGACCTTTGTCACAGAATAAATCTTTGTACCGTTCTTATGGCGTAGGGAATAAGTATCAAAATCGTACTGCAACTGTTAGCTTGACTTGGCGCCGTGTGTACATTACATACAGAAACATAAATTATTGATTGCAGCCATTATTTATTTTTAGTTGCATTTTTTTTTGTTATGATTTATGAATCATAATATTCATAATTTGTTGTGTGCATGACAAAATGTTTTTAGCTAATTAATATTTAGGACGCAAGCCTATTGCAATTAACCAAACATTTCCAGATACTATACTGAGAATTTCTAAACAAAAAATAAACAACATATTCGCCGATCTAAGATTTAACCTCATGATTGGTATTCGTAAATATATATAGTTGGTATTATATAAGTATTTCTTCTGGATCGAGGCTATGAATCGGAAAACATAATCTATTTATTTCTCAATTTACGAATAAAATTAGTTAAAACTTAACTCGGTACCTACATTTAAGAAATGTATTTATAAAAGCATACTTTAATGGTATCTTTTATTTGAATAATTTTCACAACAGCATTACGTATTAAAAGCATTAATTAAATCCATGGTAAATTCTTCAAAACCGCAAACGAATATAAAATATTACCTATGTAATATCTTTATATTCGTTTGCAAAAACTATATGTAAAATAGTGGGAGATTATTCATAATCTGGCAACTTTACACACACATAGACGCGCGTGTCCGTACAGTGCCAGTCGCCAAATGTCACGCACACATAGCTGTCAACGTGCCTCACTTAGTTGGACGAATACGTTCCATCTGGTTCTTGTTTGTTATATCTGTGATTATATTGCTCTTTCTTTTGATTGCGTGGACATAGAAGTTTGATTTTGTTACAGCCTAACGGTGTTATATACCTTTTTTTTTTTTTTTTTCACTACGGTGGTAAACTCTCCTTATGAGTCGTCTCAACTCCGCCAACCCAGCCATTAAAACGGCTGGGCTTGGGACTGGCGGAGGAGGTATGTGGAGGCTCTCCCCTACAGGCGTTCGGGGCATACCCACTAAAAACCACCGCGGTGTCCCTACGGGTCCCGTGTGTTGGCGGGGTCACGCGATTCGCGATTAGCATACTTTCTCGCGACCCCGCCCGGGATTGGCCCGCCGTTTGTGTTGGCGGGCCCCGTCTCGTTATGATCTCGCAATCATCCATCAAACTTCTTGCATCCATCAAACTTCTCGCATCCATCACCTCACAAAGCTACTTGGGAGGCGGCGAGGACACGCGCCGCCTCCCGCCTTTTGGCGGACAGGGAGCAGCCCCAGCGCTCGCCGTCCGCAGGCGCTGAATTCAGGGTGGTCGGAGGTCGTCTCTTGTGCGACGTCCCCGACGCCCGGACCTACGGTTGGGGAGAGGGCGATGTATTTCCCTCTCCCGCTCCGCCGCCTCCTTGCTCAGCATGACTGCTTCGCAGAAGGAGGCGACGGCGTTCCAAGACCTCTCACTCCGGACCATAGACAGAACTACGGCCGGGAGCGAGAGGACAACCGTATTCAGAGCCGCGACCAGATCACGGCGCTGCGATGCCCAAGCTGGGCATTCCGCCAAAGTATGCAACGCCGTGTCTTCGACAGGGTCGCGGCTGCTGCCACAATGGTGGCATCCGGGCGTTTCCTCCCGGCCTATCCTCCACAAATACCGGCCAAAACAACCATGGCCGGTAAGGATTTGAGTCAACCGGAAGGTGAGGACGCCGTGACGTCTCTCCAACCACTCATCAACCACGGGACTTACCGCCACTATCGTGGCGTGCCCAACGGTGTTATATACCTGAGTATTTGATATGAATTTCAATTTAATACCTTTACGCGTTAAAGAGAAAGGGGTAGTAAGTTTAAATTTATTAAAAATATTTTTTTATATGCTGTAACTAAAAATTTACGGTTTTCGCAATTTTTCCATTATATGTCATATAAGACGTTGCTTCGTACCAAATTTGAAGATTTGGAGTTCACGGGAAGTACCCTGTAGGTTTTGATTTACTTGCGAGTCGTCGCGAGTTTGCAAATATGCTTGTATTGCTTTTTCTTTTGTTTGTGTTGACATAGAAGTTTGATTTTGTTGCAGCCTAACGGTGTTATATACTTGAGTATTTGATATGAATTTCAATTTAATACCTCCACGCGTTCAAGAGAAATGGGTAGTAACTTAAAATTTATTAAAAATATTTTTATTATATGATGTAACAAAAAATTTAGGGTTTTCGCAATTTTTCCATTATATGTGCTATAAGACGTTGCTTTGTACCAAATTTCAAGATTCTGAGTTCACGGGAAGTACCCTATAGGTTTTGATTCACTTGCGAGTAGTCGCGAGTTTGAAAATATGCTTATATTGATTTTTCTTTTGATTGCGTTGACATAGAAGTTTGATTTTGTTGCAGCCTAACGGTCTTATATACTTGAGTATTTGATATGAATTTCAATTTAATACCTCCACGCGTTCAAAAGAAAGGGGTAGTAACTTTAAATTTATTAAAAATATTTTTTTATATGCTGTAACTAAAAATTTACGGTTTTCGCAATTTTTCCTTTATATGTGATATAAGACGTTACTTTGTACCAAACTTCAAGATTCTGAGTTCACGGGAAGTACCCTATAGGTTTTGATTCCAATGCGAGTTTGAAAATATGCTGCAATTTGCAGCATAATCGGCTGTATCTTTTGATTGCGTTGGATTAGAAGTTTGATTTTTTTACAGCTCTATGGAACTGTAGATTTAAGTATCAAGTATAAATTTCAGTTTGATACCTCCACGCATTCCTGAGAAAAAGGGTCTTGACAGACGGACGGACAACAAAGTGATCCTATAAGGGTTCCGTTTTTTCCTTTTGAGGTACGGAACCCTAAAAAACAGCCGAATTGAGAACCTCCTCCTCTTTTTGGAGTGTCTACTCTTCTATTGAGCACAAAGAATATTCTAGATACATATTCAGTTCTTAACACAAAGCATTTCTTCTAGACACAAAGCATTTAGTTATTCACCGTTTAAATAGCAAACTTTACAAAAGGCTATCGCAGGCCGTTAGCCAATTGGCAAATTGTTAGGCAGGCGCTTAAAATCCGAAAGAAAAAAGAAAAAGACGTGTGGCACTCCGAGACTGCCGCGGTAAAGCTATTGTATAGCATTTTTTATCAACTTATGCAATTATAATTATATATTTATTTTATTTATGCAGTTTTTTTTTCTTTGATAGTAATTCAAGTTACACTTTGAGCGTGGTGACCGATAAGAAAACATTTTTTTTCTTTTATTAAATAAATGAGAAATTAATATTGTTCAAAATATTTTTATTATCTTTCAATACATGTTGGTTCTTCAGGAATATTTATCATTGAAACTATAGGTTTATGGTAACTGAAATAAGAAACATAAGTTTGAGACTTGATATCTTCTAAATATCTACATATAATATGCCCTTTGACGTTCACAATTTCTTTTTCTTTTTAGCTCTTTTTTTACCTCTTTATGCTTTTCTTCTCTATAAAAAGAAAATATCTAGGTATTAATAATAGGTATAAATAATTAGGTATTAATGTGTAATTACACACCAAAATAATTATTCAATCAAAAAATTTGAAAAAAATTAATGATATTAAGAGTTTGATTATCGAATTTCGCGCAATGTACATCTATATAGATATAATATCATATATACTTTCTCTGCGTGGCATTAATGTGTATTACCTATACATAATTAAAAAAAAAAATTTGTGAATCATGCGGTGCGTTTAATTTTGGTAGGAATGGTAACTTTGGTAGAAATGGTACTTTTGATAAAGATGGTAGTTTTGGTAGCAATCGTAAGTAACATGCTACCACATCTACCATATATGCCAACAATACAATTTCTACTAAAACTACTATTCCTACCGAAAATACAATTCCTATCAAAATTACTATATGTACCAAAACTACTATTCGTACTAACACTATCATATCTACCACTTTTTTCAAAACTACCATTTCTACCAAAACCGCCGGTGCTGTCAAAAGAACCATTTCTCTCAAAACTACTATTCATACCAAAGCTACAATTTCTAACATAACTACCACTTGTAATATAATTAATGACAATAGTACCTACTATGAACCGGTGTAATATGTTCCACATAAAAAAAAATACCTTTGTACAAGTACAACATTTTGTTTTAAACTAAACCATAATTAGTAAGCAGTAAAGTTCATAATATATATTATCAACTTGGCGCTTACGCCAAGTTGATTAATATGTGAAGGGTGTTAGGATTTTTTCGTTACGGAATTTCTGGATTCGGTCGCCGCGCTCAAGCCCGCGATAAAAGCTATGCAATAGCTTAAAAGAAAAATACCTTGTCCACAGCATGCACAAAGTAAAATTTATAATTAGTACGTTAATATTACCCGAAAACATGTTATGACTGTAAAGTAATTCTTTCATTGCTTAACTAGATAACAAAGTTTACGTTTACTTGTGCAAAGTTACAAAGAAGATTAACTTGAGATGTTGTCAACATCGTCTAAGTCGGCTATTTTTAACTTTTAAATACAATTCATTACGTGTCACCAAAAGCTTTTTAGATGTAATCCTTACAAACGTTTTATTTTGTAGTATGTTCATGAAAATAACTAATAACATCACATAAATATTTACTTGTTATGCATAAAGCGAGCAAATTGACGCAAATGGTACAAAAATCTAGCCAGATTAAAAGCAAGGCTGAAGACGATGGTATAACTATTGTTTAATCTTTTTTTTTCCTGTTTAACAATATAATTAAATTAAGTCTTAAAATAATAAAAAAACGAATTAATATATACAAGGGAAAAATAAAAAAAATAAAAATTAAAATTTAGAAGGCGTCATGAAACTCATCTGCATCGCAGTCAATTTGAAGCGTGCCCAGAAGACTGGCAGCATTGCCTCGTTGGATGGCTATACTTATTTTATTATTTCAATAGTGCTTAAAGTCAAAACACGCTGCGGCGACACGTTTTAGTAAATCTAATGAATTTTGTCATAAGTCCAAAAATAATTACTCACGTTAATTGAACAAACAACGTGACTAGAACTTTGTTAGCCATTTTTGTAAAGAACTCTTCTTCCTGATTTTTAATGAAAAACATAGTTTCGGGCTGTAAACATTTTGTTACTCGAATCCATCCATCCATCTTTAAATCGTTCTTAAAATCTCTGGATAATACTAACTTGCTTTCAACCTTGGTACTCAAGTTTGGATTTGGATAAACATTATTGTAACAAAATAATTAATATGGCAGTCTAGCACTGCTGCTCCTGTTGCTTTCCTTGGTTTTAACTTGAATTGTATATCTATGTTAAATTTGTTATATAACTTCCCTCTAGCAATAATGATCATAACAAGCACTTATTCACGCCAGCTATTTAAAGTAGGCCAAACAATTACCGGTTTAAATACTGTGAGAAAGTGGCCCCGGGGTCTCAACTCTCAATAGGCGACGCTTCGTTAAGAGCCAAAGGTATTTGAGCCAGTTAGCCGCACGCAACCGTTGGCCGCCATTAAGCAACCAAAGCCAAAAGGTTCATCAACTAAAGTTTTCAGCGGCCAGCACAGAATCTCATAGCTGACGTTGTTCAAAGTTTCGTGAAAGCCTGTAAATACTATTTAGCTCGGTTACTCAGTCTCTTGTTTGTGGCAAAAAGGTTAAATGCTAGCAATGTTCGACCTAGTTTTAAGATTTAAGGTTGTTTGTGACCTAAGTGGCTGCTACTTCATGGGACCCCAGAGTTAATGAATAATTTGTTTGCCTTTATGCTCTAGATATCTAATCTAGTCTTGTGTTTGATGTAAACCTATTTATATATGTTAATTTCAAGTTCAACCCACCCGTGAGGAACTTTGTCTATACATAATAATATAATAAGCTAATGTTTTCAACGTTGTCTTAGAATGTATTACAAGTATGTAAACAATAATGATATCGTGTCACTTGGCTTATTATTTGTTTATTGGATTATCAATTAATAACTTTATTGTCATCAGGATAATTTTTCTTTAGTTACATTTAACATGCTTTCGACTTTACCAACTGATTAACGATCACAATATGAGTAGGTGTAAGAATATAATAAGTAGTACTTAGTAAGTTTATATTATAAGCGCTAATGTTGATACATATCTTACACAATCAATCTTACTAAATAGTGTCCATTTTTAACGTTGTTACAGTCGTAAAATAAACTCATAATGTCAAAGATATTGGCTAAGTGTCGGCACATAAGGCGCGTCAATTAACGCAGTTCTTTATTCGACGTTCTCGAGACCGATCAACAGGTCCTTACGACGTACACCCTCTACCAGTATAGTCTAAGCCCTCTACTCATTTCATCCATCTATTCATTCATTCGTTCGTTCATGGTTCAGTAGCACAAGTCGGCTCTATATCGGTTTATATGCTTTTGGCTTTCTGTTAATTATTTTCGATTACGCAGCAATATACCTACCTATGTGAACATATTTTAATGTTTCATGCGTGACGTTATGAAATAATTACAAGGACGGCGATTAAATTTATTATATTCATACTTTTCAAACTGTTTGCTCAATTTGGTTCGTCACTGTTTAACGCTGGTGTCTTCAAAAGCAACCAAATGGTTTTTAAATGAACTGAAAACATACATATAAATAAGTATTAACCATGAAAAAGCTCTACTTTATAACTTATGCCAGTGCTTCCTCAAAGTCAGTAAAAATATATGAACGTAGAGCTTGAACGATAATCTTAAGAGGCTATTAAAAGCTTCCGTGCGCGTCTCACAGAGATGTAAGCGGACTGAGCGGTAATCCCCGCGGCCGACGCGGATTACGACAATGTCAACATTTGATAAATCCCGCCGTTCACAGATTATTTTTACGACAGATCCATCCATAAAATGAACTCTGCAAGACTCGATCGTGATTTCTAGAACTTTAAAAAAGTATAACACATTATGACATCTTAATTTCCAAATTGTAACTTCATGTACTTATATTGTATTGATCTTTCGCCAGTTTTGCTTAGTAAGCAAATGAGATCACCAGAAAATAAACCAGAGTCTGTGCTGCTAAAATTTTCTTTCTTATGATCTTCGAAATATATTGGCTATAAAATTAGTAGGTACGATAAAATTAGAATTTAAAACGAAAAAAAATTCTTCGTTTCCGAGTTTCAAGGTAATAAAAAAATAATTAAGGATAGTCAAGGTGGGCAAATACTTTTGAGCGCTAGTGTACCTAAGTAGTGATACGCCAAACATTTAGTGTTTGGTGTATTGTCTCAGTTTGTATGTAGGTAATGTACGCCGGCTCAAAGTATTTTTTACGAACTTGTGCCAAACAAAGTTTGGGCAAGTAAGCAGCACGTCCGCCATCTCCTTTATACTAATACAAGAAGAGATAATTTTGTAAACGTTAGTGGCATATCACGTGGACACGTGTGAAACAAGGCGTACTTAACTACTTACAAGAACTTGTGTGGAGAAAAATGTTCACCAAGTTACCTATTCTTAACCTTATCCATTACACCAGTATTACTAATTCGACTAGGTCTTTATTACATCCTTCGCACAGATATACTGCTAAAATTATTAATAACTTAAGTGATTACATGAATTTCTTATTAATTTTAGTTCCGCATAAAATATATTTTTCTTAACCCTATGCGCAGTATCTATAGGTAGATGTACAATCTCTGTATATGCTTGTTCCAAATGTCGGTGTCAATACATCAATAAGAGGTCGGTTACTACACCACCGAGTGGCGATGGTCCGTCAACCCTTATCTCGTCTCGTCATAAACAATACTATTTAATACTTTACTGATTAAATACATTGCTCCCTCATTATTTATTTATACTTTATTGTACACCAATTCTTCGAGACTAGGTTTCTACTATTAGAATCAGAACAAAAAAGTGTGCGAAGAGGACGTAACAACACGGACGACCAACGCTATACAACATGGCGGGTGCAACCGCCAAATAACCCTAACGTACTTGATATTTCAGCTCAATGGGTTACCACGCTGAACTATTTTACCTCAATCGATCATATGGGAATGTTATACATACAAGATAAATAACTATTTGCATCTTTACTTTCCATTTTGGTTCAATAATCTATATATTAAAAGAATTTGTGTTTTATAATACGAGTCGGCCAGCCCGTTCTACCCAATCGATTCGCATGATTTTTTTTTTTAATGAAAGCTCTCGCTGCATAGATTTGTCATCAAGCATTAGAAATTACCTAACTTGCACATTCATCAAGTTATATGCATAAACAGTTTTCTCCCATACATTGTTTACGTTTTCGTAGCCGTAGTCAATGACTTTCTGCTTCTATATATCTGATTATCATTGAGGTAGGCGTTTCGTTATAGGCCTAAAAAGAGTTCTTTCGCGCTGAAAAGAGTTCTTTCATTTGATGGTTTGCTCATTTGAATTGGGTAAGTTTCAAGGAAGATAGGTGTGGACATTGACCTTGCCTTACTTTCATACGGGTGTGAGTGCAGTGGTGTGTAAAATTATACCCGATGTTGGTCAAATTATCACTACAGTGAGTTATCGCTGATGGCAGGTAATATTCCCCGAATGTTACCAGTTAACCCTTAATGTTGGGTGAACTGATCTCTGATGTTGAGGAATTTTCCTCACGTTTTATGTTAGGAAATTTTTTGTGTTTTTAAATTACGGACTTTCTTCGGGCATCTTATTTTTTTTTTATGTGGAACATATTACAGCGGTTCATAGTACTATTGTCATATAATTACTATTATATGACAATAGTACTATGAACCGCTATATATATAGTACTATTGTTATATTAGCGGTTCATAGTACTATTGTAATAATTTACAAGTGGTAGTTATGGTAGAAATTGTAGCTTTGGTAAGAATAGTAGTTTTGAGAGAAAAGGTAGGTACTTTTGACAGCACCGGCGGTTTTGGTAGAAATGGTAGTTTAACAAAAATGGTAGACATGATAGTGTTAGTAAGATTAGTAGGTTTGGTACAAATAGTAGTTTTGGTACAAATAGTAGTTTTGATAGGAATAGTATTTTCGAATAGTAGAAATGGTATTTTGGCATATATTGTAGTTTTGGTAGCAATGTTACTTACGATTGCTACCAAAGCTACCATTCCTACCAAAAGTACAAATTTGACCAAAACTATAAACGTCATTATTACATTAATTCTAAATTATGATGGATTAATCACACCCATACACAAAACAAAATAAATCGCTTCTCACATAAATATTTAGCTAGATAACAGAAATAAAACCTATTTTCTTACTTATAAAAAGAAGTTATTTATCTATATTTTTAATTTTGATAATGACAGATAAAGAAAAAAGTGAAGTTAGCGTAAATTAGTTACTTACTTAAGTTTCTGATTTAATAACGTATTTTTTGTGAGTAGTTGTGTTTGCAATTATAATGATGGTTCTTGGAAGGAAATTGAAAAATGCTCAGAGAAAGTTTGAACAAAGAATCTTGGTCAATGACGGCCCTGTTGGAGATTTGGTACCGGATGGTCCTCCTACTGCTGAAAAAATACGGGTGGAAACAGTAGTAGTGGGTTCAGATTTGATTAATTCTACCCTCAACAATTTTCAAGTGATTTCCATTCTTGGTGACGGTAATTGCTTATTCCGCGCAATTTCTTATCTTAATATATAAAATCCTTGCGTTACTGACTGACTGACAGACACGCTACAGCCGAAAGTATTGGGCGCAGGAAGCTGAAATTTGGCATGTTTTTTTTTTTTTTTTTTTTTTTTTGCTTCTGGCAACACTGGCGGTAAAACGTAAAACTGTACTTCTCCCAATAATTTATTATTCTTCAATCTATTTAATTAATAATAATGTGCCTAACTTGCTAATTTCTTACGTAATAATCTGTGATAATTATAATTGTTGTGTAATAACAGTGATAAGTGGTATTTATCAAGTTGTAAAAGTTTTGCAAAGTCAAGTAAGTCAACTGTCAAAGTAACGAACAATTTTATTTAAAAGAATTTGCATTATTTTTACAATAATAGCTGACTTTGAGACAATTTGAGGTGAGTTTACTTGTTATTTGACATTCTTACACCCTACACTAGCGATAATACTAAGTCAGCATACCTCAATCTATACAAAAAACTTTGTTGTGTCTTACACAAACCTCATTGAACCTTTCTTGCTTTGTTTACTTAATTTTGTCAAGATGATGACCAGAAGGGCACGCTTAGATGATGAGAAATTACAGGTGACCCTTGTAGAACTAAAGAAATATAAGGATTTGTGTCAGTCACTACAAAGTGAACATGATGACAATGAGAAAGAAATGCTAGAGATTTTAGGTAAAAACTCTCAGCTTAGGAGTGAGATGGCAGAAATACACTCTAATTTACTCACTACTCTTGATGAACGGGATAGATTGCATAAGATTGTAACACAATTTGACAGGTGCAGTGATGAGTTTGAGAACGCTCTAAAACGCATCACTGAGTTAGAGGGTCTCCTAAGCGAGGCCAATGATCATATTAACAGATTAGAAAGTGCAAACCGGTCTATAAAATCAGTAACCACACAGTCATTATTTGATGAGCTGGTTGGCAGCGCTCCAGGTATGGTTTCTGCTATCTCCGATGATGACAGTAAGAATATAGTGACTATTGATCTTACAGATTCTAATTCAACTATTCAGTCATTTAGAAACATAAAAGCTTGTAATAAATTGAAGAAGTATATTAAAATAAATAAATTTATTAGGAAAAAGGAAAAATTATTAAGAATGTACAGGAAATCAAACATAAATCTAGATTATTGCAAAAAATATGTTAATGTAAAAGAACAAATGTCAGTATGTCTAACTAAATTAGATTCAAATCTAGTGAAATATGATGCTGATATTCATTGTCTGCAGACGGAGATTGATAGTTTACAAGATTCTTTGGCAAATATGACAAAAAAATATAATCTATCACAAAAACAAATTAACGAGCATATCTTGGCAATGGATGAGTTAGTGGACTTGTGTAAGTACAATGAAGAGAGGCTTCAATCTTTGACTAATAATAGTCATGGCAATGAACTTAGCCAGGCGCCACAGAGTCATTCACAGTCAACTACTTTGAATTATTGCTCTGATTTGCTGTCACTCTCTGCTGCAGTGGATGACAGCACCATTAATTCTTATTGTAATTCTGGCACTTCTTTCTCACCCCACATTACAAACACCGACAAGCTATTAATGTTTAGCGATGAGATAGGTAAAAACATGAGCCAATTGTTGAGGCAAAGGACAGGTATGACTATTACTAACTTATGTATGCCTGGAGCAAGCTTTTCTCAGATTATGCAATCAATTTTATCTAAATCATACTGTCCTGAATCAACAATAATTATATTTATTGGGAGAAGAGGAAATGCAAATATTAATTTAATAAAGAGATATTTTGACCAATTACTGAATTTAAAAGTTAAAAAAATTCTGTTACTTGCTTTTCCTTACAGTAAGCTGTTGCCACAAGCTGAAAATGATTATAGATTTAAGATTAATTCCAAATTACATACCATGACATGTTATAATAATTTAATTGACATTATTGACTCTAATGCTCTAATTAGAAATTTTTATTTGACATATGATAATTATTATATATCACAATTTTATAAAAGACAAATAGCATCCTCGCTAGCTTATTGTATTAATAACACAGCCAAGGTTTTGGCTAACCACACTGCTTTTATTGAGCAGTCAAATTTGACATGCAATATAAGCTTGGAATCCGTTCCAAATTCTTTAAATTGAATTCTGAGACAATAGAGTCAATCTCTGGCAATATATTTAATAAGACATTGAATTCTGTACCTAGTTTAAGTGACAAAAATACAACTCCATCAACCTTACCTACAAAAAATAATTTGAAAAATTGTATCAGCCTGGTGCATCAAAATATACAAGGGTTGATGGGTAAGGAGTTAGAATTGGAATTGTTTATGAACTGTAACAATATTGATATTTTATGCATTACAGAACATTGGCTAAGAAGCCA
The DNA here is from genome assembly GCA_944739405.2 of Euclidia mi. Lineage (NCBI taxonomy): Eukaryota > Metazoa > Arthropoda > Insecta > Lepidoptera > Erebidae > Euclidia > Euclidia mi. The sequence continues at coordinate 299,604 of OX123184.2, forward strand.
CCAGTTCATATTCAATTTCAATAACCACCAGGTTGCAAGCTCGTTCAGTAGAGAAAACTTTATCCATGGTGGCTCGTTAATCATAGTTAGCAAATTTCTAAAATTTAAAGAAAGGACTGACATTCTGAGCCTCTCTGTTGAGCGAGTAGTAGAAATCACATGTGTTGAGTTTGAGCAGTTCATTGTTATGAGTGTATACAAACCTCCATGTGCACCATTTGAAAGTTTCTTAGTTATTATGGAGGATGCCCTTAGCAAAGTTTGTAATTGCCGTAAAACTGTTGCTGTTTGTGGAGATTTTAACGTTAACATATTAGAAAAATGCTCTTCGACTATCAAATTTTTAAATTTATTTAAGTCATACAATTTATGTCATAATTTTTATGAACCAACTAGAGTGACTGCCACAAGTGGTACTTGTATTGATAATATATTTACTAATATAAAACCATTACACAAATCTTTGATTAATATGCTTCAGTCAGATCACAGTGGGCAGTTAATCTGTTGTCCAAGAAAATGCCCGAAAGTCCAGAGAAAAATTATTAAATATATACCGATAAATGAAAATCGACTTAAAACTTTTAAAGACAATTTATCTCGAAAAATGCGTTGGTTGCCTCATCATGACCATCCGGATCAGTTATATAGCTCTTTGTTTGACTTGATTAATGACGAATTTCAGACTGTATTTACATCCAAAAAATTAAATGTAACTGACCGTCTGATGTTTAGTGATTGGGCAACTGAAGGTATTCATAAAAGCCGGATTAGGTTATATGAACTGTATGATGAAAAAACTTATAATAATAGTCAGAACTTTATTAATTATGTAAAAAAATATTCCAAAATATTTAGACAAGCTTGTAGTACAGCAAAATCTATTTATTTGAGAAATAAAATAAAATTATCAGAAAACACTATAAAGGCTACCTGGAATGTCATCAACAATGAAACTGGCAGAGCCAAAGCACGCAGCCGTGACTTCTTATTAAATATCAATAATGTGAGTGTTGTAGAGGACCTGGAAGTAGCGACAGAATTTGAGAAGTTTTTTTCTAATATACCTATAATAACAACAGGGTCGCTCGACTCATCTTCCATGTCTGCTGAAATGCTTCTTAGGGACTGCGTGCCAGAATGTGCTGCAGCCTTTGAATTTACCGTTGTGACTACTAAAGATGTTATTTATCAATTTAAAACTATAAATATGAAAAAGACAATGGATTTGTGGGGATTGTCAGTGAAGACTGTTTCATCCATTATTACCATAATAGCTCCACATCTTGCAACAGTGTTCAATGGTTGCGTCACTTCTGGAATATTTCCTGATTTAATGAAATATAGTAAAGTTATACCTTTATTTAAATCTGGCGACACATCAGACCCTTCTAATTTTCGACCTATTTCTGTATTGCCAACGCTTAGTAAACTTTTTGAAAAATTAATACTTAGTCAATTGCTTAGTTATTTTAACAGACATAATCTTCTTCACAAGAAACAGTTCGGATTTACGAGGGGTCGTTCAACTACTGACGCAGGAGTAGAGTTACTCAAAAGTATATTTACAGCTTGGGAGAAGTCACAAGATGCTTTAGGAATTTTTTGCGACTTGTCCAAAGCCTTTGATTGTGTACATCATGATACTCTGGTCAGGAAATTATATCATTATGGCATTAGGAACAAAGCTCTTAATCTCCTGGTTTCTTATTTGGGCAACAGAATCCAGAAGGTTCAGATTAATGATAAGACATCGCCAGGTTCTGCCTTAAAAATGGGCGTCCCGCAGGGTTCAATACTCGGACCATTTCTATTTTTGATCTATATCAACGATTTACCCTATTACGTAAAGAACAATCATGAGATTGTGTTGTTCGCGGATGACACCTCTTTAATTTTTAATATTAAAAGACAACAGAGTAATTTTGACGAAGTAAACAACGCACTCTCTAAAGTTGTTAATTGGTTTAATGTAAATAATTTATTACTCAATGATAAGAAAACTAAACTCTTAAAATTCTCCATGCCCAATGTTAAACAGATGGAAACCAATGTACAACTGAAGGAAACCAGAATTGAGCCCGTCGGGACAACCTTATTTCTAGGTATTATGCTTGATTCCAAACTTCAATGGGGTCCGCATATAGAAAGACTTTAGGGTAAACTTAGTTCTGCAGCTTATGCGGTTAAGACAATTAGACGTCTCACAGATATAGAAACAGCTAGAATGGTCTATTTCAGCTACTTTCATAGTATTATGTCATATGGGATTCTTCTCTGGGGGAATGCTGCAGACCTTGACACAATATTCGTTCTGCAGAAAAGAGCAATAAGGGGTATTTACAACCTCGGTCCTCGTGTTTCTCTAAGAGAAAAGTTCAGTGAGATAGGCATTCTAACTGTTGCTTCGCAATATATATACGAGAATCTGTTATATGTCCACAAGAACATTGACACATTTAGTAAAAAAAGTGATCTACACACTGTTAATACTAGACATAAGAATAATCTTATAGTTCATAGCACCCGCCTCCACAAAATAAGTAGCTGTTTTATGGGGCAGTGTATACGCTTTTATAACAAGCTCCCTCTTAATATAAGAAATTTATCTATAAATAAATTCAAAATTATTGTTAAAACTACTCTGTGTTTAAAAGCATATTATAAAATTACTGATTATATAGGCGATAAAAATGCTTGGGATTGAGCTGCTCTAATTCAACACAAAAATATAAATGATGTATAAACTGAAAAATTTTAATTTGACTTTTCGTAAGCACTTTTAAAAAGTTTACACGAAATAAATAAAAAAAAAAAAAAATAAAAAAATAAAAATGTATGTTCCTTGGGGACCGTAGAGGTGCACTAAGAAGGGATTTTCCGAAATTCCCACGGGATCGGCCAAAACGAGTAAATTTAAAAAAAATGCAGGCGTAGCTGCTGGCGTCCTCTAGTTGTTTATATGGAAGTGTGAATAAACATTATGAAATTCGTTTGGCCACTGCTGATAATATTGTCAATAAGTGGGATGTATATAGTAAGTTCACTGTTGGGGACGAAGCATATGGCCAGACCATTACAAATGCAACAGATTACAAACGTGTAATGGGTGCCAATGGACGCAGGGCATGCTCAACTTCAGAGTGTAAGTGAGCTTTATCCCGAGTGTCAATTCAGAGTGCACCTGGAAAACAGTAATACGATTACTGACTATGGTACTGGCGAAATTGTTCATAACTTGCTATTTTCTGGGCACCTGGACGAAGGACATTACAGTGTCCTAATGGAAAGAATGGTAGGGCAGCACAGTCATATTGAAGAACTTTCTTTCGTCAATGTTTGTTAATTGTTATAATATTAAAATATGCTGTGGAGCAGCACGGGTCCTCTAGTTATAACATTATCTCTGGGCTATCTCCAGACTGGAAGGTGAAGTACGTAGAAGGTATATAGTAGGAAGGATCATCATTCTAGTGTTGATACACTAGAATGATGATGACTTGCAATAATGGTGTACTTATTTAAGTTATTTTGGATGTTTATAATTATATAAGTTAATCAATGGACAGTGAGTCACAAGTTTAATGTTCACACAAGAATATTTTTTTTTAATAATATTCTGCCACATACACACAACACCATCTAGTCCCAAACTAAGCAGAGCTTGTACTATGGGTACTAGATAATGGATAAACATACATATATACTTTTTTTTTGTAAATACATACATATTATACATAGAAACACCCAGACCAAGACAACATCCATGTTCATGCACACAAATGTTTGACTTGAGCGGGCATCGAACCCGCGACCTCCGGCGTAGCAGTCGCTTACACTCCCGCTGCGCCAACCGGTCGTCAATGGTCGACATAATAATTATGTATAAATGTTGCCTCTCTCACAAACGCTTTTCATATCCTCTTTTCGTGGTCATATAATAATTCTAAAGCCCAAGGACCCGCCCACATAACAATTAACACAACCCTATTTTATGCGTACCTAAACCTTATGAATAAAAAAGTCACTTTATGCATAATCCTTCAACAGAGGGCAGATTCAAACAACGCAGAGATATCGCAAATTGTCATACTTCAACACAAAAACGATTGTATACATTTTGGTGTAGTTGTTTTCATGAACGACACGTAATATCACTGTATATGTTACCGGCAATCTGTATAATTCAGGTATTCTATACAATACCTAGGGAATATATGGAATACCTGGGGCGTCCAGGCAATGTATGAAATATTATGAATATTATTGTCCATTACATACTTTACCTAGGTAATGAATACAATTCCTAGGGATAGTATAGATTACCTGCCGTTCCACCGGCAATGTGTAAAATAAATAGATCTTAGTCTATATTTATCAATGTTAACCAGGCCTAGGTACCTATAAAATGACGGGCAAATGAAATATGTTCTTCTGTTACTCTAACAAGTAACATAAGAACATATTTAATTTGCGTAACATAATCAACTTTATTGAAATTAACAATTAGGGTGCTCCTAAAAATTAGTTTATTAAAAGGGTACAAAAACATACCTTTCTGTTAAGTACTACAGTAAAATTGCAGTATAATTAACGTGAAACTAAAACTTATTCTGGCTATAAGTAACATAACGTAATTCGCTTTTTTATAATAATAAGCGGCAAAGGAGCAGACGCATTGCCTGACGGTAAGCAATCACCGCCGCCCATGGACACAAGCAACACCACAGGAGTCACAAGTGCGTTGCCGCTCCTTGGGGTTGGGAATAGGGATAGGATAAGGACTGGAATGAGGGAGAAGGAATAGGGGATAGGGCCTCCGGCACTCTCACTCACCGAACGAAACGCAACAGTTTAGGTACTGTTGCTTTACGTCGATTTTCTGTGAGAGGGTAGTACTTCCCCGGTCGAGCCGGCCCATACATGCTGAAATCAGCAAGGCTCTACTACCGTGAAACAAGTGCTTACAAGTAGATACTGATGTCACGTAATAAATATAAAAAACTTAAGAAACAAAACAATTATGTAAAAATAATAAGTAGGTCTATTGCCTAATCAACTTCTTAATTAAGTAAGTAAAAAAAATATTTTTCTTACAGGAGGTAATATTATGACATTTTGAAGTGCACAAAATCTTACTTTTAAGACGAGAACACTTTTTAGCAGTATTTTTTGCAACTACATTTGACAAATCTTTGACCTGTCCCCGTAGATTGCAGAGTCGCAAATGTACGGAGTGAGTTTCTAGATTAGGGCCCTCTTCTTTTTTAAGTAATTCTTGATGACAAACTGTGAACTGCTGTCTTGAATACAATGTCTGAATAATACAATAAACAATTTCTGAGCTTGCTCTATCAAATTATCTTTGCAACTGATGCGCTTTTCTATAGCTAAGGCGTTTTTTGCATATAAAGGTCAAACATAGAAACAAAACCTTCTGCCATGTTTTTTTCCGGAGCAGCACAAATAACATGAAGAGGTCTATTGCACATTCGATACGAATGAGCAGCTGTTGTCTACTCGGAACAAACACAGCACACGAGTGCAGAACTTAATGATTCCTCACGTTCTGATACGAAACTCAGATCATGTAACGGTTGATCATTTACCTCAGAAGGAAGTTTTTCAACATCCGCACGCTTATCAAAATCTCAGAACTTGGAGGATAGTCATATTGTGTTCATCATGCGCACTTTGAACGCACGTCCCCCTTTCCTTGCTCTCGTCTTTTACATACATTACCGGATGCGCATTTGGTATTGTATAGAATACCTAGGCAAAGTATAAAATAAATAATATTTCATACATTACCTACACGTTTTAGGTATTCTATACATTACCTAGGTATTGTATAGAATACCGGATTATAGAGATTGCCGGTAACATATACATTACCTAGTAATTCGCGTTTCCATGAATCAATGATTGCGTGTCGGGCCGCGTCAGATGAAATATACACTCGCTCAGGTGTCAAAGATCCGAAGAGGAATGAATGACAAATGTACCGAAACATATACCTCGTAAAACAAAGGGGAACACGAACCTATAACATGACTATGTTTTTATATTATGGTAACGAGTTGATGTGATTTTTTTGTAAATAACGTAGGTACATATGTCGTTATGTAATCGCATGCTCATTGAGATGTTTGGCCATCAACTAAAGGTTATAAATACTACATACATACATACATAGACTCACGCCTGCTTTCCCCGAAGGGGTAGGCAGAGGCATATTAAACACCCACTTTTCGCCAGTGTTTTGATCCCACGTAATAGGTGGCGAGCCTATTGCCGCTTATCGGGATATTTTGTTTGCCAGAGCCTCGTCCGTTGATCGGCAGGTGCACCACTTGCAGGTGAGATTGGCTTGGGACCCTAAGTTCTTGGTGGGAACCCTACGCACGCACGCATGCATTATAAATATTAGTTGTAGCGTTTATGGACTAAAAGGTACTATTTTGTTGATTTTCAATGTATATTGATTATATTTACCGCATATTTTTCAATTTGCCGATATTCGGCTTTTGATATTTAAAAGTTCTCCCTGGCATTGATCGAGTTACAGAGCCTCGTGAGACATTTTTGCATGTAACCAAAGGCTCTAGACACACATATATTATTTCATAAACAACAGGCTGTATTCGTTGTTTATTAACAGCCGTTTCCAACTCAATCGAGAGCCAACGGATCGTATATTCCGGTCGAGAGGCGACACAACCAATCTGAATTTGATGTTATCGATTTACATGCCGATAGTCATAACACAAACACAAAATAATAACGGTGCCATAGTCCAAAGCGAAAATTAAGCTTAGCTTTATTAAACATCGGCATTTCTAGTTGCATTGAGCTCTTGCATAACATACGGTTATTACTCATTAATTACTTTGATAAATTTGCTTTAAGCAAATAATGTTGATTCATTGTTATTATGAAAATGAATGTATCACAATACAGATTTATTTGTGACGTTTTAAGTAAATTAAAAATCACTTTCTCTCTTGCACATAAAATAGATCGAGGTTATTCATCGCTTAAAAAATATACAGGGTGTCACAAGACCCATCATCAAGCCGAAGTCTACTCATTGTGGACAATATGCCAAGTCATACTAACCAAAAATAATACCTGGGTAACGATTTTTTTTCTAGTTTTCACATTTTTTAAACCGCAATTAAAAGCGCGCGCGTGCAATGTTACCTATATATAATACCTACTTATCCATAGGGTTATAGGGCATCTAAAGAACATATTGGCGGGGTAAATGCATCCATTTTGTACCTAATAAGAAAAATTCCATACTAACTTTGAGCCTCAATATCTCTTGAACCAGTAATTTCCCAGGTATGGTGCCGAAGTAAAAAATGTTCATAGTGATTGGTACAACATGGTATTTCAGTTTTCGTTAAGGGTCTTTTTACACCCTGTATATAGATACAGTTATACACAAACAAATAATTTAGTTTGTATCGCTGTTACTTTACGATTGAGATTGTTAAATATATTCTGTGCAATATTGATTATCAGTCATGTAAATTATGGATATATCCTCTAATCGCATATCCAACTAAGTAGAAGAAAATTGTAAGTGCTGTTCTGCTTCACGTATCAAAACTGATAAGCATTTTTCTCTTATTTTAACACAACACCCGTTATTCCATTATTATTCGTTTATTTCCAGCAGTGTTTTAACACCCGCAGGGTGTAAATAATCTTGCGTATGAAATAATCTTGCGTCGCGGGGTTCTTACCGAATATTTAATCAATGGACCCAAAGAACACCGAGACTCGACGCAGCGACCCTCGGCGCAGTGCTGTCGAGGCGACAGCTTTAAGAGGAAACACGACGGCCTTTTTTCCATACAAACGTAGTCTCCTGTTTTCTCCCTGGATAATGCCAGTAGAGCAATTATTTTTTTCTAAAAGATGTATGGCCCCGATTGGCATGTCCCTATGTTTTCCTTTTTCTCATAAATTAAATATTAAAAAGATATGAACCTTCAAATACCTCAAAAATTGGCCAGATTTTCCACTGTGTTCAAACATCCAAAAATCAAATTTGGCTAGATTATTTAAACAAAGGAAAACATAGGAACACGGTCAAAGACTTTCTTTAATTAATTATGAAAAACTAGTTAAATCGATGAAGTTTTAAAGAAGGAATCAAGGGAATACGAAACGTTGATTTTGTGTACATTTAATAGGTAATTTTGGTCCAGCAGTAGCGTTGTCTCTATCGCGCTCTGCGGGGGGAGGCTTGAGGCTGCGCGACAGGAATAGATTTTACAAATACCTATTTAACCTAATGGAAGGAAAGAGGAACCCACCACGCACCCTCGAATTGACCACCCCAACTATTGCAATAGAAAAAGGTTGACAATATCGAACTCCTCTAAAAGGATAAGGGATATAGGAATGGTATGGGTTCCAGGAAGATGCCTGACTTGCAGTATCCCGCTGTATGCGCCGACTATTCTTCGACACGTGTTTCGCCTCTGCACGAGGCATCCTCAGGAACGATGGGCAACGACTGAGCGCTTTCCAACCGTGGGCATGTCTTATAAACGATTGTACTTTCTAATCCCCTCCCTCCGTTGCTCGACTGATGTGAGTCATTATGACGGTGTGCGAATATATTCAGCAATGGGGACCCGTTAAAGTTGGTTTGATCGTTCAGTAATGTATGCTTGTCCCGCTTTAAAATCTCTAATTGTTCCAATACGCACATTCTAATACCCTTTTGACAAGTGTGTATGACGTCAAATGAATGTCCGCTATTTAAGGTATGACCCAATTCAAGTAAATGTTCGGCAAAATGAGACTTTTCCGGCTGGTTGTTTCTAAACGCCGCTAAATGTTCTTTATACACACTTGTCAAAAGGGTATTAGAATGTGCGTATTGGAACAATTAGAGATTTTAAAGCGGGACAAGCATACATTACTGAACGATCAAACCAACTTTAACGGGTCCCCATTGCTGAATATATTCGCACACCGTCATAATGACTCACATCAGTCGAGCAACAGAGGGAGGGGATTAGAAAGTACTATCGTTTATAAGACATGCCCACGGTTGGAAAGCGCTCAGTCGTTGCCCATCGTTCCTGAGGATGCCTTGTGCAGAGGCGAAACACGTGTCGAAGAATAGTTGGCGCATACAGCGGGATACTGCAAGTTAGGTATCTTCCTGGAACCCATACCATTCCTATATCCCTTATCCTTTTAGAGGAGTTCGATATTGTCAACCTTTTTCTATTGCAATAGTTGGGGTGGTCAATTCGAGGGTGCGTGGTGGGTTCCTCTTTCCTTCCATTAGGTTACAATGGAGTTCCGCCAAGTAACGCCTGATTCAATCAACTATATCAAATCAGCAAGCATGGCTGTACAGGCGAAATTATACATCAAACTTACGAAGCAACACCGGGTCGCATGTCAAAACGTGTGGTTCAATCAGAAATGTAAATATTACAATGTCATTCCAAATTATATTACTATACGTTCCAATACGCACAGTCGGGCTGCCAATATAGCGATACAAAAAGCTCAAAAAATTTGGCTAGGTGAAGAGGCAAGACGTTGGTTTACGGTTCGCGATAATTTAAAACTACATTTAAAAATATGCCCTTAGAACTTTCATTCAAGTTACACAATGTCGAGTTTGATTTATTAGACCAAAAAGCTAGGGAATTAGCGTCAACTGTAGCTCACGAGAAATACATCATTCAAAGTAGGAAGTTACAAGAACTGATAGGAAGAATAACACCACCTTCAGACTATACTGGCAACACCACTTGTAATCATCAATTTCATCCCAGAATAAAGAATCTTTCGAACACCATTTTCACACGTGACGAGAACTCACTTTTGGAAAGGGGTTAAAGTATAGTATTCCTCAAAAAGTTACGCAATATTCTTTGGAAACATTGGCGGTGGATGCAGAAATAGCTATTACCAGAAATAAAAAATATAACATAGTCAAGAGTTTAGCTGCCCATCAGTTACAAACATACAAATCGACTAATTTCATTAACTGCGAATTAAAAATATATAAATCCATCCAAAATAAAATTCAACAAAATGATTTGGTGGTAAATAAGGCGGATAAAGGCAACACCGTAGTAATTATGTCTAGATCGCAGTATAATACCAAAGTACAAGATGTAATACACACCGAAGATTTCCAGCGTCTGCCCTACGATCCTACCAAACGATTTCATGCAGAATTAAAACTCAGTATCAAGTCAAGTACTTACCTTTTTCCACAAAACTGCTATTTAGCGAAAAGTCTTATACCGATGAACCCTCAGTGTCCGCTGTTGTATGGTTTACCAAAAATACATAAAGATCAGGTGCCCATCCGTCCAGTCGTCTCATATATCAACGCTCCAGCTTATAAATTAGCGAAATATTTAAACGGATTGTTTAAAGAGAAGACATCATTCACCGCAAAATACAGCCTGAAAAATAGTTATGATTTGATTAGCAAAATAAAACACATCTGTCTACTTAGAAACACAAAACTCGTGTCTTTGGATGTAAAAAGCTTATTTACAAATGTCCCGTATAAAGAATGTTTAGTTATAATTAAAAATCTGCTGGGAAGAAATAGAATACACCCAGAACAGATTCAGAATATTTTGAAATTAACCGAGTTATGCAGTAAACAAAATTATTTTCAATTCAACAACGAGTACTACTTACAGAAGGAGGGTTTGGCCATGGGTTCACCGCTTAGTCCGTTGTTAGCAGATATCTTTATGAATAACTACGAACACGAGCATTTGGTAAAAGAATCGAACATCTTATATTATTATAGATTCGTGGACGATATTTTGCTGGCTTGGAAGGGCACAGAACGTCAGCTTCACTGTTTTCTTACAAGAATTAATAGTATACACCCCAAAATTAAGTTCGAATTGGAGATAGAACAAAACAGCTCAATAAACTTCTTAGATTTGATTATCAAAAGGGAGGGTACCTCACACTCATTTGAAATTTATCGTAAACCGATGTATACAGATAGTACAATACCAGCATCATCCTGTCATCCATCGCAACACAAAATGGCAGCATTTCACAGTATGATTCATAGATTATTAAATGTACCACTGAATATAGAATCATATAACAGAGAATTTAATATTATTTATCGTATAGCTCAATCCAACGGGTATAGTAAACGCCTAATTGGCAAGATGATTAGAGGAAAACAACTTAGAATGGCCAAGTCACTTTTATATCCCTCTATAAAAGAACCTATAAATAATACCGCTGTTCTTACCTATTTTGGAAGCATAACTGACCGTATGGCGCGTATACTGAGGAGGAACGGTATCAGATCAGCCTATAAACCATACAAAACGTTAAAATTTCTTTGCAATGGCAAAGATAAAGTATGCAAGAACAAAAAGTCCGGTATTTACTGCTTAACATGCGACCAATGCCAAAATAAGTACATAGGACAGACGGGTCGAAGTTTTGAGCTGAGATATAAAGAACATTTAGCGGCGTTTAGAAACAACCAGCCGGAAAAGTCTCATTTTGCCGAACATTTACTTGAATCGGGTCATACCTTAAATAGCGGACATTCATTTGACGTCATACACACTTGTCAAAAGGGTATTAGAATGTGCGTATTGGAACAATTAGAGATTTTAAAGCGGGACAAGCATACATTACTGAACGATCAAACCAACTTTAACGGGTCCCCATTGCTGAATATATTCGCACACCGTCATAATGACTCACATCAGTCGAGCAACGGAGGGAGGGGATTAGAAAGTACAATCGTTTATAAGACATGCCCACGGTTGGAAAGCGCTCAGTCGTTGCCCATCGTTCCTGAGGATGCCTCGTGCAGAGGCAAAACACGTGTCGAAGAATAGTCGGCGCATACAGCGGGATACTGCAAGTCAGGTATCTTCCTGGAACCCATACCATTCCTATATACCTTATCCTTTTAGAGGAGTTCGATATTGTCAACCTTTTTCTATTGCAATAGTTGGGGTGGTCAATTCGAGGGTGCGTGGTGGGTTCCTCTTTCCTTCCATTAGGTTACAATGGAGTTCCACCAAGTAACGCCTGATTCAATCAACTATAAATACCTATTTTTCAATTCTCTCGCCCGTCGTGTTTCCTCTTAAGGCGCTGTTATACCTCAGAAGCCGTGAAACACCTAATTTTTCGTCGCGCATCTAGCCATAACGGTACATATTACAACCTAGCAAAAAATAGAGCTTAAAGTCCAAAGTCTGATCAAAAGACTTTTGAAAGAATTTTTCATGTATGTTAAATAGAATCACGGTAAAAAAATCACAAAATCGAGGCAGAAAATAATCTTTCGTCTCACTGTTTGCAATATTTTGATCGTAAGCTGTCATATGTTTTTTAATAATATTGTAGGAAACCTAATGAACTAAAGAATTACCCTATTTATTTTCATTTTATACGTGTATATTTTGTAAAATTAAATAAAATCTGCCAAACGTCTATGATTTTGACGCTCGGTAGATTCCATCAATATAAAACGTTTCGGCAATTTAAACCTTATTAGCATGAGCGGTGTACTGAGTGTCAGTTGCTAGTTTATGCTCCACCCAGACCTCATCATTCGGCTATGAGCCCTGTGAGAGATAGGTCATGTCGCTTGCGTCTCCGCTGCACGATATTTTACGTAAACCTGTTTGTTATTGTAATACGCCGATTTGAGTTCGTAATTTCTTGTTTTATGTTATAGACTGAATACTTTGAATCAAATAGGCTTTTCATGTGACTGTGGGCACATATAATTAGGACCTAAGTTTATATTCTTGTTGTGTCTCATGTGTTATTGTTTCTGTGCTTATAATATATAATTAGAAGAATAAAATATGGACAATTAGAGAAATAAAGTTCTACGAAGGATTTGTACAAGAAAGCGTCGTAATAAAATAGAAATTCATCAAGTGATTATGAAATATGTACCATAAATTATTTTCATAAGAATCTTTTATGAGTATGACTGACTATGTTATAGATTATCGATTATGCATAATATAATTATATAAATTATTTTCACAATACACAGCTGCCACAGTTTTCAATATTTGGAAGAGTAATAACATAAAATCGAATCATTTTATGTATAGGTCGGTTCACGAAAGTTGACCAGAAATGGCGGCCGTCGCGCATATGTACATTCGTGCACCAATGGCGTGGCTCCATTCTTGACGCATTTAGGGAATGCGTCAAGAACGGAGCCACGCCATTGGCATTTCACCCGCGCCTTACAAAAAATGATTTCTGCGCAGTGGTCATCTTTCGTGAACCAACCTATACCTATATTGCAAATTCATTAGCTTGTCAGAGCGCCTGGAGCGCTAAGATGCCGCCACGGCGAACAATAAACAGCGTGCAGCGCTAATATGGCGCTCCGCAGTCCGCACACAAGCGGTAAAGAATGTTGTATTATTGTGTTGTGAACATAAACCTATTTAGGTACATCGGGTAAAACTTTGATTATTCATAAACTATTAGGTATGTCTCAGTACATCTAATATATTTTTAATTTCTATAATCAATCATTTATAAGCAAGAAGGTGACTTCTCTGTATGCTATAACACAAGTTATAGTATTTTTTTAATAATAAAGTACCTAACTAATTATCTTTATTGTAATTACAGTGAAGTTAAAGATAACAGTTCTGCAACATCTTATACACATTTGACTGCAGTAATTCCTAACACGATTTGTTCAAGAGCTGGCCAAGAAATGCCAAACAATTTTTTTAACAAATTTGACTCAACTCCCTAGTGATAAGCAAAAATACAAAAAATAAATAATTTTCCATACAAACATGTATGAGGAGAGCTAACGAAAAAGCAGAAGCTCAAATTTTAGTTCTATAATTTCTAAGTGATATAGCAGTATCTCATGAATAAGGTATTTCCACATATATTTTTGATATTTCCTCTATTTTGAAAAATAAAAACGGGTTGGGTTTTGAAACGAGTCGCCTGAATTTGTGGGTATTGGTGGTGTAGGGGGCTTAAGGGAGTTAGTTTTAACCCCCTAAAAATAATTTTGGCTGCCGGAGTTGCGTCTAAATATTTTTAAACAATTTCCAAAAATTCCTAAATACTTCGGCAATTATGCAAAACGGAACGTAGTTGTTATACTTTAGTACAGTTTTAGAAATGTCATTTTTAGGTTTTATGTGAAAAACGTGAAACGAAACGCAAACCCGCCATCTTAGAATCTTCATCTTCAAATTCAATCAATCATTATTGATCACACAAATTTGACATTAGCTGTCAATACAGCTAATGTCAAATTTATGCGTCATTGCTTTCTAGTGCCTAGGGTTAGGTGCGACTGTAATAAGTAACTAAATAGGTTATGTTAGGTTTTCTTTTGACCCTCAATCCGAAAATAGGAGCCCTGCGAAGCAGGGCTCCGTCAGCCTTAGTTTATTAAACTAGTGTAAAGAATGTGGAAGTTGGCAGTGCCATACACGCCGATGTTTAGAGATATTTTTTTTACAGAGGAAACTAAGTATTTCCGGCAAGTAAAAATGGTAAGGGGGGTTCTGAGACCTCCCCTCTTCCCCCCTTATCACTCACAACCCCTAAAACGGCGACGTATTTCAAAACCTTTACCATAATAGTTATACCTATAATAACAATAAAACATCCATAAAGAAATAAAATAAATCAACTTTTACTAAACTTCAATTATCTCGTAACTCGCTTTACTTGAGATTCGGCTTTTGCGCTTAGTAGGGCAGTATTGTGGTTTTTAGGGTACCGTAGCCAAAAATTGTAAAAACGGAACCCTTATAGATTCGCCATGTCTGTCTGTCTGTCCGCCCGTATGTCACAGCCAATTTATTGCAAAACAGATTTAAAAACTGGCAGGAATGGAATTAGTTGTAGGTATTCTATGAACCGCTTCACAATTTTTATACAAAAACAAAACAAAAATAATAAGGGCCTCTCCATTCATGGAACTGACTTAATTATTTTTATCATCTTACGGCACATAGGTATTTACCTGCTTTCGTCAACCATACCTATAACGTCTAATGTAAACAAGTTTTGCTCATGGCGCTACTGAGAACAGAAATTGCGCTATGCCTATATTGTACAAACAGATTTATTTATGTAATTTAAATTTTAATATCAGTATCTCAAGTCAATATGCTAAAACGTTTTGCTTGCGATTTTGAAATATTGGAATACGGATGTTGCCAGAATACGGCCGCACGCAACGAGAATGAAGGGGGGCGCCCCGCACAAGACGGAGCTACGCGCCCTTCACCTCCCCTGCTTCACCCCCTCATTTACCAAAACAGTCGCTTAGGACAGCGCCTTAAGAACTACGCTATCCGTGAGTCAGATTTGTTGTCGATGTTAAACAGCTGCGATAAACACACCTCTTTCGGATGTATCTGTGTGTTTTGCCACAAGTACGGACCATATCCATCATGGAGACAATCACTGTCGCCTTTACTAGTATATCTATGCTATCGCCGGTAATCCATTACGCCGTGCATACATACATACGCTGAATAACTTCCCGGAACACGCGCGCGCTATAATCACACTTTGTTTAATTAATATTCACGAACTTTCCAAACGATTATCATAATGACGTGCACTCACACACCGATATAGTTTAAGTATTGATATTATGTCGATCGTTTGAACGTTCACCAGCGTGCGATACATATGAGCAAGACGGGCGCATTGAGTTGGTTTAGATTTTGAATGCATGTTAATTAATCATGTTAGCTAATAACTTTTTGATATTTCTTACTCTTACGAGAATTGCACTAGTGACTAAATTATTCGGCATCTGACGCTAAACTATAAAAATAACCAAATAGGAAACCAGCGCACATACAGGTATTTTCACGATCTACGCGGCCAAAATTATGTTAATGCTTAATTGGTATCTTAACACTGTAAATAATCAAACAAACTATTTCTTTTAACTTTTTACTATTATTTTCAAAAACAAAAAAAAAATAGAAACATAAAAAACATAATAATTCTAAGTTTTTTGGCTTTTTTTCATTATTGTCGTCCGTCGTCATTCGTCAGTGGGTAACATTTCTTCTTGGCTTTCTGTAAGGCGCTATAGCACGAAAAAAACTTCTTATTACTCTTTCTTATAATTTCGTACTGTCTTTGTGTCAAATCGGCATCTACAAACATTTCCAAAGCTTGCATTGGTGTCAAGGAGGGCTGCCCTTTTTCTGATTTCAAATGATAAAATGCCTTTTTATATTTATGTGCTCGTGTTGGAGAACTAGTAATATATTTTAGGACATTTGATGCATCTTTTTTACCAGATTCAAAATTAGACCGAAGTTCTTCAGTCTTGCGCCTCTTGCTCCTTTCACTTGCGTCTTCGAACAACTTGGACGGTCGCTCTGGCCGTTTTTGTGTATCAACAACAGGTATTTCAAAAGTAATATCTAGCCATCACTGCTTGTTTTTTATAAATTTATATTTTTTATAATGAGCTTTCGTCCACCTTTGTACAACTTGAAACAATTTGGTCTTCATTGTAATCTTCACATGACAAAAGATAATCTTTTATATATTTTAATTTGGCATCGAAATTAGGCAAATTTTCGTTCGTCATGAGGTCAAATAAGTATTGTTGTGTCACAATCCTTACTCCTGATGCTTCCTGTGGACCTTAATCAAACATAAACTGTTTTAAAAGTCGCTAAAAACATTTTCAATTTTAGACGAAATTTCGCTAAATATCTTTGATCCCTAAAAAATATATCATATGCGGACATGATTTTGATAGTTCTTATAAGGAATAGGATCAAATAATAACCTATATTAAAAATAATAGCCCAATCTACCCCGATACATAAACAAAAACACCAGCAAATAAAAAATATTGAAGAAAATCACAGTATTAAAATGGGTTTTTATTTATAAAAAAAAACGTGTAGTTTGATGGTTGATCATGACTTTATTTATGTAATATGTAAGTCTCTTACCTTGTCCATCAGAATCCATTACTTTCAGTTCGTAAGAAGAACTCGATAACATAAAAAATCACTTTGTAAGTTTAATGTTTAGAAAAGCGCCGAGAATAGATACGTACACTAGGTAACACGGTCAACTTCCGACTGACCCCACGGGTGCGGGGTGTGGGCTAGCAGGTAGATAAATCTTGGATATTGTTCCCGAGTTCGTAATCTATTCGTGGAACTCGGTTTAAGAATGATATTGTTATTTTGACATTTTGGACTTTTGGCCGCTTAGATCATGCAAATACCTGTATGTGCAGCGCTTGCCCAAATCTTTAACGTAAGCGCTATGCTTGCGTTGACCAAGATTTGGGAGACCCTTAAGATACGAATAAGAAAAGAACTCCGAAGGACTACTTATGTAAATAGGAACATACGTTAATATTAATCTTTATTACAATTTTGTTACATTTGAAATCATAATTTCGTCATATGTGGGTAATACGCTTCATTACAAAGTAACAAAGTTAAACATGCCCGGCACAAGTTCCGCCCCAACAATATCAAGTCGACGTAGGACAAACTGCCAACTGTAACAACTATTAACTAATAATGAAACAACCTCCCTCCCAACCTTCACACACACAAAGCTGCACGTTGCCACGCCGTTAATCATTTCAATATTTACATGAATATAGTTTTAGTTAAACTTAGGTCCAATAGGTACTACTAAATTATGCACGAGTGACGCAGTACACGTGCAAGATGAAACCTTTATCAAAAAGCCTCTTTAATATCATGATTATTATCCATGAGATACCAATGATAGATTTTAACAGCAAAGCTTTAGCCTGAGTGTTTTGCTGACATACTTCGAGAACGGAACTCAAAAAAAGTTTAATATACTTTTAGGCCACGGTATACCATTACGAATAAGTTCAGCTATTGTTGCTCACGATTTTCGATCATGGACACAACTAAAAAAATTTACTTAGGTACTCCTCAATTATTACTGACTTTAAACATCAGTCTGTGCACAAACAGCTACTTAATCGTTGTATAGTTTTTTAAATTCTAATTTTACTTATATACTATTTTCTTAGCAAACTATTTTTAGAAAATGATTATCACAATTTAATTTAGGATCTTAACGGCTAACAGATCAAAAAATAACTTCGTTACTTAAAGCTTACTATCTAGAAATGTTTATAACACAGTGTAGGTGTCAAACAATAAAATACAAATTGCCCTTTAAACTTATCGCCAAGTTTGATAAAACAATTACTTTTCTGAAAGTTATTTACTTGACGGACTCTTCAGTTTATTAGGGGATTTCCTTATTTCATTTTGGGACCGTCGTGTACAATTAGGGAATTATTATTACCTATAGAGATTACATTTCGACCGACACCGAAAAGCATTTCATAATCTAACATTCCATATTCCAGGACACAGGCGATGAAGAACTGAACTGACATTAAAACAAAAAGAAAAGATCGCTTTTATGCTTGTTTTAGCAGCTGGCACGAAGTCAACTGAGTTGGTCGAAAATCGACGACCGTTTGAAGTTGACAGGTGTTTACGAGAGTGACGTCGCCAGTTAACAAAAATATCAAACAACAACAAATACCCGGCTACACAGGCATCACAGGTAACGAAATAGCAGACTCCTGTGCTCACGCTGCAGCCCAAACGGGTTGCCTCAAATACAATTTCTGTTTTTCTCGCGATCTGCGCTCCCAGGCTCAGCCTTCGTTGGTTCGATCTTGGAATGACTTGTGGCAGGCTTCCAAGCTGATCAAGGGCAAATTTTATGGTTCAATTCAACCCACTATTCCTTCCAAACCCGGTTTTTTTTAAAACAAGAATATCAATAAACTGGCTACTTCTATCATCATCCGTTTGCGCTTAGGATTTGTATGCTCCCCAGTATTCTTGGCCAAGATTCGGGTTAGGGATAGCTCTTTATGTGAATGCGGCCTAGACGACGGTACCCTAGAACACATGTTCTTTTCTTGCCCAAAATTATTAATTCCCCTCTACGATCTTCTACCTAATTGTATTCCTAGACCCATAAACATAGCTTTTCTTTTATCCTTGGCCCATAGGTACTCCCCTTATCAAATATCTGTACAAATTTATTACCCTAAATAAAATTAAAATCTAGAAAGCTCACCTCTTGCCTTTTCACCCGGCCCCTACCTAACCACTTCAACTACTAACCCCTTACAATCCCAAATTTGCTTACTAACGTTTGTGTTGTTTGTTTTCCAGAAAATCAGCCTCCAAAGAGAAACCACTGCTACTCCGACCGATCGATAGGCTGTTGTTACTTAAAATATACTAATATAACTATCTGAACTGTTCTTCCACCTTGACATTGGCAAAATCATCGATAAACGATGGAGCCATACTAAAAAAAAAAACAACAACAAACAAGTGGATTCAATAATAGTCTCTCGAAGGAGATATTACCATAAATGTATTCTTGGAACTCTGATTCCTCCACATTTCTAAATACGTTTTACATAATGGATTGTTTCAAATGAAATTACCGATTAAAATCTTAAGCAACACACTAAGTGCGTTACGCTAAAAAACTTTATTCTTTCACTAAAATACTTATTGCACACTAAAATAATAATATTGCACACCAATCTTTCCATAAAATATCATTTAAAATGAAAAGTCTTGTCGGCTTGGGAAACTTATCTACTCAGAAAACTTAATAGGTTATGTTAGGTTTTCTTGTGAACCTGCACTAAAAATAGGAGCCCTTCGCAGCAGGGCTTCGTGAACTTAGTTTATCAAATTATTTGGTTGTTGAGTAAAAGTTAAATTACAAATACTTCTTTAACTAAAAGGATTAATTTAAATACGATTAAGATTAATTTAATTTGACTCAATAAACAGGTGTTCGTAATGATATATTTTAGTGAATATATTTAGTGGTGCAATTAGTAGATATATTTGGTGGAACAAAGTTTTTTTTTGTAGAAATCAGAGAGTATATTGAGAGAGAGTTAAATACTACCCTTAATTTAATACCAATTTTGTCACGAAAAGCAAATATCTCTGTGTTTGGCTCGAATTGTCGTCCGTTTATTTAATAGACTCAATAAGGAAGTGTTTTATTCGCATCGTCTACCGTTACGGGGTACACGTGCAGTAATCAAGAACAGTTTTTGCAACACTTTGCATAAACATAGTCAGCAGGTTTATAAACCTATCAATCGAATTCAGTGATCTGGATCGTGATAAGTGTGTAGTCACTGTGGCTACAATTATTATAAAAAAGGAAGGTTCTGAAATCGGCTGTATTTTTTCATAGTTGTTATGTTATTTGACAGGACATACTTCGCGTTTAAGGAGTAGGATATGTTTTTTGACTGGTGACTGACGATCTTGTTGGGGTCGCGGGCAGCGGATGGATTCGGGTGATTCAGGATCGGTCTATGTGGAAAGCCTTGGGGGAGACCTATGTCCAGCAGTGGACGTCTTTCGGCTGATATGATGATACGACGATGATGTATGTTTTTTTGTCTACATGTTAATTGATAAATCACATTATACATAACGACGTATGAAAGTGTACACGTGTACGTCTGGTTTACAAAAGTCCAAAAAGAACTGGAAAACAGTCTTATTTCTTTTTTCAATTACTCAAACCTCTCTTATTTATTAAATTGACCAAATGGTAATTCTATTACTGGTATAATAAAATTATTAATAAAAATACAGCTTTTCCTTCTAAAATATAACATCAAATGTCGACCTCAAATGACCCCTAAGTAAACAAGGAAACCAATTTCTTTAGAAACTTATTATATTTGTAGCTCGAGGAAAAACATGTGTTTTTGATTCTGTCAATCACAAACGTGTAAATAAGCTCTTTTAAAGCAATTTGTTAGAATTACGCCGCAGTACCGATCCACTCCATTGAATTTTGTGTCACGTAAGGTAGCTAGCAGTTCAACTAGTTGATAACTCAACCCACGTGCACCCAATATTGTGCGGAGTTAGTATAATAGTGCAGAGCGTAGGCATCCAATTGCGTGGTCTTTTGAAACGACTGGAGATCATCCAAATACCGACCGCGCTACGTGCCGCCACGTCGCGGCCGCGGGCTAAACCATGAAACCTTCGCTATAAACAACATTATCTTTGACTGTATATCCAACTCTTTAACAGACTATAATATTTACTTATAATATAATAACACTCTTTAACTTAAACATTTGCCATTTTCTTGTGTTTAATTTTATTGTTGTTGAGTTTGTAAAATTGTTTTCTAACAATATTATCTGTGTAAAAAGAAAGGCCCAAAACAAGTCTAGGCATCAAGGGGCTTGTGGTCACTGTTTGATAGTTACAAAAGAAGCCTTAACACGTACTATTTACAAGGAAAACATTTAAAGTCTGCCTAGCATCAATCATTTTCAACCCTGCACGTAACTTCATAAAAACTAGAACAGAAAATATCTAAGTATAGGTACTTACTCAAATTCAACACCAGGACCGAAACAAGTCACGAAGAGGATAACAATGTTACTCTGCGTCTCATAGAACTCTCTTTGAACTAACTTTGAAAATTACAAACTGTTTTTGTACCTTTAAAATTTAAACTGTTCAGTTTCACTCGGTACACTGTATAGAAAACAATAAATCTGCGTTTTGTTTGACAGAATACAAGTATATAATCAATATCGAAAGAGGTTAAGGATAATGATTTGGATACTCAAATATACGAACATACATACACACATATCGTCACGCCTTTTATCCCCGAAGGGGTAGGCAGAGGTGTATTTCTACATCCATTTTTCGCCAGA
Source organism: Euclidia mi (assembly GCA_944739405.2). Classification (NCBI taxonomy): domain Eukaryota; kingdom Metazoa; phylum Arthropoda; class Insecta; order Lepidoptera; family Erebidae; genus Euclidia; species Euclidia mi. The sequence goes on from OX123184.2 coordinate 321,415, forward strand.
TATACTTTAGTCCCACGTAGTAGGGGGCGAGCCTATTGCCGTACCGGGCACATTTCCTGACTTCGTGCTGCTACTGAGAATTTCGTGACAGAAAAACCCAATAACACTGCTCGACCCAGGAATCGAACCCGGGACCTCCCGATCCCACGCGCACATCTATGGCACGAGACCAACGAGGCAGTCGTATAGGGTTTGATGTCGAGTTTTCCGTCTCTACGCAAATATGGTATTTGCATCGTGTTATCCCTTAGTCGCCTCTTACGACACCCACGGGAAGATAGGGGGTGGTGACACTTGTATTCTATGCCGTCAACCACACGATATACAAAGTATACGATAATTATAAAGACAATCCAAGCAGCATTACTAGGTAGGTACTTCTTCGCCGTGTATATTTTACCTGCAATAGAACCTTTATCATGACATATGAAACGTACCTGGCACAATAATTATGAGGGTAGTTGACATGTTGACAATTAAATGGGCCTCGAGGGACTATGGGTATCTAATGTTTTATATAAACTGCCATACTCAACTATACCTAAAAGCAATTCACCGCGGGGTTCCATTAGTTCTGTCCAATTAATAGGCGATTCAAACCATATATTTTTCTGTAATACTTGTGTATTACAGAAAAATATATGGTTTGAATCGCCTATTAATTGGACAGAACTAATGGAACCCCGCGGCTTCTAAATCTCTAAGCTTCTAATCAATAATCGCTCCTCCTAACCCTTAAAGAGTTACTGATGTGACGTCACAATGTTGCCACTCACTTGACTGAATGATTATTATTTGTCTAACATGTAGAACAAAATATCAGTTTAGAGAGAGAGAGATCTTTATTATTTATTTATTTTTTATTTATTTAACATAAGGCTTACCAACTAAAATACATACTGAGCATTTTCATGAAACATTCATACAACTATATAATTTGTGTATGCTTTTAAATTAAAGGTGAGCACAGCATTACTTATAAGTGTGCATACATGTACCTAAGGTTAACATCTAAGTTAAATAACTACAGAATATACCTAATATAACTTAATATAAATAAGACTAAGTTAAAACTATATTATGCTAAACTAAATTATACTTATACTAGACTATATATCTTTCTTTTAAATGTAACATTTTTTTCGGCAAAGATATCTATATCTACTTTATTAAAGATAGCATTACATTTTCCGAGGATATAGGATAGAGGTGTATTGCTCCCATATTTGTTACGACTAGTTTTGATAACAAACGGCTTATAGTTTACTAACCTAGCAGATTGTCTAGGTATGTTAATATTTATTTTAGATAATAATGGCGTACTATCTACACCTTCATTAAATATTTTGTGCAGAAACAATAAGCCTATATAGTCTCTCCTCCAATATAATGGTTTCATATTGAAATAATTAAGCCTGTCATTATAATCCTTGATAGTACGCCGAATACCGGATATAATAGATAACCTCCTTACAAACTTTTTTTGTATGCTTTCTATGCGTTGGATGTTGTTTTGATACATAGGGTACCACACAATGGAGCAGTACTCTATATTACTGCGAACTAAGGCGAAATACAAAGTTTTCATAGCTTTTATGCATTTGAAGTGTCGGGTATTCCGATTTATAAATGCTGCCATTTTGTTACATTTGTTGATTGTGTTATCTATATGTTTAAAAAATTGCATTTCTGAGTCAATCGTAATACCCAGATCCTTGACGTCGTTGACAACCTTCAAAGTCTTGCCTTTCATGGTATAAGATGTACAGAACTTTTGTCGTTTTCGTGAAAACTTAATGTGATTGCATTTACTGACGTTCAATTCCATGGCATTATCGTCACACCAGTTGCAAAGTTTGTCGATATCCTCTTGCAGAAGAGCCTGATCAGATCTAGATTTAACTGATCTAAATAGTTTTAAGTCATCGGCATACATTTGGAAGCACGAATTGACAAAACAATACTTTACATCGTCTATAAACATCATAAACAGTATCGGACCGAGATGGGATCCCTGGGGAACACCAGACGTAGGCACAAATATATTTGATGAGTACCCATTTACAACCACTTTAGCTCTGCGATTTATTAAATATGTTTTTAACCAACTCCAGAGAGATCCATGAATATTGAATATCGCAGAAAGCTTATGAAGTAATATATTATGATCTACTTTGTCGAAAGCTTTGCTAAAGTCACTATATATTACATCAATCTCATTGCCATTACTTATATCAGTTAGGGTATTTTCAACAAAATCAACTAAGTTAGTTAAAGTGGACTTATTTTTAATGAAACCATGCTGATTGTCCGAAATTATATTCTTGACGTGACAGGTTATATAATGACATACTAACGATTCAAAAACTTTAGCTACTATTGGTAGTTTACTTATGGGCCTATAATTACTAATATCAGCTTTATTGCCAGACTTGGGTATGGGCACAACTATGGCTTCCTTCCAATATTCCGGAAATATTCCCTCAGAGAGGGATCTATTATAAAGAAGATGAAGAGGCTTTGTTAATTGATCGGCACATTCCTTAAAGAACAGAGGCGGTATACCATCACATCCTGATCCTTTTGATATATCCAGCTGTTTTAGTTTTTTTTCTATACTACATTCGGAAATATATAAATGATGTAAGTTGCTATTACAGGAAACATACTCGTATCGGGGTGAGAATAGACTGCTATGCGATTTTGGAGTGTATACTGATGCAAAGTGTTGTGCAAATAGATTAGCAATACTGTCTCCATCGTTTGCAGTTTGATTACTGAGCGTCATTTGCCTGGGAATCGTAGATTGACTATTGCGTTTATCTTTGATATATTTCCAGAAGTATTTGGGATCCTGTGTTAGATTTTTTTGGATGTTCTCTATGTACTTATGGTATAATAATTTAATAATTTTACTGGTCCTTTCTTTAAGTATGGTATATTCATATTCATCACGTTTATTACTGTATTTTTTCATATTACGCCTACATTTTTCTTTCTCTTTTAGTAGCTTAATCAAATTCCCACTGTACCAACAAGGATATGCACATTTATTTGAATTTTGTAATGGAACTAGGTCACGAATAACACTATTCACTATTGCATAAAATCTATTTATAGCCTCATCAACAGATAATGTACATGGTAGTTCCTGATCCCAGTCAATATCTGCAAATCGTTTTCGAATTTCATCATAATTAGCTTTATAATATTGGTATTTTGGATTGTACAAATTACGAAGCATAGACGGAAGTTTCAGTTGTAAGTTAATTTCTAAAGGCGGATGGAAACTATCAATGTTAGAGATTATGTCATTAGCGGCCGTTACTTGTATAGGGTTCGATGTATTCGATATAACCAAATCTAACATTTTATCATGAATATTTTTTATGTCATTATATTGCTTTAAATTATTGCTGCACAAAAAATCTAAAAACAACGTACCTAAGGTGCTCGACTGTAAGTCTGGTTCAACATACGATGAAGATGGTTGTTTTGTCCAAGAAATAAAACTCAAATTAAAATCAGCCAAGATTAATACATCATCAGAATTACTAATTACATTGCTTACTTTTTTAGTATAGTGCGAGAGAACATCAGCTTTGACTGGGGGAGGCATGTAGGTACAGCATAAATGTAGTTTTTTCGTTTTATTTAACTGCGAAGTAAGGTCTATTGTCACCCATAAGTCCTCACAGTAAGATTCAAATGAGTAGTTTCGGTAGGCTCTATAAGACTTTAATATTGCAATGAGCACACCCCCTCCCTCCTTACCAGCGGAAAACGTTCCTGACTGTCTATCTCTTCTAAAAATTTGGTATCGGTCGTCAAATATCTCCCCATCCAGTATTTTATCATTAAGCCAGGTTTCTGTTAGAGCAATAACATGGTACGTCGTATTGAGAGCATTTGTAAATACAGTTTGCAATTTGCCTCGGATACTTCTCGTATTCTGGTAGTATATATTTAGGCTATTGAATTTAAAAAGCAAAAAATACATAAACATTATCACTAATCATCCAAAGAATAAAAAAAAAAGAGTAATTAAAATATCTATACTAATTTTTAAGGCTATTTGAGTGCTTTTAGAGTGTCCATGCTCGTAACAATCTGAGCAGGTGCACTTTCTTCTTTTCTTATAAAAATCTTGCCGTTTCGTACCCATATAAATTTGTAGTTTTTCTCTTTAGCCGCGATCCTGGTAGCAGCATGCAATGCCTTATTCGCAGGGGTAAGATGCTCACTCACGTAGACAGGAGATTCTTTGTCACCATAGCCAAGTAGCTTAGTATTTAGTTTGTTCTTAGGGTTTGCTCGGTTGTATAACAAAATTGCACCCAATAGATTGTCGCGCTTTAACTTGCTAGATAGTTTGCAAATCACTGCTTTAGGCTGTTTAGATGTAGGATTTTTCTTTTGTACACGAGTGCATGCAATAATTTCGCTTTCAGATACAGCATAGGAAACAACTTTACTCATCTGTAGTATCATTTTAGGTAAATTTTCTGTTTTGTGTTCGGGTAAACCATTTATTTCGAGGTTGTTTTGCCGTGCATCTTGTTCCATTTGCATGAGCCTCGACTCTATATCCTTTACTTTTAAATGGAGGGAGTTGTTTTCGTTGCGCAAAACTTTTGCTTCATCGGCATATGTTTTTAAAGTGACAGTAATTTCATCATGCTGAGAGCTCAAGAATTTTAGTGATTCTTCAAAGTGTCTGATTTCCTGTCGTATTGTTGTAAATTCCTCATTGAGTGCATTGCGTATCTCTGACCTAATAATATTAGCGATTTCCGCACGTAAGACATACTTTGAGAGATCCACATTCTGAGATATATGGCGCCTGGCGGTAATATTATCGCAATCCGCAACCGCATCAGTTGGACAGCATGACAGCGTAGGAGTTACATTGTTGTTATCTCTAAGCTGTGGTTTGTGACTAACTGTAGCACAAGATGGACATTTCCAGTTCCGCTGTTTTTTCTGATTTTCAGCTGAGATATTTACGCACAGATAGTGGTACTGCTTGCCACATGATGTGTTCGAGCAAACTATTTTTTCACTATGTTTCAATGGCGCCTTGCAATCGTGACAGTTATGGTTACTCATTTTAGAAATCAGCGTAAATGTTAATAAAGGTTCAAGAAAAAAATAAAATAAAATCCAAAAATATATGGTAGTGCAGCTGAGATTTGAACCGGCGACTAATTACTTGATAGGGCAAAAAGCATGTGCACTGCACCACGCACGCATTACAATTTTAGGTGAAAATGGTGTTCTTATTGTTACTTTGATATTAAAGTTTTGAATGGTAATTAACTCGTTTTGAAAGTCAGTTCAAAGTCACAGCACACATTTAACGGAATAATTTTAGTCTTTATTTGGAAAAAGTACTTAAATTTCACGATAAAAGTTTATCACTGTTTCACTATTCGATAGTATTTGATGTTATTCACACATTGATATAAGTTTCAACACAAGTAATGAAGTTTTAACAACGTAAACGATTTTTATTACGGACACTTAAGTAAACACGTATGCTCACTACGACCGACTTCGTTAAATCCCTTTTACTCAAAACAAACTTTACAGTTCACTTAAAATATTGAGCAATACATTTTTATATACACATAACAACTTTTAGGTAGGTAGTTCGACGTGATAACAATAAACAATCGATAGAATGACATGACAATGACAGTGACCCCAAGAAGAAGTGGATAGGTTGATGAGCAAAATGTGCGTTACTTATTCGTAAATATTTTCACTTATGAAATGTTTTAGTTTAGACTTAAAAAGAGATATAGTTTTGCAATCTTTTATTTCTTTCGGTAAATTATTAAATATTTTTACACCTGCATGAAGAATAATTCGTTTCCCGTATTCTGTTCTAGGTAGATATTGAGTTATTTTATTTGTATTTCTTAGACTATGAGTAAAATACCTTTTAGTTAAAGTAATGTTGGTATGTATGAGTCCTAATAATATTTTTTTAATTAAAATGCATATGTTATACGTATAAGTTTGCTTAATATTAAACAATTTGGTTTCTTTATAGATTACAGATGTATGTGTTAATTTGTCATATCGAAATAATTCTTTAATTATTTTATTTTGAGCGATTTGTAACGGCATTAGATTTGTTTTTGCAGCACAGCCCCATATTTCTATTAGGTATTCCATGTTCGACTTAATTATAGCATTATATACCATTTGCCTCGTTTTGTGCGGGATACAAGATGACATTTTACGCAAAACACTAATAAGAGATATCATTTTATTTTTTACTTTATCTATTTGCGGCTTCCAAGTTAGTTTGTCATCTAAAATCAGTCCTAAATATTTTTCCTGGTGTGATCTCTGAAGTATCTCATTATCAATAGTTAAAGGTGTAAAATCTATGATCTTTTTATTTTTTGCACTGAATATCATGAAAGAAGTTTTTTTGGTGTTTATTGTAAGAAGATTACATTTACACCAGGTGTTATATTTATTTAGATCTTCTTGTGCTTGAGCTATTAAGGTTTTTATACACTTACCATAGTAAAAAAGGCACGTATCATCAGCGTATAAAGTAATATTGCCAGTTTTAACAATTTTGCTAACATTATTCACATAAATTAAAAACAATAAAGGTCCCAACACTGAGCCTTGTGGTATTCCGCATTCTACATTTTTTGAGCTACTTGAGTAGCTATTTATTTTTACTATTTGCTGTCTATTCTCTAAATAAGACTTCAATAACATATGGGCTGATCCTGATATTCCTATGTCTAGCAACTTTGAAAGAAGTAGTGAATGGCTAATAGTATCGAATGCCCTTTTTAGGTCGATAAATATCCCCAAACAGACGTTTTTAGTATCTATTTCAGTGCTAATTTTAGTTACAAGATCAACCACAGCAGAAAGGGTACTTGATTTAAGACGAAAGCCGTATTGATTTTCGTATAGAAATTCTAATTTATCTAAGTGTTCTTTAAGTCGTTTGTATATTACTTTTTCGAATATTTTTGATATCACGGGCAACACTGATATTGGGCGATAATTTTCGGGATCCGATTTGGAACCGGATTTGAAAACTGGAGAAATTTTAGCAATTTTTAAAGTATCAGGAAATATGCCAGATGACATACATCTATTTATGCAATCAGTAAGATTATTTGATATGAGATCACTAATACACAGAATAGCTTTAGTACTTATTCCTTCAATGCCTGTACTAGTATTTGGATCTAAGTTTTTAATTATTTTAGTTATTTCATCTACTGGACATGGTTCGAAGTTAAGTAATTTATGTGGAGGTTCTTTGTCTAAATAACTCATTGTATGAAGTATTTTATCTGGAAGATCTTTAGGTACTTTACTTGCCAATTGGATACCGATACTAGAGAATGTACAATTAAATAAATTACATATATCAGCTCCATCAGTAAATGACTTAGAATCAACTATTAGTTTCGGTGGCAGATTATTCATTTTTATTTTGTTATCTGCCAAAGTATATTAATTTCCAGGTCTTTTTGGAGTCACCGTTACAATTTTTAAATGATGCATAATAATACTCAAAACTCTCAATACAAAGTGAGTCACAAGAACACAGTTTCTCACTGTATTTTTTTTTTTTTATAGTAATAGGCGGCAAACGAACAGACGGATTTCCTGGTGGTAAGCAATTACCGCTGCCCATGGACACAAGCAACACCGTAGTTGATTTCAAAATGGATTTTGTTTCAATACGTAGCGTAAATAATATCATACTTATTGAATGGTAATAAAATGGATTGCGAAACGAAATATAAAGGAAAACAAATGCTTTTTGGTCTGTTACATCATTATCTCTTATCTGATAAAGTAAATACTTCCAAGCCAGGTGATAACTTAATCGGTATCTGTCGCAAGCTATAGATAATTAATGGGTGAGACCTTCGTTTTTGGTAGCCATGTCCTAGATAAGCCACTGTTTATACAGAAGGAATTAATGGTCACACATTTTTGCAAAGCTTTTCACAGTTAGATTTATAGTAGCGCAGACTGAGCGTTCTGACGGGTCAGCGTTATATAAAAACATTGCGAGTAAAATAAAATGTAATTAACACAGTGTAAACATTTATAAAGCCTACGCTTCGTGAATGTAGTCCGTTATCTGCGAGGCCAAGCTGTTTGTTTAATTATTGAGGCCATAAGGACGGGCCAACTGTTCTAACTCGTTATCGTCGCTTTCAAAATAGAAAATACTCCTACTATCTATACATATACCGGGTGTCACAAGACCCATCACCAAGCCGAACTCTAGTCGTTGTGGACATACTGCCAAGTCATACTAACCAAAAATAATACCTGGGAACCAATTTTTTTTTTAGTTTTCACATTTTTTAAACCACATTTAAAAGCGCGCGCGTGCCATGCTCGAAATACCTAATAATCCATGGGGTTGTAGGGCATCTAAAGAACATATTGGCGGGGTAAAGGCATCGATTTTGTATCTAATTAGAAAAATTCCATTGTAACTTTGAGCCTCAATATCTCCTGAACCAGTAATTTCCCAGGTATGGTGCCGAAGCAAAAAATGTTCGAACTGATTGGTACAACATGGGATTTCAGTTTTCGTTAAGGGTCTTGTTATACCCTGTATATATACCTAAAATAAGTCCTCACCGCGTCCTACTGACTGTATAAAATGAACTGTATGACTGTATGAAATATTGAAATTACAAAAAGGAGTCAGCCAATATATTGTGCCTGCAATGAACGTTACTCTTAGTGCGACATAAATAATAATTATAATAGTACTAGTCGATGCCAGCGGCTTCGCACGCACATATTTTCCGTTTTTCCCGTTTTGCCCGATCCCGTGGGAATTTCGGGAAATCCCGTCTTAGTGCACCCCATCGGTTCCCATACATGCTAAATTTCAGCTTCTTGTGACTTGTAGTTTCGGCTGTAGCGTGTCTGTCAGTCAGTCAGTAACGCAAGGATTTTATATATTAAGATGACCTAGAGCAGAGCACCGCTCGCTGATAGCATGCTTGTCCGATAATCTGTATCACAGTCATGTCAACAGTCGCTGTTTCATTTTCAACTCCACTCATTTTGAAATATTTACAATGAACGAGAATGTAATTTAAAAAATAGAGCTCTATATTTCCAAAGCTGAATAAGTTAAATGGAGCAAAACCATAATGGCCGCAACGCGTGAAGCAAAGGTGCTATATATTTTTAATGTTAGTTATAAAAATAGCGATTGTTGCTTCATATGTAAGATTATGTGTATGTTACGAGTGTCTGATCATTGCTTTGTAGTTTAGATTTTATATATAGACGGGAATTAACGCGAACATGCATTAGGTATTTACATACCTTATTTTGCTTGACGTTTCGAGACGGATGCATGCCCTGTGGTCGCAAGCTGACTGGTGTAGCGGTGTCACGTCACCGAGTGCGAGGTAGAAGTTTCCATTTCTACCCCCGGGTCGTTTATTTTCGAAGTACCGGCGCAAAACACACTAACCGTATCTGTATATTGAACATTCGCCGACTGCGCATTAAAGTGGATTGTTGTTAGCCGAATCACTGGATTCCATGCCGATGACAATTTGAAGCCCTCTTCCCGATTGAAATTTTTATGCTTTCTGATTTCGATCGCTTCACGCACAACTCTTGGGTAAAAGTGGCGTTCCGTGGAGAGGACTTAGCGACGATGAAATTCAATCCAGTGATTGGTGCCCGATTGAAGTAAATGTTCCGCAATCGCCGATTTGTTCGTTTGACGGTTCTTTACAGCTGCGATGTACTCCTTTATACGTTCAGCGACGTAAGAGCGATGTAAGAGCTTCCGCAGCTGCAGTTGATTTTATAGACACCTGGGGTTTAAAGCGGTAGAACATCCTTTGGTGTGCCCACCATTTTGTATACTTTGGCCCCTGGTGTAAATACGGTCAGAATGGAGTAGTTTTTTAACTTGTCTCCTATTTTATCCGTAACACCTCTAATGTAGGGCATGTAGGTCGGTTGTCTATTTACCGCCGGATGCTTTTCGCGCTTGATAGGCCGCGTCATTCGTCGTTGTACCTGGTATCCTGAACATGGTCTAGCTCTAGCTTCAAATGCTCAGGGTCACAGAGGTCATGTGCTCTGTTTTTTAGTGATGTCACAACGGATTGCAGGTGTCGAGGGTGGTGGTGCGACATGGCGTGCAGGTATCTATCTGTGTGTGTAGGCTTCCGGTATACGCAGTGTGTTAAGTCTGGTATCTGGTCTCACAGTCACTTTGAAATCCAAGAATGACAACGATCTGTCAGTTTCCATTTCGTAGGTGAACCTCAATTTCGGATGAATGGCGTTAAGGTGTGCCCCACGGCCAGAGTAACGCGCAGAATACGAGCACTGATACAAGACCACCAGGACCTGTTCACGGAAGACGAGTACAGCAAGTTATATGGTCCCAAGCCATACCAACCACCTAGGCTATATGGCCTGCCTAAGGTACATAAGCCCAACGTGCCACTGCGGCCTATCATAAGTCAGATTTCCTCGCCTACTTACGACCATGCGAAGCACGTTGCATCGGTATTGCAGCCATTAGTCGGTATGACACCGTCTTTCGTAAAGAACTCGTGTCATTTTGTCCAGATCGTACAGATCATTCGATTGGAACCGGAGGATGTAATGGTAAGCTTTGACGTTGAGTCGCTCTTTACCAATGTTCCAATAAGGGAATGTCTGGACGTAGTGAGGGATAGACTGAGTGACAATGATATGCCTCACAATCACAACTATATTGATCTACTAAAACACTGCTAAGCAGTGTGGCAACTACTTCCTATTCCAAGGCCAATATTACCTCCAGATCGATGGTGTCGCAATGGGGAGTCCAGTAGCCCCTGTACTGGCTAATATCTGGATGGAACACTTTGAAGAAAAGGCGCTTAGCATCGGGCCCAAGACCATCAGGCTTTGGAAAAGATACGTGGATGACATCTTTAGTATCATAAAAGGAGGTAAGCAGGAAGTAGATCAATATGTGCAACACCTTAACTCCATTCATCCGAAAATAAGGTTCACCTACGAAATGGAAACTGACAGATCGTTGTCATTCTTGGATGTCAAAGTGACTGTGAGACCAGATGGGTCCTTAACACACTGCGTATACCGGAAGCCTACACACACAGATAGATACCTGCACGCCATGTCGCACCACCACCCTCGACACCTGCAATCCGTTGTGACATCTCTAAAAAACAGAGCACATGACCTCTGTGACCCTGAGCATTTGAAGCTAGAGCTAGACCATGTTCAGGAGGTACTTAGGAAGAACGGATAACAGGTACAACGACGAATGACGCGGCCTATCAAGCGCGAAAAACATCCGGCGGTAAATAGACAACCGACCTACATGCCCTACATTAGAGGTGTTACGGATAAAATAGGAGACAAGTTAAAAAACTACTCCATTCCGACCGTATTTACACCAGGGGCCAAAGTATACAACATGGTGGGCACACCAAAGGATGTTCTACCGCTACAAACCCCAGGTGTCTATAAATCAACTGCAGCTGCGGAAGCTCTTACATAGGGCAAACGAAGCGGACTATCGCTGAACTTATAAAGGAGCACATCGCAGCTGTAAAGAACCGTCAAACGTACAAATCGGCGATTGCGGAACATTTACTTCAATCGGGCACCAATCACTGGATTGAATTTCATCGTCCCCAAGTCCTCTCCACGGAACGCCACTTTTACCCAAGAGTTGTGCGTGAAGCGATCGAAATCAGAAAGCATAAAAATTCCAATCGGGAAGAGGGCTTCAAATTGTCATCGGCATGGAATCCAGTGATTCGGCTAACAACACCCCACTTTAATGCGCAGTCGGCGAATGTTCAATATACAGATACGGTTAGTGTGTTTTGCGCCGGTACTTCGAAAATAAACGACCCGGGGGTAGAAATGGAAGCTTCTACCTCGCATTCGGAGACGTGACAACGCTGCACCAGTCAGCTTGCGACCATGGGGCGTGCAACCATCTCGAAACGTCAAGCAAAATAAGGTATGTAAATATTAGGTATTTACATACCATGCATGTTCGCGTTAATTCCCGTCTATATATAAAATCTAAACATGCAACGCGAGTGTTTAAAAGTTTCTATTGCTTTGTAGTGTGAGTTCGTGCAAAGTATATTTAGAAATCATAATAAAATTAAATCAATCATTCAACAATCATTGTATTTATACGTTGCTAAAAACGAACATGTGGAGACGCGATACGTAGCATCACACTTATCTGTTATCATACTTTTTACTTACTTATCGTGTCGATGGGAACACTTTAAATGGTTTTGGCCCAAGACTTTGTTATCAATATCATTATAATACTGTTTCACTGATGATAAAAAAATGTTCATATTTCATTTAAGCTATGCGTATGGTGTCAGTAAAACATTTTTCAAGTTGTGAAAATTACAATTCATTACAAAATGTAAATGATTATGGAACACAAAGAGCGGCTCTAAGTTTAACTTTCCTGTTCTTTCTTGTGGCGGGCGCGGTATAGCCCTTATTTTAACGTAGAATCGCTATATTTTCATAATCGTCACTTTGTAACCCAAATAAATACATCATTTTGACGGAAAAATTCTTCTACGTAACCGACGCAATAAGGGGATAATGGGGACATATTGACCATCACTTGTTGCGTCGTTTGTCCCTTGTGTCCAGTCTGAAAAGTCAGGTGATGCGTTGCGATACGGCCCGAACTTAAATCACTATTATCACTTCAATATCTTACTTGTCTCTTGCCTTCACGTAACGGTTGATATCAAAGGCTCAGTGGAGTGTGTAACCTCACCACCCGCACTCTTCGTACACACATGAGTTTACTGACGACGTCGCACTAATAATGTGAGGACGTCGCACTAATAGAAAGTTTTATGATATCATGTGTAAAGTATCGCATATCGTCATATTGTTATCTGCTACGGAGTACTCGTTATATTCCTGAAAATGTTGCAGAGCTGGACTACAGCAAATTGCTGTAAAAGTTTGCTCAACAAAATAATCATAAATATATTTTTTCTCTATACTGTGTCTAAAATTGTGTTGGATAATTTACATATTGGTACTGTTAACTTAGTGCACAAGAACTAAATGTTCAAAAAGCTAACATTAAGCGCACGTGAAATCAAAATTCAAAATCATTTATTCAGCTAGATCACAAGGTGACGCTTATGAACGTCAATTTTTTAAAGTAAATTACTTAATGCTTCTACATTTATATTTACTACCTTGTTCGAAAATAAAATTTAAAATAACTTACATTCATCATAAAAAGATCACTGTAGCTTCCACATGCATCTCAATTTTCTCAGCGACATATTTCTGATGAGCTCTACAATCCAGATTAAAAATTCAAAAGTGATACCCGTATTATTCTTGCCTTGCCCTTTTGAAAAATATATTTTAATAAAGACGCAATTTTTTAATTAAAAGTCTGGCTCTGTGCCTATCTTGATATTCTAGTAAATATTTATAGTGTTATAACGTTTGATGCTGCGTGGATTCTTACGTTAAGCTAGTTACGCCGGCAAAATATTCTAACAACATAGCGAAGAGATACAAAGAAATTTTCATCCAACACGGCTGCCCTTTTGGGTAATCGATAGAGAAAAGATGGAAGTAAAACAATGAAGGTTATTTGCCCTATAACAGGCACGGGCTAAAAATAATAAAACAAAGTCTTCACTACAAGTAACAAAGTTTATGTGTCCGTATTTTGTCGTATTGAGCCGTAGACGTTGACAAATTGAACAGACAGGCGTAAACACGTGAACATATTCGATGCTACATTAGCGACACACTCGTAAAACCGGGACAGATCGTAAAACACTCAGGGACTAACCTGTGACGTCACACGCCACGTTTGTGGCGCCACCTACACGCTTTATATTAAACGACCTATGACATCGCCACATGCAAATTATAACATTGTATTTCTTACTAGAAAATTGTCATAGATAGAATCTTGATAGGGATAAAATTTTAATTGACGAATTTACACCAATTAGAAGGATGCAGTATAAAATACTTATTTATGAAGTTTCCTATAATTATCTTCTTTACAAGATTCTTTGACAAATATTATGACGCACGTATTTGATTAGTCCATTTAATACAGAGCACCGGCGCTTTACTTATTATATTAAAAGGAATAAATAGATAAGATAGGCCGTGAATGTTTTCTTAAATATAAAGATAATCTGAAAGTGAAAAATGTGTCTCCGGGAAGAACATAATATTTATTTGACGACTGGTTGGCGCAGCGGGAGTGTAAACGACTGCTACGCCGAAGGTCGCGGGTTCGATTCCCGCTCAAGTCAAACATTTGTGTGCATGAACATGGATGTTTGTCTTGGTCTGGGTGTTTCTATGTATAATATGTATGTATTTACAAAAAAAAAGTATATAAGTATGTTTATCCATTATCTAGTACCCATAGTACAAGCTCTGCTTAGTTTGGGACTAGATGGTGATGTGTGTATGTGGTAGAATATTATTATTATTACTAGCTGACCCGGCAAACGTTGTTTTGCAAAAATTTTTTTTCTTTTTTTTTAAATAGATGTTGGCCGATTCTCATAGATACCGGATAAGCACAAAAAATTTCATCAATATCGGTCAAGCCGTTTCGGAGGAGTATGGGAACGAAAACTGTGACACGAGAATTTTATATATTAGATTATTTTTTACCCAGCGATATTGTCTGTTTTTTTTTCTAGGATTTATATCTACTTTTAGCACTATTGGTGATGTGCGATTAAAGCATGAGGGCCAAGATAGGAAACCGATATTCTGGTCCAATATACTAAATACTAGAAGACGCCAGCAGCTAGGCCTGCATTTTTTGAAAATTTACCCGTTTTGGCCGATCCCGTGGGAATTTCGGGAATCCCTTCTTAGTGCACCCCTACGGTCCCCAAGGAACATACATGCCAAATTTCAGCTTCCTGCGACCAATAATTTCGACTGTAGCGTGTCTGTCAGTCAGTCAGTATCGCAAGGATATATTAAGATAATGTACGGTCGCCATCGTATCGTGTAAGTGATGCAAAGTGATGTATGTAAATATTTTGGCGGCGGCCGGCGCGATGGCGGCCCGCTGACGCACGCCACAGATTATATAGAAAGTTTTATGATATCATGTCGAGTCGCGTCGCTAAGTCAATGTTGTGCGCAACAGATTATATGTGGCCTAAGTCCGACATGATTTATCGGAGGAGGGGCTCACTTGAGTGCGACGCGACGAGTGAAAGAGAGTGCTTGTCAACAGCAATATAAGTATAATGTGATTTTAACTTAATGTAGTTCCATTAGATCACTTTATTATCACGTAATTGATAGGGCCAATGGCATAGCAGCAGTAGAAAAATAAGTCAGAATTAGTTACGAACGTACTTAATGACTTACCTATGGGTAAATACCGAGGGATATTTGATTTTTTAACCCAATGTATGTATTGTAATTTTTTAACCCGATACAAGTATTCATGACATTTACACGTAATATTTCAGTTCGTTCTTAGAATCGGTGCAGAGTGGTTGTGTACGCTTTTGACTCCGGACGGTCTGAAGCCATATTCGAGTAGGCGATCTGTGATTTTATCGGTCCCTCCTGCTCACTCTTGAGGAAATTGCCATATACCATCGCGGCCATCTTGCCTTGTGTCGGACCTCTCTCTCGACGAACTTTAATTACGTCAGTTAAACGTGCTGTGCTGTGATTGCTGTGAACCTGTTGACTGTTTGTAACTGTGAATGCCAGTACTTACGTATCGAATACATCGAAGTCAGAAAAAGACCGGCGGATAGGTGAGATTTGAACCCACGGACATCGGATCGCAGGTCGGACGAGTTACCCCTGGACCAAATGAGCAGTGACGCGACTCACGAAATAGCTGTTTCCTTTTCAAACATTGCTAATATTGTTCCACAGGCGCTTTTCCTTGCTTAAGATTATTGCTATTACTTTTCATATAGGCGCTATTCACACAGTCCTTACCATAACGACACATCTACAAGCACTCAAAAATGGCTACAGTGCAGAACTGCGCGGGGTGCAACAAAGCTATAATGTCTAGCAATCAGGAGATAATGAAATGTGCTACATGTCACTTATTCTACGATCTTGAATGCGCAAATATTACACCTAAACGCTTTCACTCAATGATAAAAGATAGCAAAGTAAACTGGAAATGTCCACAGTGTCGCTGCACGGAACCAAAAACGGGAAATACGAATACCCCGATTCGGTCGGCCACTCAAGCTGCTCAGGATATATCATTCGTAACCACAAGAAATACGCAGAAACCCCGTCGGAAAGCCTCAGATGACCTTCCGCAGTATATTGAACCACAAATATCTGCTGAGAATCTTCGCATTATGATAAGAGAAGAACTTGGTACAACTTTAAAGGCTACTATAAATGAGATGGTTACTGTGCAGTTAAAATCAATAAATGAAAAAATGATATCCTTTGAAGAATCGCAAAATTTCTATAACTCAGCATACGAGGACATGAAACGACTTCTTGAAACTAAATCAAAAACAATTGAGACATTGGAGAGGGACAACTATATTTTAAAAAATACGATTAAAGACATGGGTGGAAGACTGGGGCTAGTAGAACAATATTTGAGAGAAGGTAACCTGGAGATAAATGGGGTACCAGAAGACCATGCTGAAAATCTACCAAACCTTGTGACACAACTTGCAAACACTGTACACTGTGAAGTCTCCAACCACGACATTATACAAGTGACTCGAGTAGCAAAGCAGTCTAAAGAAGCCAACCGCCCGAGATCAATAATTGTTAAGCTCAAAAGTCGCACCCTCCGCGATAAAATGCTTGCGGCAACCATACAATTTAACAAAAACCAGGTCTCTAAGCTGAACACTCATCATCTAGGATATGGAGGCAAAGCGACGGCCGTGTACGTATCAGAACATCTCAGTCCGGCAAACAAAATCCTTCACGCGGCTGCAAGGAAAAAAAAAAGCAAAGGAAACGGGATACAAGTTCATCTGGATCAAAGATGGACGTATTTACGCAAGGAAAGATGAAAAAAACCCTGCCGTTTATATACGTGACCATGATAGCCTATCTGCAATGCTGTAATCGTATATATATATAAATATATTTACTAATTAAGCTATTATCAGTCTGTAAAATTTAAAAATGGCTACAAATACCTTGATTTCAGACTTAGATAACAGTAATATACATACAGCATTGCGCATAACGGACCCAGAAAATTGCAAAAAATCTTTAAACATAACTCGCAACAGCTTTAATATTATAGTTCAGAACATACGTAGCCTCAATCGCAACTTTGACAATTTTATCGCTTATACTTCCAAACTAAATTTTGACCTGGATTTAGTCGTGTTTACAGAATGCTGGCTCTCCAAAGGTAATAACATTCCAATCATGGAAAATTACAATAGCTTCGCGTCAACAAAATTGTATAACCAAAACGATGGAGTGGTTGTTTACGTTAGGAATAGTTTGGAAGTTAAGTTTTTTGAACCTGATAAGGCTATAGAGTTCAATTGTGTGGTTGTAACTTGCAGAAAAGAATTAGCCGTCATATGTATATACAGGCCACCCTCTTTCCGTACAGTCGACACTTTTCTATCATCACTAAATGACATTTTGTGTAACTTTAAAAACTTCTCGCAAATAATACTCGTTGGTGATATGAACATAGATATCTCGGATAAAAACTTGGATAAAACATCGTCGACTTATTTAGATCTTTTAGCATTACACAGCCTCATTCCTACACATATCCAGCCTACAAGGGAAAATAGCTGTCTGGACCACAGTTTTGCAAAAAACCCGTTACAGTTAAGTACTGCCATAATGGAATCAACCATAACAGATCATAACTGCATAATTGTATCAATTAACAAAGCTCCCAAACGGCAATTAGCGGTAAATAAAATATTTTCAAAAATAAACTATAACGGTATAATAACTGAGTTGGCTAAGATTAAGTGGCACGAAATTTTTACTAACAAAAATGTAAATGAATGTATTAATGAATTCATTAGCAAATTACAGGAAATAATTAAAAACCATACTTCTTCTAATGTAATAAAACGTAGAAACCGCAATATTAAACCCTGGATAACACCGGGGATAATCAGATGCATAAAGAATAGAGATAGGTTACATTTAAAATTAAGGAAGGATCGGGAAAATCTTCTATTAAAAATGACTTATATACGCTATAGAAATACTTGTAACAATATTATAAGAAATTCAAAAAAACTCTTTTACAGAAATGAAATGCAAAGAAATAAAAATGACCTAAAAAAACAGTGGAATATAATAAAAGAGGTCTGTAACTTCACCAATAATAAAGAAAACACACCTGAACTGTTAAATCTTAAAGAAAATCCTATTAATTCGCTTAATAATATAAATAACTACTTTGCAAACGTGGGCTCTAATTTAGCAAATGTGATTCTCGAACGGCTAAATTGCAAAGAACAAGATCTTGTCAACGCAATCAACGAATTGCCTAATACTTTACATTCATTTGCCTTATTACCTACGGATGAAAAGGAGATAGAAAACATTATAAAGTCACTAAAAAACAGCTCCAGCACTGGGTGGGATGGCATTCCAGTTAACATTTTTAAGACTGGAGTTGATGTTCTTACTCTACCTGTGTCAATTATCTGCAATACTTGCTTTGAAAATGGATGTTTCCCCGAAGCTCTAAAAATTTCAAAAATTATCCCAATATTTAAAAAAGGAGACAAATGTTATATTACAAATTATAGACCCATTTCGCTGCTAACAACTTTATCAAAAATAATTGAAAAGGCAATAAATAATAGATTAAGAAACTACTTAGAGAGCAAAGAACTTATTTCGAAAAATCAATTTGGTTTCCGTTGTAAAAAATCAACACAAGATGCTGTCCTCACTTTGACATCATCTATTGCTAAAGCTTTAGATGAAAAAGATAAATGTTTAGCAATATTTCTAGATCTATCAAAGGCCTTTGATACAGTCTCGATACCTATTCTACTTAATAAGCTTAATCGCATGGGAATACGTGGACAACCATTGGACCTAATAACTGATTACCTTACAAACAGGACACAAATAATACAGATAGGAGAACACCGAAGCTCTACTGTGGAACGTATTACATTTGGCGTACCACAAGGAAGCGTCATTGCACCGTCTCTTTTTATTGCTTACATAAACGATATGTGCAATTTAAATTTGGAAAATGGAAATATCACTACATACGCCGATGACACAGTGTTACTTTTCAGGGGGAAAACTTGGGACGATGTATACTTAAGTGCTAATAAAGGCCTAAATTTGGTAGCAAAATGGCTTGACAATAATCTTTTATCACTTAATTTATCTAAAACTAATTTTATAAATTTCAGTATCAGAAGCGATGGTCAACCAGCAGGGCAACACAGCATTAAACTGCATTACTGCAATAAAGATAACGCCCACACAATAAATAACTCATGTAATTGCCCTACTATCAGTACGGTCACATCAACCAAATATTTGGGAATCCAACTAGATAGCAATTTAAATTTTAAAGTGCAAATTAACAACCTAGCGTCAAGAATAAGAAAATTTATATTTGTATTCAAGACTCTTCGCTACATATGTGACGCAAAACAAATAAAATCAATATATCTTTCACTGTGTGAGTCCATTCTAACATATGGTATTATATGCTGGGGAGGAGGTTGTAAAAGCAACCTAATAATACTGGAAAGAGCTCAAAGGGCGCTGCATAAAGTTATATACTTTAAGCCCTTTCTATTTCCCACATCACAACTATACCAACGATCGGCAACTCTCACAATAAGACAATTGTTCATCCTCCATACTGCTTTAGACCAACATAAACGCCCCTACTCTGTCTTATCCCTTAGCAGTAAGCGACGCAAAGACAAGGTGTACACAGCCCCGTTTTGCAGAACTATCTTTGCCCAAAGATTCAATCAATTTCTCGGCCCGTTCCTTTATAATAGACTCGCTAAAATAATATCAAATATTCATAAACTAACTAAATTTAATTGTAAAAAAGAAATTTTCAAATATTTAAATACATTAAATTACGAAGACACCGAATCCCTTCTAAATACTGCTGGTTACAACTTTTCCAACTTTTGACAACCTAATCTTAATTTATTTTAATTTGTATTTTGCTTTTATTTTGTTTCTGTTTTTGTATCACACCAACTCCACCTATTTGTAATTTAGGATATTATTAGCAAGAATGAACAGTTACCTTCTGAGTCACAGTCAAAACTAGTTCAGAAGGTACGGATATACTGCTAACAATAACCTAAAATCAATCAATATTTATTATTTGTCATCTGTAAGTATAGGTTTATCATGGCAATAAAGAATTTTGAATTTGAATTTGAATTTGAATTTTGTCACGTTCAATGCACTAAAGTAAACTTTGTGTGTGCCGCAGTTTCCAATCAAACACCATCAGAAACTATACGAGGTCGCCGCCGACGTTCCGCCAATGATAAAATGGTAATGAGGAAATGGTAAACAACACAGCCACGCTTAGTCGAGTCGACGATTTGCTACAATTGTATTTGTGTTCAATACGTGATATTAGATTTTCATGAAGGAATAATTTTCTCTCGACCATACGAAATGAATACCGCACACTTCTCAAGTAGGTATGTATAACCAAACTAGAATCGTTCTATTAAAGCATATTCACATGACCTCCGGCCATCTGATAACAAGCCAAAACTATGACTCCTAGACCTACCTGTTTCACGTAATAACACAAAATCAAAGACAACAAAGTTAGACATAGTTGTCTAAAACAAGAAATAAGCTCGGCAAAAGTGTAAAAAATACATTAACATAGGCATCACGAATCACATTTGCGCACGAAGTAAAATATAAAAAAGCGAACAAAAATAAATGTATTTATAACCATTGAAATTAAACTACCCTTTACGGAATTTATCGCGTTATATTGGTTTCACTAAGGTATTACATTTAAACCGAATGATCTAGAAACTACATTTTTAATTTATTATAAGCCGATGTTTCGAATTCTTTACAGGATTCATGATCACGGCAGACTGATCTTTACAGTATTCAGTCAATGTGTAACATTCGCGTAAACCCAAGAAGGTATTATTGTATTTATAACCGGTCTCCAAGTTTTAATAACTTTTTCACAACAACCACCTAACCAGAGATTTTAAATTGCATAAACAATACTCTCGATATCAGCATATATTTATTTGTATGTGTGCATCTATGCGCCCTGTATTCTGTGCTAGACCGAAGCACCAATTTTGAAGTCAAGAAAGAAAACATTTTCGAAAATTGTACTAACGTATTGTTTTAAATCCTGCGTAGTGCATGCTTCCTTTGCGATCGCCTTTTAGGTGCCATTCATGTCAAAATACAAGTAATTTAGCAGGTGAAACCGCGGGGCAGCAGTAACAAGAATGTTCATAAGATAATCTCAGAGGAGCGTGCCGGTGGTATGCGACGCAGGTACGCATTCGTAAGCAGAATCCATTAAACAAAGAGAAAGAAAACATATTTCAAGTTGGACGAGTTGTGTCAAGTTTTGTGACGCTCATATACATTCGAGATGAGGACACACGTATGAAAGTCTCAACGGATCCTTGGCCTTCTGAAGAAGGACGCGATGAATTCCGTAACACACGAAAATTATTCTAATTCAAAACATTTCAAAAGGTTATTTTAATGAACTCTTTGGTAAAAGCTGGTGTAATTAGAGTAGAATAAATAAGAAATGATTACCATAGTGGTCGTTTGAGCTATCAGCATCTACATAATTATAACATCGACTTTTAAGACACATTTGCGGAACGACACACTGGACAAACTTACAAAAGTAGGTGTTGAGTTATAAGCTCTGTAATGTAACAATCTGCTCTACTTTATTAGTCGTCAAATCCTCATCAGCATTTAGTATTGATCAAAACAAGTTGTTTTATTTATTTATTTAACTTTAATTCGGTACAACCCATAAATTTGTTAGTTTTACTTAACCTATGTTAGTATTCTGGACACAAAATTTTTAATTACGCCACCTCCCTGAAACACCCGGCAACAGTACATGCACTGCGCACAGGTGCCCCATAAGGCGTCCTTCAGTCTTACTAGCAACAATGCTCAGAATACTGCTATAACTGCCCCGCAACCTACGCAGTAGTAAGGCGGATCTTTTACGAATGATCGCAAAGAAGTCATCCGTACGCGCTGCTGCGAACATACCTGACGCTGCAGAAACGAGGCAGCGACAGCAGCATCCTAAAAGCATTGTTGTATTGCACACGCAGGGCATTAAACGCTTTCTGCGTGTACCTGGTCCACAGACTGCAAGTATAAAAAGCCTGGCAATAAGCTCTAAACAGAGTTAACTTGACATTGCTGTCACACCTTGCAAATCTGCGGGCCAGCATGTTGCATCTTACGGCCAATGCCCTGCGCTCCCTCTCTATATCACAGTTATCAGTGCCATCTTCTGTAACCCAGTGACCAAGGTATTCAAACTGTTTGACTCTATTTAGGGTGGTACCACATAGTGAGACTGGTGGTACCACTTCATATGTCTTGTTGTGTGCCATAAAAACTAACAGTTCGCTTTTCTTGGCATTATACCTTAGTCCATGGGCTCCAGCATAGCACTCACATATCTTTACCAGTTTCCTAAGAGCACTGATCGACGGACTCAGCAGCACCATATCATCAGCATAACTAATGTTGTTGAATGACACACCGTCGATCGAGCATCCGATGCCAGTGCTGCTGAGTTCCTCGATCAGCTTATTCATATAGATGTTAAACAACTTGGGTGAGGTCAGCCCCCCTTGCCTCACCCCACACTCCAACTTGTACACATCTGAGTACGAGCCTGCCCACCTCACAGCGTTGTATTGGTTGTCGTACCAGAACTTTACAATGTTAGTTATTTCTGGAGACAGGTTAGCTTCTTCTGACAACTTTTTCCACAGGATGTCATATGAGACGAGGTCGAAAGCATTGGATAAATCCAAGAAGCATGCATACACAGGTGTCCGTCTCCCAGTGTAATATTGCACTGTACTCTTTAGAGTCATTATTGCAGTCTCAGTTGATAACCCATTCCTAAAACCAAATTGCCTGTCATTAATTTTTAATTTTGTACCAAGACAGCGGTCAATTAAACTATCAAAAATTTTCGCTGTAATAGTTGCCAGGGATATCGGTCTGTAATTTTTAGCATCTGACATATCACCCGTCTTATTTTTAGGAACGGGCACCACAACTGTCTTTATTAGGTCACCCGGCAGATAAGAATGACTCACACAAAGGTTGAAAAGTAATGCAAGAACCCTTGGGAGATGGACACCTGCGTTCTGCATATGCTCTATACTTAAACTATCGTGACCCTTACCCCTTAAACACTTACCCCTAGACATGTTTTTGATGACGGAAGACACGTCACGGGCAGTGAAACGTACACTTAGGTCATTACAGCATATATTCGATGTTTGATCTGCTGGACCAAGAGGTGAATCAATTTTGAAACACTGTCGAAATAGGTTAGCAATATCGACCGAATCACTTTTGTCCCCAACAAATTTTTGACGCACAGCTACAGAACAAATACAAAGTGACGTCTATTGATCAACTGCTTTAATTCTGCTACAAAAGTTGCGGCGGCGCGTAATTTAATCAATTATGTCAACATTGACATTTGAATACTAATAACTTAAAGGTATCAGCTATTAATATACTTTAAAGTTTTGTACCAGATATTGTACTCTAGTTAACTCAAAAATATGTCTCAAAGTTGACCTCAAAGAATATTTTTTTTATTAGGCTTGGGTTGAAACTGAAGCTATTAGCATCACACTGTTGACGGTACAAAAAATAAAACATCAGTTAGTGTCCTTCGGGTCCCTATAACGCTAATCAGGCAATTTGTCTGCCAGGTGGCTTTAAAGGCAGTCTTTACAACTTTCACTTCTTTCAGTGGATTAAGTTATTTTGTCCAAATACATAGGTACTTTGTGTACCTATGTATGTAAAAATTAAGTATATCATTATCTGTTACGTTAAAATTAAGTTCATATTATATTGTTAAATATGGCTTGCGAAACAGTGAAAGACGTGACGTAACGTGAGGGATCTTTCATCCCATACATAACGTTATCAAAAGAGATGTCTTTTAAGAACATTATGGAGCACTTTCAGTCTCTTAGATGGCCAAGTGCGCGTTCAAACCAAGACGTGTGAAGTCTGCCAATCCGCACTTGGGCATTGTGATGGACTATGGCATTGCCCTGTTCATCTTGAAAAGAGGCCTATGGCCAGCTGTGAGGCAGATCTGCTCATCCATAATTGAAATCTTAGAAGCGTACTGTTAAATTATGAATGCTCAGTGCATTAGAGTTTCAGACTGTATGTATTGTATAATTAAGCTGCATTACGCGCTGCTATTTCCCCAGTTTTGCAGTGTTACACAATCTAGTTTATCAGGGAGTCAGAGACTATTAGTGCGGTAAGTGGTGACGGGGCACGTGGAGCGATGTCAAACGAGCGGCTTAAACTGATCTAGTTTGTTAGCAAGCACGTGACAACACTAATGGGATCCGACTCACTAACATTCTCTGTTGAGTAATAATATTTAGCTTCTTGTTTCATGTTTAATTTGATTAATCTTTTAAACTTGTCAACTATGACCAGCCAGCACAAATATACAACGTCTTTCCCTTTTAAAGAAAATATAGTTAACTGGTTATAACGGTTAATGTTTTCATCACGCTATCGTTTATTAAGACTGCAGGAAAAGTTATTTTACTTTTGAAAGTATATTATGGATTACCGATACTATTTATGATAATGTAAATAGAACTATAAATGTAGCTGGCAACATTATGCGTCACGTCTGTGGCACTTGCTTCGTGGCAGAGGCTCCAAAATAAAGTCATGTGACATGGTTTATGATAATTCTCAAATAATATGTTAATATAAGCATTAGTTTAAATAATAAATATAATCACTTATAACACTAAATTTGGATCTGTCAGCATTTTCATCAATGGCATCGTGTGCTGATTGTTCGCTAGTAAGAATTTCGAGATTAACTTATTAATATATCAGCAAATATCTCAGTTAAGTAGTATGAAATAAACAATGTTTAATCAATTTCGAGCATAATGCATTTCACTTGTTAATGTCAAATGATCAGGTGACTTTCGAACTAAATTTAAAATTCAACATCAATTTGAAAGTTTACGACCATAGTATTACATTTTGGAATTGATGAATAAGATATAATTTGAGACGTAAGCATTTGTACTACTTTTGCATTTATTTGCGTTATTCAAATCTAAAGCCTGTGCCAAAATAAGTGTTCCCAAACTATGATGACAAAACTTACAGTACTCTTCTGCCAATGCAATCGTCGTGGTCTATCACTTATCACGTAAACGTAACACTGATAGAACAGCCACGTGGCTGTTAAACTTAGGTATATAATATTTTACTATATAATATTCTACCACAAACACACATCACCATCTAGTCCCAAACTAAGCAGAGCTTGTACTATGGGTACTAGATAATGGATAAACATACATACATATTATATATAGAAACA
Organism: Euclidia mi; assembly: GCA_944739405.2. Lineage (NCBI taxonomy): Eukaryota > Metazoa > Arthropoda > Insecta > Lepidoptera > Erebidae > Euclidia > Euclidia mi. The sequence goes on from OX123184.2 coordinate 347,117, forward strand.
CCCAGACCAAGACAGACATCAATGTTCATGCACACAAATGTTTGACTTGAGCGAGAATCGAACCCGCGACCATCGGCGTATCAGTTACACACCCGCTGCGCCAACCGGTCGTCGAACGTTACATCTGTCGGCTACAAATAGTAGTGGGACAAGCGTCGCGTTGCATCGTATTAACTTTAAACATAGTTATCTGTGAGCAGTGTGACGTCACTGTGACTGTTACACTAATGCGCTCCCGCGGGACAACGTTTTTTCAATCTAGATTTAAAAGCATCGCCGAGATTACGTGCCACACACATTAAGTAGACACATGTCGCCACTCACATATATGGCTGTAACGTTGCACACGTTCACAAATATGAATGTTTATATAAAATAAGTTGCACGTTTTCAGTTGTCATTTTATATTTCCAAGAGAAATGTTAGCACCGCCGGCGACCATGGCCGTTAGTTCATTGTGAGTGATACGTCACGCGTTACTGCTATGGTGCCGGGTTAGGGTTGATCAAACAAATGTTCATTTTTTTTTATCAATTTTATTTCAATATTGAATATTAGACGCGGTAGGATATTAATAGTAAACTTAACATGAATATACGGTGTGGTATTCACTAATGAAATTTGAAATGAGGTTGCTAATGTATTTCGCAATCTAAACATAAAACCTTTCATACGTATGAAGGTGATGATAGACTGAGCATTAACTTGTCGACTGCCTCTGTGGTGCTGCGATAGTGTTAGCGACTGCGGGTCATGCGGTCTAAGATTCGATTTCCGGGTCAAACAAAAAGTGATATAGAGTTTTTCTGTTAGAAATTATGAAATAGATGTTTGGAGTCAGGGAGTCGGCGGTGTCACACCCCCGTGCCTCGGAAAGCACGTTAAGCTGTTGGTCCTACGCCCAATCTCTCTCCAGTCGTGTCGTTTGTGGCGTCCCATTGGACTATGAGAGTGAGGGAAAAGAGAGAGCACTTGTGTTTGCGCACACACTTGTGCACTATAATATGTCACGCGCAGTTGGCAAGTCTCATATAAGGACAAGCCGCCGTGGCCGGGATCGGTCGGGAGGACATTATATACCTACTTGTAACAGAAAATCGAGCAAACATCGTTTTGTTTGTCTAACTGAAGAATGATCAAAGCCAATCATAGAGCTAAACATCGCTACGAACATTTTGTGACCTTTGTAGCGAACGCTTTAATCGGCAGAAACTTCAAAGCAAATTTACTGTCATTGCAGAACGCTCGATGACGTGCTCGCTGAAACGCTCTCGTTGATTCATCTGTAGTATAACATTCGAAATAATGCTCAATACAAATGTATGTTCAAGGCTATCAGCACCTTAACACAAATATTTTAACATGCAAAAAATATTAATCTCGTAGCGAGTCTCAAGAGGATTTTAATTGGACGTCCGGCTAAATTCCTTTAGATCAAAGGTCTTATTTGATCTAGAAGAGTGTGCCCAAACATCTCTGTGAGTTAATTCTAGTGAAACCCTTGACTAAACGTCTGTCAGCCCTGGCGCTCCGTGACGTTTAATGTTCGTAGCGTGTAATGCTTAATTACTCGGATGGGGTGTACTCACTTATTTTCCACGATATTTATGTTAATGGACTTTGATGATGATGGATTCGATTTGGAAATTATTTTTAGAACTTACGCCCATTTTGGTTGCATACTGATGGGTGGGATGGATCGAGTTTTAGAGATAAAATATTGGTCTTTATGATATTACTTAACCAATTTGGCTTACAAATAAATCAGTGTACTGACTGCATGCGAAGCAATCATATCTCTATGAAACATTAAGTTGTCTTATAACGTTAACTATTTTAAAAAGACATTCAAAAGCTTAGTGAAAGCTTACTGCATATTTCAGTGCTTCTAGAGGGCCGACAATACTGGCAAAACTCAGAGATATTTGCTACCAGCGTCTAAATTTAACATCTACATTTATTTTGAAGAGTTGTAACAAATAACTCCTTTGTGCGAATACAAAGGCATAAAGTAAACAAAGCAGATTCTTTAAGTTTCATCCCCCCTTTATTATTTATTAGAACCTTTGTGAGCTCTGCCTCAGCCCTCAAGTGTATGGAGATTTTTTGACGCCTTTGGCACTATGTAATTGAAATGACGAAGAGCGAATTTTTCTGTACTTTTTTGTCTTCTTTTCTCGTGTGCGCCTGTGTTTCACGTTTATTTTTGTAGAAACAATTCGTATTCGGCTTATTATAGCTCAGGAATTCTTAAAATTATTCCTAAAGCCTTTAAAAAGCTCTGCGTCTTTTAATTTTGGTGACAAAATATTATTGTAATATTTCTTACTATGTAATGTTGTGAAAATGTATATAATTATTGTAAGTGTCTTAATAAATGTATAAAATTCTTGGAGTATATTTATATAGATGAAACAATTTAATGCAAATACTGCTATCACAATCGTGTTTACTGATTAGTTATATTTCCTTCGTATCTGCTAATAGTATACACCTGTTAGTTCTTACAGTAATGTAATATTATACTATCATTTGAGCCTCGAATAATTTAATTCATTATAACCAACCCTAATCCTCTCTTACATGCAAAGTCTATTAGGAAAATATTCAAATGATGCGGCCAAGCGGCCGAGAGGTCTATGTCCTCGGTACAAATTATGTAAATTATCATATGCGTAAACACTATATTAGGTTTAGGTTTAAATACATTTTTTCTCATTAAGACAAAAGTCACTTACATGAGAACATGTTTACAATAGAAAGACACACAACATTCATTGCCGCACGTTATTAAAAATAGAGTAGGTACTTACTTAAATAAATTATTCAAAGTACAATCATACATACACAAAACATTTGCAGACCAATTGGTTATTAACATTACCAAATTAATATGTATTTTATTTTTACGAGGAAATTCTTAAAAACCTTGAGCCATTTAACCGACGCGGCTAAAACAGGTCCTGTCCTACACTCGGCGTGTTTATAGTACGATTAGATTTCGAGAAAATAAATTTTAAATCGAACTGCAAAGGTATGAGTTTAACCTCCTCCTTATTGCGATTAGAACTCCAGATTTAAAAACTACTGCGAATAAATTTCGTTATTCTCAAGATTTAATTCAGTGTATTTTTGCGTATCAAGTGAAATGTAACAATGTTAGGTAGAATTAAAATAGTTAACATAGGAGTTAACAGCGCAGCGGCGCAGTTTGCGGTGGTTTGTTTGCCATCTCGCCGCGCCGCGAGTTGACACAGCACCGCCGGAATATTCACTGGGTTTTGTCACCACATACCGAGCTTAAAATATTATCTTTTTGTAGGCAAACCTTTATACATTGCGCTGCATGAAGACAAACACATTTTCTATAGGATCGGGCCTGTGTACTTCAGTAAGCAAATGTATGCTTGCTGCATGTCTACTTAACAGGCTCGCTTCGACCGGTATAGTAACACCCTCTCACAGAATACACTGAAAAAGTAGTGTTGTGTATAATTTTATAGAAAATAGTAGTTGTATCTTGTAGGGCATCATTATCACCTACGCTGATATATAATAAAAAAAAGTATTTTCTTAAGCTTTATGCCATTCATGCGAGAAGACGTGCGACGAGTACTAACTACTCTAAGACATAGGTATCATACCTACGTGTTTTAACACTGTGGTAAAATGTGTGTCAGTAGATTACAAGGTAAATAATTCATTTGACATTTTATTTTTATAGAGTGAGAGAGAGAAAAATTTAAATTGAGAGAGACAAATAACGCGATAGCATCCATAACTGTCAGTATCTGAATCAATATATGAGTAGTTTCAAAGCTCGAATAAATAAAATCTATATTCACAGTATCACTGGAGTTAATCATTTAAGTGATCGACCACTACGCACTCTCGCTGCGGAGTCACAATATCAACATTACGTATATTTTTAAATTGACTCTGAGGCTCGCTTTTAACTTTTCAACCATTAAGGTTATTTTTCACATATTGAACGTCAAACGAAGTATTGAAACACGCTTTTAAGTTGGGCAATATTTTTCAACCTAAGTAAATAGATTCTTTATTTACGGTAGATACATATGTAAAACAAAAATGACATTGGCCAAAACGCAGTACTTAAATGATATATATTATCACAATATTATTATAGGTACGACAAGACTATAAAAATATACAAGTATTTAATTTTTGAAGTATATATATATTTTTAGACTCACGCCTATATCTTCAAAGGGTAGGCAGAGGTGTAATATTACACCGACATTTCGCCATGAATTTTTAGCTCCCACGTAATAGGGGGCGAGCCTATTGCCACTACTGGGCACATCAACAGACTCAGTGCTGCTACTAAGAACTTGGAAAACCCGGGACCTCCGAACAACAGACGCATACCCTTAATTTCAAAATGTGTGTAAGCACAAGACGAATTAGAAATATACATCAGCACACATTAGCACATAGTCCAGTATAATATATAAATAGCAATCATAATTTGAATACAGAGCTTTGAATGCAACTAAATGTTCAATACTCCACGAACGCGTCGAATAATAATTATTATAAGTACGGTCTAGAACAGTTTTTTTTTTCAATAATATTCTACCACATTCACACAACACCATCTAGTACCAAGCTAAGCAGAGCTTGCACTATGGGTATATAATGTATAAACATACATATATATATATATATATATACCTTTTGTTTTGTACATGCATACATATTATACATAGAAACACCCAGACCAAGACAAACATCCATGTGCATGCACACAAATGTTTGACTTGAGCGGGAATCCAACCCGCGACCTTCGACGTAGCAGTCGCTTACACTCCCAACTTACAGTTTAACATACCTATATGTACTAAATCGCACAGGTCCGGAATTACACTTCTAGAGACGCTTGACGGTATATATACTCAAAGGTACATTTATAATCATTAAATGCTACACTGTGTGCAAGTATTTTCTAAACAATATAACCTTATAATATAATGTAACCACTTATAATATAGCAGTATAACCGGAACAAGTTATCATCAACGCTCATTTTAAAAAGTAGCCGCTTAAGATTTAGTTTTATATCGCCTTATCTAATCAAGACTCATATATCTTGCGAGAGTACTTACTCGAGAGGATTTCCTTTAAGTAAGCTAGTTTACGATGTCATTATAAGCGGCTTCTGTGTTGGCTCCATAAAACCCGCGCTATCTTTATGTTCATCTTGACGGTGAAAGCGGACGGTCAGTCGCGGCACGTGTCTCAACTGAACTTTCACTAAGTTTTATTCACGAGTGTTTGCATTGTTAAGTATTGCACTTTAGCATATTTATTTGTACAATCAAACAAGTCGGCGGTGGACCAGTTTGAAAAAAAATCCCTTGGCTCGCTCATAGAGTCGAGGCACACTAGAAACTGGTTTTGTATACGCATGTCAATGTTTGTGTAAAGTAGCACTGGAAGCGACGATGTCTTGCTGAGCGATTCTCACCCTTATGGTGGTCTAGCGGGAAGTTGTTCGACTGTACATACGATAAAGGCTATCACGATATCGGGTACATGCACTCACAAGGTCGGCACTTAGCATCAGGTGGCCGGTATACAAACTCGGTTAGTGGTATATAAACCCGGTAAATCCGCGGGCCGGAGCTAGCTCACCCAAAATTAGCTCACAATGTACCTGAACCGTGACATTAAAATTCTAAAACAAAATTACTCGCTAATACTTTGTTTATCCTAAGACCTTTTTAAAAACTCACCTCACCGTGAAATGTAAGAGTAGAATTACCAAAGCATTATAATTATAATCTGTGACTGAAATTGACCGCAATTTTGTAATTGGCAATCTCGTGTTTCATTAGAAATTCTAAACATAGGCTTTGATAGCAAAAGTACATGCGATTTATTTATAACAGGCGTTTACGAGTAGGTATGACTACTCTTTACGACATCATGCCATGGCTCTTTGGCATATCGAAATAGAACAGCACTTAAGGGCTCTTGTGCGACAATTCTTAATTAAATGTACAGAAATATTATGTAAGTAAATGTCACGAGGTACGGTACTCCCAAATTAATAATGCGCATGCAGATCTTCGTTAATTGTCGTATTCCCGGCAACACCCGAATCATTGAATTGTAAGAGCCCTAAATAATGCACTTGCATTTTGCACCTTGTTCGAAAGAAATAGGAGTGAATATTATGTGTACACAACCGAAAACAATTCGGGCGGTCGGCGGCGGTCGCCGGTCCGTCAAAGGTCCGTCAGTCGTCTTTATATAATGGTGGTGACTGCATGTGTTCTCTCTGTGTGGAATTATATAGAGCTGCTATTACACACCCTTCTTGGTTTTGTTTTCAAAGGTGAATTTAATTATGTTATTCAAATGTAAATAGTTTATTTTGTAAAATAGGTAAATATACTAAAATTTTTCACGGCTTGTTAATATTAAAAAATTAAAGATACCTACTTTAAATACATATTAAGTACTAGATAAACATTTTAAAAAGATACACACAATAAACAAATAGATATAGGAATAAATAATATTATAAAGTATATTAGTACGTAATGCAATAATACAACAACATACATACATACATACATAGACTCACACCTGTTTCCCCGAAGGGGTAGGCAGAGGCATATTAAACGCCCACTTTTCGCCAGTGTTTTGATCCCACGTAATAGGTGGCGAGCCTATTGCCGCTTATCGGGATATTTTGTTTGCCAGAGCCTCGTCCGTTGATCGGCAGGTGCACCACTTGCAGGTGAGGTTGGCTTCGTACCCTAAGTTCTTGGTGGGAACCCTATGCAACAAATAAATAAAAATATGTCTAACTCTGCCCATACCATTTTCTTTGAGACGTAGTCTTCCAGAATGGATAAATTTAAACGTGGAAAGCCACTTAAGTCACAAGCACGGCAAATGGTATTTAATGTGTACCTTTATTTCTTAAATGAAGCCAATGTTTTCAAAAAAGACCATGATGGTTATTTAAAACAAAATCAGGACCGTGTTACAAAAGCTACAGGAATTTCACGACGAACTTGACTAATATTTTAAACGAACAAAAAGCAGAATCAATCAATGAAATTTTCCACACCGAAAACAGGAAACCTAAAATAGATTTCGGCTGGGACTTGATGATTTCGACTACTGTGTTCTTCGTAATATGATATACAATTTTCACTTGACGCTCAAAGAACTCCCAACTGTAAATAATTTGAGAAAAAAGTTGATCGAAGCTATTAATTTCAAAGGCTGTGAAGAGACTTTAAGGCTGATCTTGAAAGAAATGGGGTTTAGGTTTCTGAAAACTGATAATAACAGACGGTTACTTATGGAAAAGCATGATATACGTTTAAAAAGGATCAAATATCTCGGAGAAATACAACAGCTGAGAAATTCTGGTAGAAATATAGTGTTTATGGACGAGTCATACGTGCATACGTCACATACTAAGGGTAAAACTTGGCAAGATAGCAGCAAAAAAGGTATCAAACAACCCATTTCCAAAGGAGAGAGAATAATTATTGTACACACAGGCAATGAAAAAGGCTTCGTCCCAGGGGCTCTAATGTTACATAAATGTGTCGACTCAGAAGGTGATTATCATAAAGAAATAAACGCGGAACGTTATCAAGCTTGGCTACGCAATCAATTGATTCCTAACTTGCCTCCTAATAGTGTGTTGGTAATTGACAACGCCCCATATCATAATAAGCTGTCTGTGAAACCACCAAACTCAAACACACCTAAACCACAAATGATAGCTTGGTTACAACAACACAACATTCCGCATGACCTAAAGAAACTGAAACCCGATTTGTATGAAATTATAAAAAGACATAAAGAGAAATACACAGAATTTGTCATTGACCATATAATGGAGGAACGTGGGCATCAAATTATACGATTGCCACCATATCATCCCGATTTTAACCTCATTGAAAATACTTGGTCCCAAATAAAGCAACACGTAGCCAAAAAAAATATTGCAATGACTGTCACGTCAGTTAAAGATGCTATATTAGAAAAAATCAATAATATAGGACCAGAAGAATGGAAAAAAGTTTGTGATCATGCTGTTAAATGCGAAGATGAATATAGAAAATTTGACCCAAGAATCGATAGTTTTTCTGATGAAATGATTATTTACACAGGTGATAGCAGTGAGGAAAGTGTCAATGAACAAGAGCATAATAAAAGTTCTGATGAATCTACGATGTCAGGAATAGAGATCCTCCCTGATTCTGATTACTTTTTTTGTAATTGTAATATTATTCTGGAATGATCACTGCTGTAAATACTTTTGAACTGAGATGTTATGATTAGATTTCTAAGATTTTAATGTAACCTGTGTTTGAAAACCATTTTTCTTCTTCTAATATAAACCTTGTATTACTTAAACCTTCTTTTCTTCCATCATTACACCAGCTACAGCAAGACACTTAAAAAGTATTGTAATCGAAGCAAATCAATTCAACAAAAATTGTAGCATTTTCGCTATCGTGTGGTTTTCTTCACTATTTACTTATATGGAACTATCGAATCAAATTTCTTTACTGATAAATCAATATATTTTTTTTTGCACAAATAACATAATTTTACTAAATTATGCACTTAACAACTCTATATACATATCTTCTTCCGACGCTCGGGGAATACGACCGTTGCCGAACAGTGACGAAGATTTCTATGCGCATTATCACTTTGGGAGACCTGTACTTTGACATCTCATTTCACTAAACATATTCGGATATTTTTATTGTTGGATAGTTAAAGACTTGCGCCTTCCTCCATCTACTCATTTTCTGCCATCGTCTCATATTTCTCAAATCGGCAGTTTAGCAATAGCAGGATCCGCCCGCGAGTATTATATTTTACTCAACTAGCACCTTTTCATGTAGCTGGTATGTTCATTCAGAATATAGTAACCTTGCATAATATATGTAAAATATAAAAACCAAGTCAAGTGCGACTCAGACTCGCGCACCGAGGGTTCCGTACAAACCTGTAGATACATATATATATATTTATTTTAAAATATGTGATGTAATTAAAAATGTAAGGTTTCGAAATTTTTCTTCAAATTTCAAGATTCTAGATCGACTGGAAGTACCCTTTACCTTACCTTTACTTTGACCTGAGCATTTGATATGAATTTTATACCTCTACGGGTTCATGAGGATAGAGGGATAGTAAGAAAATTATTAAAAATATTTTAAATATATGATGTAACTAAAAAGTTACGATATTCACAAATTTGCCGTTATCTGTGCTATAAGACATTACTTCATGCCAAATTTCAAGATTCTGAGTTCACCGGAAGTACCCTGTAGGTTTTGTGCCCCTTGCGAGTAGTTGCGAGTTTAAAAATATACTTAAATTGCTGTTTGTGTTGATTGCGTTGACATAGAAGTTTGATTTCATTACAGCTTGACGGTTTTATAAACCTGAGTATTTAATCTAATATATAAAATTCTCGTGTCACAGTTTTCGTTCCCATACTCCTCCGAAACGGCTTGACCGATTTTGATGAAATTTTTTGTGCTTATCCGGTATCTATGAGAATAGGCCAACATCTATTTTTCAAAAAAAAAAAAAACGTTTGCCGGGTCAGCTAGTATGAATATGAATTTAATAACTCTACGCGTTCATCAGGAAAGAGGTAGTGACTAATTTTTTTAATGTTTTTACTATATGATGTAACTCAAAAAATTTATTTTTGGAAATATTTCCCTTAATCTGTGCTATAAGAAGTTGCCTCGTACCAAATTTCAAGATTTAGAATCTTTGCGTTCACGGGAAGTACCCTGTAGGTTTTGATTCCCTTGTGAGTTTTGAAAATTTGCGTGAATTTTCGGCATAAACAGTCAACAAACATTTTTTGATTGCGTTGGCTTAGAAGTTTGATTTTGTTACAGCTTAAAGATATTATAGTCTTGAGTATTTCATATCAATTTAACACATCTACGCGAAAGGAAAAGGCTCATAACTTTATTTTCTTTATTTTTTATTTTATGATGTAACTAAAAAATTACGGTTTTCGCATTTTTTCCTTTATTTGTGCCATAAAACGTTGGTTCGTACCAAATTTCAAGATTCTGAGTTTACGGAAAGTACCCTGTAGGTTTTGTTTCCCCTACCATTAGTTGCGAGTTTGAAAATATAATAAAATTGCTGTTTCTTTTGATTGCGTTGAGATAGAAGTTTATTTGTGTTACAGCTTAAAGGTATTATGTACCCAAGTATTTGATATGAATTTCAATTTAATAACTTTACCCGTTTATGAGGAAAGGGGTAGTAACTATAAAATTAATACAAATATTTTTTTATATTATGTAATTAAAAATTTTCGGTTTTCACAATTTTTCCTATAGCTGTGCTTTAAGACATTGCTTAGTTCCAAATTTGCAGATTCTGAGTTCACGGAAAGTATCCTGTAGGTTTTATTCCCTTGCGAGCGACAAAAAATGCCGCTTAAATTGCTGTTTCTTTTTATTGCGTTGACATAGAAGTTTGATTTTCTTACGAATTAAAGGTATTATAGACTACCGTATGTTCTAGTAGAGTAGTAGTAGTATAGTACTTATAAAGCCTTAATAAGCCGCTCCGTCATCCGATGTAACACTATGTGCTACAAATTCCGTAGATGTTCTACGGCGTAGCAGCATTTAATGTAGCGAACTATGTATGTATACATATGTCGCAGGTCTTTAGCCAAAAACGTAATATTATAATCTCACTAGTGACATTATAATTACACAGGTTATAGTCAATTGCTTGTATTACTTACAATTTAACGGGCTAGTTTCAATGCCATCATAATTTCAATACATTGCCTCGTTGGTCTCGCGGCATAAATGTGCGCGTGGGATTTGGAGGTCTCGGGTTCAATTCCCGGGTCAGGCAAAGTGTTATTGAGTTTTTCCGTTAGGAAATTCTCAGTAGAAGCACGGAGTCTGGTAATGTGCCCGGTACGCCAATAGGCTCGCCCCCTATTACGTGGGACCTAAAAATTAATGGCGAAATGTGGGTGCAATATTACGCCTCTGTCTACTCCTTCGGGGATACAGGCGTGAGTCTATAAAAAAAAATTAAAAAACATTTCAATAGACTAATACAGTGAAATTGAAAGGCAGTGATAATTTGACAATAACACTGGCTTAAGAAAGCCGTTAGATTATCAGAGCGATCGCTGATTGGTCCGTTTTCGTTACCAGCTGCATTAAACATAGAGCTATGAAATAAGAGACAAGTGTTTGAAAACCAACCACCTTAATAGGTTATGTTAGGTTTTATTGTGACCCTGAACATAAATATAGGAGCCCGTCAACTTAGTCTCATAAACATCACCAAAGTTCTGATTTTTTCGTTTTATCAGTTTGGTCACTGTAGTTCATTCGTAAGTCTGTGCGACTGATAAAGTCAATTGACCAATCAGAACACGCGGGGCTCCCACCACTAACTTAACTCATAATAAAACTAGGTTTCTTATAATATGACTATTGCGGACCAAATTTTATTACAATATCACTATTGCGGCTTAGTGACATTACAATATCCCTGAAAAGAGCCCGTGAAAATATACGAACCAGTCGTTATTGACTATAAATTCATAATTTCACTAGTGAAATTATAATTACGTTTTTGACTAAATACCTGGGACATGTTCATCATCAGCCTTTGAAAGGAGGAATTGGCCTATTATACCACGCTGGCCAACCGGGTTGGTATAGGGTTTGTACCAAGTTTTCCTTCTCTTACAGTGCTGTTCTCTGCAGAATAAAAAATGAAAAAAAAGAAAAAAAAATGAAAATGTTTTATTTGTACCTCCACACAAACTTAAGAAACACTTAAAAAATAATAAACTTAACAATCAAATAAACTTAAACTAGAGGTACACTAGAGATATAAGTAGGTACATTATTAATGGTGGCGTTACGTGGAGGACAAATAAGGCGCTGCGTCAGCTATTGTTGCAGTATAAACTACAACGCTGGTATTCTCGCAGGCCGAGTAAATAGATAAATACACATAAATAATACACACACATATATATATATATATATATATATATATATATATATATATATATATATATATATATATATATATATATATAATATATATTGAATATGGTCCCTCTGTCGGCTCTTACGACACCCATGCGATGATATGGGTTGGTGACATTCCGTATTCTTAATCCGTCACCACCCGAACTGCGACATGTACATAAGAATTTTTTTGTTTAGATTTTGGTTGTTTTTTGTGTCCCTTGAATTAATGCTTGTAAAATGCCCGCTACAAAGGATATACTCCTAACGTGAGAGAGGTCTTAGAAAAGAATTTAATAAGAGCACATTAGCAACACTACCTTATAAATAGTAATCACTAGTTACATAAATAGCTCCTTGTTGAGAAGACCTTGGAGTTACTTATATATCTACAGATATATCAATCGTACATTTTCTCTCGTAAAAACAAACCACTCAAATAAGGCGCGCGCACTATTAACACGTTCACTAAAAATAGATCTTCCGACGCGGGATCTTACGCAATACTACTTGTTAAAGGATAATGTCAAGACACTTCTGCTTATATTGGTAATGATAACAAGATTATACGTGCACGTACACACGGAGAAAATAAGTGTTATAGATATGTAAATTATCATCGTTTTGTTTAGATTGAACAAATAAAAATAATGAGTAAGTTCTAGCATCGCGGCAGTGCCTCTGTTTTATCCTTGCACAATGGCTATATTTTATTTTATTAAAATTATCAGTCGCTTACATGCCCTTATTTTATGATGACGACATATTTAAGTCCGTTAAATTTCGGGGCAAAGAAAACCGTTAGCTAAATATTGTATTATGTATTTATAAGAGTATAACCATGATGATGGCACCTGCAACAGTGCCGAAATACCGCATACTCAAAGCAAAGGTACCTACGTGGTATATATTATTCCGAAATACAATATGGAAATAATGGGAGTGACCACGGTAGATAAAACATCTATTATTTATAAAATTCATTTATATAAACAATGTGAACTTTGGTCCTCAGACACGGTATTGTTACCCTTTTGCAAAGCCAGCGAAGATCTGCATACCATCAACTAAACACCATTCGAAAATATACCTCTCTACAGTCAAAGTGAAGCAAAATTAAAATGTTTGTGAATAAATTTACAAGAAGCCGTCTCTACTGAGATGGGAACAGTTCAAAGCATACGGAGCCGGTTACATAACATAGTATAACACATAAATGTCGCGTTTCACAAACATGACGACGCGGCGGTACGACAAGGATTCACTTACGAGGCGAAAGCGACGCGCATTTTGTAGTTCCGCTGCTATCATATGTTGTGAAAATATGTATACTTTCTGTGTACTCAAAACGTGTTGTTGATACGGCAGCAAGTGAGCGGTTGGGTAGTAAGTAACAATAGTGACTGAGAGATAGTGCTATTTTCCTTCGCGGCGGGGATCCTAATCCAGGTTCATAAGCTGTCTCTTGGGGTAGGCAGAGTGTGAATGTGTGACTCTGTGCTACAGGTATTCGGAGCTTATCGAATAATATTGCCGCGGTGTCCGCCGACGCAGCAAGTCACACGAATCGCAAGCAGCATACTTTTTTCCGACGACCCCAGTGATAAAAACACATGGCTGGCAAGTTCACGTACACAATTGAACAAAATTATTATTTGGTTTATAGTTATTTTCACTAAATAAACACAGCTCTTAAATTGTTTAGATTTATAGCCAACACCCACGTTGAAATATTATTAATTTTACTTTATTAATGTTGAACATAATTGCTGAAAATATTGTACGCGAAAATGAGCTATTAAAATAAATATAATATTTGTTTAACCTGGGTAATAACAACCACAAATTGATAGAACATTCCAGTTATGCACTGAACGTCAGCTTGCAGGCGAGGATCGGCAGAGGCATCACACTTGAGGGGACTTGACATTGTATTACCTCATTATCACGCAAACTAAGGCACGGGACAAAGGTTCAAGAAGATTGGTTACCAGTGGGATAGCGGCCATGTGAAACTATTGCCACGCTGAAATTGTGTACTCAAAACGTGTTGTTGATACGGCAGCAAGTGAGCGGTTGGGTAGTAAGTAACAATAGTGACTGAGAGATAGTGCTATTTTCCTTCGCGGCGGGGATCCTAATCCAGGTTCATAAGCTGTCTCTTGGGGTAGGCAGAGTGTGAATGTGTGACTCTGTGCTACAGGTATTCGGAGCTTATCGAATAATATTGCCGCGGTGTCCGCCGACGCAGCAAGTCACACGAATCGCAAGCAGCATACTTTTTTCCGACGACCCCAGTGATAAAAACACATGGCTGGCAAGTTCACGTACACAATTGAACAAAATTATTATTTGGTTTATAGTTATTTTCACTAAATAAACACAGCTCTTAAATTGTTTAGATTTATAGCCAACACCCACGTTGAAATATTATTAATTTTACTTTATTAATGTTGAACATAATTGCTGAAAATATTGTACGCGAAAATGAGCTATTAAAATAAATATAATATTTGTTTAACCTGGGTAATAACAACCACAAATTGATAGAACATTCCAGTTATGCACTGAACGTCAGCTTGCAGGCGAGGATCGGCAGAGGCATCACACTTGAGGGGACTTGACATTGTATTACCTCATTATCACGCAAACTAAGGCACGGGACAAAGGTTCAAGAAGATTGGTTACCAGTGGGATAGCGGCCATGTGAAACTATTGCCACGCTGAAAGTCGCAGGTTCGATTTGTGCTCGAGCCAAACATTTGTGTGCGTAAATATCGATGTTTGTCTTGTTCAGTGTGTTTCCATACTGAGATTATATTAGTACAAGTTTGGTAAAATCGGCGTCTAACGATCCCGAGTGTGAATCATGTTCGTGGCTGTAAATCACGTGAACAGCTCAAGGTGAGCTAGGTCTCTAGCCAGGCCTCCTCAAACCCAACCATGGCGTCCATGTCTAACATCCGACATACGCGGGAGGTGGACACGCGACTGTGTATATTACTGGCGCGGCTAACATGGCTAGGGTACTGTCTGGGTGGTCTATGGCCACACCCCAGGACGGAAGCCTCCTCTCCACATGTCCCTCAGCATAGTCAGAGGTTCTGTGGATGAGCTGGGCTGGCTCCGAGGGGCGACGGGACTGCCGTTGGTTACGATGCCGATGGCGGCTACGGCCTTAAAAAGGCAACCGTTCGGCTCGACCCGCAACCCTGAACAGACAGGATCGGGAGTCTTTCTCCTGGGCGTGGGGAGGAGACAGACTGCGAGGAAGAAAACCTCTTTAAAAATAACCCGAACCTCAAGCTCTGGCGCCCGGTGAGGAGGTGCGTGGCTGGGGGGAACCCAGTCGCTAGGGCGCTACCAGGGGAGCTCCCCCTTAAGGAGCAAAACTAAAAATGGCGACGGATCAAAAGAAGATATTACCCCAGGAGGGTACCGCCCGCTTAGCAGGCGGAGAATCCCTCGGCACTCCGGCGTCAGCCGTAGTGTCCAGCCCCTCGTATTCTGGGGGGGCAAACCGCGCCAATACCCGAGTTCGGGTTCTATAGATGCGGGCCTGCACACGCCCAGTTTTGTGCGCCCCAAAACGCCTAGTTCGGCGTCGTCCCGTGTCCAGTCGGGCGAAAGGGACACAGATAGGAGTAGGCAGACTACTCCAAACGGAGAAAGAAGGCGACAGCGAAGGGTATCGGAGGACAGTGACAGTTCATTCATGTCTGTCTCCTCGCTGTCGTCGTAGACCCCTAAGGAGGGAAGGGGACACAAGAGAAAGCCAAACGGCCCGGCCGATGTAAATCTCCCCAATAAGTTGCCGCGGTCCAAACGGGTTCCTAAAAGCACCAATATTGGGAGAAGCGGAACGGAAACAGGAACGGAGACAGAGCGCGAGGACGCGCTTGGCATAAAAATCCCCTCGGGCAGTGAACAGTCTCGCGCGGCAGAAGTTGCGGTCGAACTGCGGGACCAGCCGACCGCCGATGTAGGCTCCAAAGTTTTGGAAGCATTGTCGGTGGTGGAAAAGGTTTTAGAAGGAACTAAAGGTTTCAGAGGCCAGAAGAAGGTATCTCTGAGAGAGGCAGTTGCGGTGGTCAAGGTCGGGTTGTCGGAGCTCCACGGAAGAATCGACCCGACAGCCCCGACGTCCTTGACTGGGAGGTTAGAGAAGGAGAATCGCGAGCTCCGATCCCAGCTAGCCTCCTTAGGAAAGCAAGTGGCTGCTTTGACCAGGGAACTGGAGGAGCTCCGCCGTGGAAGCCATGAAAGGCTCCCGTTTAAGCCTGCAGAAGGGACCAGCGCGGCTGCTTCACCCCTAAAAGGTGAAAGGCCAAAGACGCGACCCGGGTCGAGCCCCACGTCTACCCGGGACCAGTATATATCCCAGGTAGACCGCGTACTGGCTGAGGTCCGAGTAGAGGCCCTGGCAAGGGTTTTTTCCGACGGGGGCCTTCAGCCTTCTCAAAGCGCGGTCTCAAGTGGAGTGACCGATATAGTTATGCCAGCCAGGAAAAGGGCACGCAAGCGAAAGAAAGGACGACGAGCGGTGAAGGAGCCGCCAGCGTCGGTGCCCAATTGCCCTGCTCCAACACAACCACAGTCTGTCCCGCCAGCTACGGAGGTCTGGGCCACGGTCGTTGGCAGAAAGACGAAGACCAGGGATGCCAGAACAACGGCTGCCCATCCACCGCCTAAAGAAAAGGCTGTACCGCGGCCTCCCTCGACTGCAGCCATCACGATTTCCTTACCCCCTGGCTCGGAGATTTCAATGGCTAAGGTAATGGAAACTGCCAAGGGAAATATTAGGCTAGCCGATCTTGGCATTGCGGGTGGTGTACGCGTCAAGAGGGCTATCACCGGGGCTCTGATTTTACAGGTTCCTGGAGAAGGAAATGCCGCTAAGGCGGACGCGCTCGCGGAACGCCTGCGGCAAGTCCTCTCTGGCACGGGCGCGGTCATAGCACGTCCGTGCAAAACAGGCGAAGTACGGGTTATGGACTTAGATGAGTCCATCATCCCAGCCGAGGTGGCCGAAGCTGTGGCTGCGGTAGGGGGATGTCTTGCATCCGAGGTAAAGGTTGGAGCCCTTCGTGTCTCCCGATCGCGGCTAGGTAGGCCCTGGGTTCGCTGCCCACTTGCGGCGGTTCGCAAACTAGCAATAGCCAAGCGGGTTCAAGTGGGATGGGCTTCGGCTAGGGTAGAGGTGCTGGCAGCTCGACCGTTACAGTGTTACCGGTGCCTCGAAATGGGACACGTAAGGGCAACGTGCCCCAATGAGACAGATCGCGGCGCACGGTGTTACGTGTGCGGTAGCACAGATCACGTGGCGCGTGCATGCACCGCTTCCGCGCCGAGGTGTCCGGTCTGCTCGGATCTTGGTCTGCCCGCGGACCATCGGCTGGGGAGTAAGAAATGCTCCCCACCTAAAAACAAAAAAAGAGGGCGAATAATTACTTCAGCCCCAGCCGCGGGCAGCTCAGACTCACCGCTGGCTGTAGGAACGTCTCAGCTGGCTACACAACCGGCAGAGGTACCTCCTTCCTCTGCCGGTTGTGTAGCCGGCGGATGGAGGCCTAAAATTCGCGCCCCACCACAGAATTTTACAGGGCAACCTAAATCACTGCCGCGCAGCACAAGATCTGCTGATGCAGACACTCGCGGAGTGGTTGGTTGCCTTAGCGGTAGTAGCAGAGCCATACTCCATCCCGGACCATCCCCGATGGTTTGGATCGGAGGATGGCACCGCTGCCGTTTACTGGGCAGGAGGGGAAAATGACCCCCATTGCACTCTCCTTCAGAGGGGCCTAGGGTTTGTGGCAGTAGAGTGGGGTCCACTGGTTATAGTGGGCTGCTACATATCCCCTAATTGCGGCCTCCCCGCCTTCGAGGCGTATCTAGATGGTCTCCGAAGTTGCGTGTGCGGCTACCTGTCCCGTCCGGTACTCGTTCTAAGCGATTTTAATGCCCGTTCTACTGAGTGGGGCGATCGCCTAGACGATGTAAGAGGAGGTACGCTCATCGAGTGGGCAGCGGGACTGGACCTTGGCATTTTAAATCGGGGTTCGATCAGTACCTGTGTACGGTGGCAGGGGGAGTCGATCGTCGACCTGACATGGGCCACTCCAGACGCCATCAACCTGGTGACAGGATGGAAAGTGGCAACGGAGGTGATCACTCTGTCGGACCACCGCCACATTATGTTTGATGTGGCCATCCGCCGCCCTGGCGCTAACCAGAATCGCCGCAATGGTAGCCTTCCACGTCGTTGGTCCCTCAAGCGAATGGATAAAGACATGCTCGTCGCCGCAGCCACCGCCGCGGACTGGCAAGAGGAAGAGGTCTCGTCTGATCCCGATGCACAGGCAGCCTGGTTCCGTCGCGTCATGACAGACGCGTGTGACGCATCGATGCCACGGGTCCAGCCAGGAGGGAAAAGGGGCTCGGTATATTGGTGGTCGCCCGAAATAGAGCAATTACGCACAGAGTGCGTCAGGGCCCGTCGCCGATATCAGAGAGCCCGACGAAGACGGCGATTCACAGCCGAAGAGGTTGTCGATATGAGGCGGGAGTATGGAGTCGCTGCAAAGGCGCTCAGTTTTGCGATCGCGGATGCCAAGGCTCGATCCTGGAAAGAACTTATAGAGGGGCTGGACATGGACCCATGGGGGCGTCCGTAAAAATTTGTACTGGGCAAGCTCAGACCATGGGTCCCGCCACTGACACAGACTCTGGACCCGCAATTCGTGGAAAGAGTGGTACAAACCCTCTTTCCCAGAATCGAGGATAATTTCACAGACCTACCGATATCGCCGGCGACCGTGAGGTGGTCCGACGACTTCGAGGTGACGGCGGCTGAACTAGACCGAGCTGTGCGTCGACTGGCGGCCCGAAACACCGCTCCCAGGCCGGGCGTGGGTGTACACTGTGGAGGCCTTGGGGGACAGGTTGAGGCGACTGTTCACCAGCTGCCTCCGGTATAGCGTATTCCCCACCGGCTGGAAAGAAGCCAAGCTGGTCCTCATCAATAAACCTGGCAGAACTGCTGACTCTCCTTTGGCGTTCCGACCTATTTGCCTGTTGGATGAGGTGGCGAAACTCTTCGAGAGAGTTATCGCCGCCCGTATCACCGAGCGGTGGGTGTGGGTCCTGACTTATCGGATAGCCAATTCGGTTTCCGGCAGGGGCGTTCGACGCTGGACGCGATAGAACGCGTTCGGTCCCTGTCGGAGGAGATTGTTCGTCGGAAAGGAGTGGCTTTGGCTGTTAGTCTTGACATAGTCAACGCCTTCAACTCCCTTCCGTGGCAAGCCATTAAGGAGGCACTGTTACATCATAATGTGCCTCCATATCTACATAAAATCGTTGGGACGTATCTGCGCGACAGGTCCATTACGTATATGGGTCGGGACGGCTTTGAACACCGGAGGGAGGTCACGTGTGGGGTTCCCCAGGGGTCAGTGTTAGGACCCCTGCTATGGAACCTCGCATACGATGCGGTTCTGAGGACCAGTCTACCCCCCGGCGTGAGTGTCGTCTGCTATGCGGACGACACTCTGGTATTAGCAAGAGGGCATGGCTTCCCTGAGGTAATTCGGCTCGCGGAACTGGGAGTGGCTTGTGTCGTCCGACAGATAAACGGGCTAGGGCTACAGGTAGCGCCTCATAAGACCGAGGCGCTGTGGTTCCACAGAAAACGTCAGAGTGTGGTTCCACCCAGCTCATTTGTAAGAGTGGCTGGTGTGGAGGTTCAGGTAGGTCGGTACATTAAGTACCTCGGCCTTACCCTGGACAGTCGCTGGAGCTTTGAGGAGCATTTCGAGCGGATGATCCCCCGAGTTCGTAGGGCAGCGGGGGCCCTTCAAAGGCTGCTGCCGAACCTCGGGGGTCCCAGGGAAGAAGTTCGCCGCCTCTATTGTGCGGTCGTACGATCCATGGCCCTCTACGGAGCGCCTATATGGGCCACACGCCTAGCGGCGTCCTCCCGCTGCAGGGCTAAGCTCAATAGTGTGCAGCGGGTAGCGGCCATTCGGATCGTACGAGGATACCGCACAATTTCATCAGAGGCGGCGACAGTCCTGGCACGTTTTCCACCCTTTGACATCCTGGCGGACATGGACGTGAGGGTCTATAGCCAAACTCGCGCAGATCGTCGGGAAGCGAATGGGGACGTCCAGGACGTGCTCGAAATGCGGCGCAATGCTTACCGGCAGGCTTTGCAGCAATGGCGCGCGCGGCTGGAATTGCCGCAGAATGCGCGCCAACGCGCTGTCGGTGCCATTTTGCCAAGCCTTGAGGCGTGGGTTGGACGCAAACACGGCCGCGTCACCTACCGATTCACTCAGATACTCACCGGGCACGGGTGCTTCGGTGAGTATCTGAATCGAATCGGACGCGAACGGACGGCACAATGCCACCACTGTACAGGCGACCAGGATTCCGCCCAGCATACGCTGGAGGATTGCCCGGCATGGGCAACGGAACGTGAAGTTCTGGTCGACCAGATCGGACGAGATCTGTCGCCGCCAGCAGTTATTGCTGCCATACTGGCGAGTGAGGAGGGCTGGGACGCAGTGGCCTCCTTTTGCGAGTTCGTAATGCTCCAAAAAGAGGCTGCTGAGCGGGATCGGGAGAGGGCTGATCCCGCCCGAAGACAAGGACGATTTCGCCGAGATCCGCCAACAGGGCCGCGGGCCGCCAGAGCATGGGGAGCTCTGGTCGGCGATTAAGATTCGTTGGTCCGGGAAGAAGTACGGGCAGGTGAGGGCGTGTAGCCTTCCCTGAGAACGAGTTCCGTTGAACCTGGCGCCATGGGAGGAAGACTGGACAGCTTCTGTACCCAGTCTTCCTCTCGTTGGGCGTCTTTGGTTGGCAGTCGAGGTGGTTTTTAGTGGCAACACCACATACTCCGTCTCATTTCCCCAAGAGACGGAGATCCGAAGGGATCTTCCACCTCGAAAAAAAAAAAAAAAAAAAAAAAAAAAAAAAAAAAAAAAAAGGTCTCTAGCCAGGCGTCTCTAGTGGCGTAGGTACTATACGCCCAACATTATACGCTTTTAACCCTGACGTGTTTCTTGTGTAAGGATACTTGTTGATCATTAATGCAAAACTACTCAACAGATTCTGAGGAAACTTTATTTTTATCGATTCATGGACGGGGCAGAAGGAATATGCTAGGTTATGATAAAACATATTTTTTTATTTGATTAAGAACGTTTATCTACATTTAGAATAAAGTGTATCCAAAATATAGACGAATATATTTGGACAGGGGTGCAGTAAATTAAACTAAACCCATGAAGTGTTTGATAAAGTGGCAGTTAATTGAAAGTGATCGTTATAATCCGCGCCATATGATATCGCTAATGGATGTTCGCACTACATTTGTCCACAGATTATACAACACGAGCTTTTTAGAATCGACAAAGCTTGTCTACATTTTCAGTTGCGACGAAATCTAATCTTATACTAATATATAAAGCTGAAGAGTTTGTTTGTTTGGTTGAACGCGCTAATCTCAAGAACTACTGGACCGATTTGAAAAACTATTTCAGTGTTAGATAGCCCATTTATCGACGAAGGCTATAGGCTAAATAACATAAAGCTAAGAGCCACGGGAGCGGAGCAGTAGCCTTAAATAACGCGGGTGTAACCGCGGGCATCATCTAGTATCTTATATAGCTGTGGATATTACCAGAGGTTTTGGAGACACGTTAAAAATACAACGTTGTCTTATTAAGACAGCTTTCGTATAGGAATAAATTCATAATGTGTCGCAGGGGATTTTATGAACTCGCATCCAACACACACACCCGGCGCAGTGTGAAACGGTGAGGCGGCCTAATAAACCACTACGCCAACCGTGCA
This sequence comes from Euclidia mi, assembly GCA_944739405.2. Classification (NCBI taxonomy): domain Eukaryota; kingdom Metazoa; phylum Arthropoda; class Insecta; order Lepidoptera; family Erebidae; genus Euclidia; species Euclidia mi. Next base: position 369,043 of record OX123184.2, read on the forward strand.
GTCATAACATGGCAATCATAAACTCTGGCAGAGTAGGTATCTGTATAATTGTATTTTCTTACTTCTCCAAACATTAACGCATAAGAACATTTTAATCCAAGGTTAACTGCTATATAGTTAAAAGCTGTGTGAATACGGTCTGACATTAAAACAAAGTAAGTAGTAAGTACTATTACTTCACTCCTATACTGTTAGTAGCTGTGTATCATTATGTTGGTATATTATATATAAACTGTTTCCTACCTCGTTGAAATAGAGAAGCCTGCTTTCCACCGTGCAATCTTTACAGTAATTATTACAAATTATATTTAAATAAGTCACCAAGCGTTATAAATTGATTCAGAAATGGTCTATTTGAACTTAATGACCGAGTTTACAGAAATTGACCCAACGCCCCATCATGGTACAGTGATGCACGGAAACACCAAAATATAAACAATAATTAACATCCTTGACACAAATCGACGTCCACGAAACAATAAACAAGGCTCTTTTGTACAACGATACTTGTTATCAACACTCGCCACGTGTTTTGCCAATTGTCGTTGACTAACAATAGTAATGGTAGAAATAAAGCCCAAACTAGGTGACATATAATTACAAAATGAATGAAAATAGGCAAACGTCACGTTATTTCGCCGACAATTTTTACATAAGCCTATATGACTGATAAAGTCGTAAAGACGTGCATTGTTCCTAAATATTATAATTGTATAAATGGCTACGTAGGGGGCAAAATATAAACATTTATTTTATTAATAATATCCTGGGATTAATATTCTGAGACATATTTTATAGGTAATAGAGCCTTGCTGATTTCAGCATGAATGGGCCGGCTCGACCGAGGAAGTACTACCCTCTCACAGAAAATCGACGTAAAGTAACAGTACCTAAACTGTTGCGTTTTGTTCGGTGAGTGAGAGTGCCGGAAGCCCTATCCCCTATTTCTTCTCCCTCATCCTATCCCTTTTGCCAACCCCAAGGGGCGACAACGCACTTGTGACTCCTGTGGTGTTGCTTGTGTCCATGGGCGGCGGTAATTGCTTACCACCAGTCGATCCGTCTGCTCGTTTGCCGCCTATTACTATAAAAAAAGACATGTTGGTGTATGGTGTAGTTTCACATTTTGCGGGCAACTGATAATCATACTTATATTTCGTTAAATAGAGTGGGTAAAACCTACGTACTACGGCTTAGCAGTGTCGCTAACTATTTGACAACTTTTAGTAAATACAAACTTTAACTTGGTGCGCGCGCACAATGCGCTTAAAACTTTACAAAGTTTCACCTTCAAGTATATAAATAAATGTTCATTCATGTTTAACTTCTCGCAGTAAATAACAGCATGAATCGCACAACCCACTTTTTAGTTCTAAGTGTAGAAAGTGTAATTATATTATACCAAAAAGAGCTTTATTCCTTATTGATTTATCTAACTAACTAAAATCAAATAATATATCAACCAATAAAATATATGCAGCAACAAATCTTAATATATAAAATCCTTGCGTTACTGACTGACTGACAGACACGCTACTGCCGAAACTATTGGGCGCAGGAAGCTGAAATTTGGCATGTATGTTCCTTGGGGACCGTAGGGGTGCACTAAGAAGGGATTTCCCGAAATTCCCACGGGATCGGCCAAAACGGGTAAATTTAAAAAAAATGCAGGCGTAGCTGCTGGCGTCCTCTAGTCCTTTTATATGACAGCAGACTATATTTTTGTAGACAGCTAACAAGCATTGGACCATAAGCCTAAACATTGTCCAAACTCTGAATACTTAATTGATCATGAATCAAACAACAATCGAGTTCCTTTACCCAATGAGTTCACAAATGCTACACAAACTTAATGAGCGAACAATTATGTTAATTAATAGTGACATCTAGGTCATGAAGCATTATTATGCTTCTACCAGGCATGTTTGACACACGATCGCAAGGGAACATCGAAACCGTTTCAATTTAGTTTATTGTTTACTGATTATTTATCAACGACTACAATTATATAGCAAGCAACTTTGTAACTAAAATAAACAATACTGTATACTGAAAATAAATTACTCAAACAATGAAAGTAAAATACGACGGCCGAAGGTCGCGGGTTCGATTCCCGCTCAAGTCAAACATTTGTGTGCATGAACATGGATGTTTGTCTTGGTCTGGGTGTTTCTATGTATAATATGTATGTTTTTACAAAAAAAAAGTATATATGTATGTATATCCATTATCTAGTACCCATAACACAAGCTCTGCTTAGTTTGGGACTAGATGGTGATGTGTGTATGTTGTAGAATAGTATTATTATATTAAAATAGTATAGACTCAACTTATCCTACCTTAAGTAAACATTAAAGCTATTTTGTTATTTTTACCAAGTTTAATAATACCTTAAACTCTCATTGTTGTGTATCCATTAAATTTTAGCGCCCATTCTGCCTTCTCCCTACAAACTTTAAGTATGCTAAAATACGTACTTGTTAACTAACATTTTCCCGTAACGTATTATAAGTATATTATTGTAAATATAGGGCGCCACGAGCGATGAGTGATCTGTGTTGTCAGGCAACAGTCAACTTGCCACCGTCTGTATAATGCGTACTTAAGTGTGTGACAAATAGATCATAATTACAGAGTGATGTCTATATACAAATGTTCAATATGTTCTACCGATAGTAACATTTATAATTAAGTAAGTGTGTGGAGAAGCTTGGGGGAGGCCTATGTCCAGCAGTGGACGTCTCTAGGCTGACATGATGATGAAGCCAATGAATACATAATACAGTAAGTATACCAATGTATGCATTGGTCTCAAACATTAGAATCATGAAATAATATGATAACAATTGCAGTTAAAAGTTTAGGTGCAAATGTCTACTTAGTCATTCAATGGTGCCGCTTCCAATAAGGTTCTGCGATATTTTAAACTCCAGATAGATTATTTTTGATAGAAAATATATTTTAAAATTAATTCTATACATAATAATAAAGTAAAATTGACATTCAATATATGTAGGCAGAAAGAAATACGAGGATGTATAACAACTATCAGTGTCGTGAAGTACTGTATTCAAGGGTAGGTTCAATAGAATTGCAAATACTTATACTGAAATCTATTAATAATGATTGTGTTCTCTAGCAGGTACGTTTCAAACTCTGTAACTGCCCACAGAAAGTAAATATTCATTATTTATTTATCTTTTTATTGTTTCAACTCTACAAAACTAATTATAACCTAATGGAAGGAAAGAGGAACCCACCACGCACCCTCGAATTGACCACCCCAACTATTGCAATAGAAAAAGGTTGACAATATCGAACTCCTCTAAAAGGATAAGGGATATAGGAATGGTATGGGTTCCAGGAAGATACCTGACTTGCAGTATCCCGCTGTATGCGCCGACTATTCTTCGACACGTGTTTCGCCTCTGCACGAGGCATCCTCAGGAACGATGGGCAACGACTGAGCGCTTTCCAAACGTGGGCATGTGTTATAAACGATTGTACTTTCTAATCCCCTCCCTCCGTTGCTCGACTGATGTGAGTCATTATGACGGTGTGCGAATATATTCAGCAATGGGGACCCGTTAAAGTTGGTTTGATCGTTCAGTAATGTATGCTTGTCCCGCTTTAAAATCTCTAATTGTTCCAATACGCACATTCTAATACCCTTTTGACAAGTGTGTATGACGTCAAATGAATGTCCGCTATTTAAGGTATGACCCGATTCAAGTAAATGTTCGGCAAAATGAGACTTTTCCGGCTGGTTGTTTCTAAACGCCGCTAAATGTTCTTTATATCTCAGCTCAAAACTTCGACCCGTCTGTCCTATGTACTTATTTTGGCATTGGTCGCATGTTAAGCAGTAAATACCGGACTTTTTGTTCTTGCATACTTTATCTTTACCATTGCAAAGAAATTTTAACGTTTTGTATGGTTTATAGGCTGATCTGATACCGTTCCTCCTCAGTATACGCGCCATACGGTCAGTTATGCTTCCAAAATAGGTAAGAACAGCGGTATTATTTATAGGTTCTTTTATAGAGGGATATAAAAGTGACTTGGCCATTCTAAGTTGTTTTCCTCTAATCATCTTATCAATAAGGCGTTTACTATACCCGTTGGATTGAGCTATATGATAAATAATATTTAATTCTCTGTTATATGATTCTATATTCAGTGGTACATTTAATAATCTATGAATCATACTGTGAAATGCTGCCATTTTGTGTTGCGATGGATGACAGGACGATGCTGGTATTGTACTATCTGTATACGTCGGTTTACGATAAATTTCAAATGAGTGTGAGGTACCCTCCCTTTTGATAGTCAAATCTAAGAAGTTTATTGAGCTGTTTTGTTCTATCTCCAATTCGAACTTAATTTTGGGGTGTATACTATTAATTCTTGTAAGAAAACAGTGAAGCTGACGTTCTGTGCCCTTCCAAGCCAGCAAAATATCGTCCACGTATCTATAATAATATAAGATGTTCGGTTCTTTCACCAAATGCTCGTGTTCGTAGTTATTCATAAAGATATCTGCTAACAACGGACTAAGCGGTGAACCCATGGCCAAACCCTCCTTCTGTAAGTAGTACTCGTTGTTGAATTGAAAATAATTTTGTTTACTGCATAACTCGGTTAATTTCAAAATATTCTGAATCTGTTCTGGGTGTATTCTATTTCTTCCCAGCAGATTTTTAATTATAACTAGACATTCTTTATACGGGACATTTGTAAATAAGCTTTTTACATCCAAAGACACGAGTTTTGTGTTTCTAGGTAGACAGATGTGTTTTATTTTGCTAATCAAATCATAACTATTTTTCAGGCTGTATTTTGCGGTGAATGACGTCTTCTCTTTAATCAATCCGTTTAAATATTTCGCTAATTTATAAGCTGGAGCGTTGACATATGAGACGACTGGACGGATGGGCACCTGATCTTTATGTATTTTTGGTAAACCATACAACAGCGGACATTGAGGGTTCATCGGTATAAGACTTTTCGCTAAATAGCAGTTTTGTGGAAAAAGGTAAGTACTTGACTTGATACTGAGTTTTAATTCTGCATGAAATCGTTTGGTAGGATCGTAGGGCAGACGCTGGAAATCTTCGGTGTGTATTACATCTTGTACTTTGCTATTATACTGCGGTCTAGACATAATTACTACGGTGTTGCCTTTATCCGCCTTATTTACCACCAAATCATTTTGTTGAATTTTATTTTGGATGGATTTATATATTTTTAATTCGCAGTTAATGAAATTAGTCGATTTGTATGTTTGTAACTGATGGGCAGCTAAACTCTTGACTATGTTATCTTTTTTATTTCTGGTAATAGCTATTTCTGCATCCACCGCCAATGTTTCCAAAGAATATTGCGTAACTTTTTGAGGAATACTATACTTTAATCCCTTCTCCAAAAGTGAGTTCTCGTCACGTGTGAAAATGGTGTTCGAAAGATTCTTTATTCTGGGATGAAATTGATGATTACAAGTGGTGTTGCCAGTATAGTCTGAAGGTGGTGTTATTCTTCCTATCAGTTCTTGTAACTTCCTACTTTGAATGATGTATTTCTCGTGAGCTACAGTTGACGCTAATTCCCTAGCTTTTTGGTCTAATAAATCGAACTCGACATTGTGTAACTTGAATGAAAGTTCTAAGTGCAGTATTTTTAAATGTAGTTTTAAATTATCGCGAACCGTAAACCAACGTCTTGCCTCTTCACCTAGCCAAATTTTTTGAGCTTTTTGTATCGCTATATTGGCAGCCCGACTGTGCGTATTGGAACGTATAGTAATATAATTTGGAATGACATTGTAATATTTACATTTCTGATTGAACCACACGTTTTGACATGCGACCCGGTGTTGCTTCGTAAGTTTGATGTATAATTTCGCCTGTACAGCTATGCTTGCTGATTTGATATAGTTGATTGAATCAGGCGTTACTTGGCGGAACTCCATTGTAACCTAATGGAAGGAAAGAGGAACCCACCACGCACCCTCGAATTGACCACCCCAACTATTGCAATAGAAAAAGGTTGACAATATCGAACTCCTCTAAAAGGATAAGGGATATAGGAATGGTATGGGTTCCAGGAAGATACCTGACTTGCAGTATCCCGCTGTATGCGCCGACTATTCTTCGACACGTGTTTCGCCTCTGCACGAGGCATCCTCAGGAACGATGGGCAACGACTGAGCGCTTTTTTTTTTTTTGAGCGCCATCGTTCCTGAGGATGCCTCGTGCAGAGGCGAAACACGTGTCGAAGAATAGTCGGCGCATACAGCGGGATACTGCAAGTCAGGTATCTTCCTGGAACCCATACCATTCCTATATCCCTTATCCTTTTAGAGGAGTTCGATATTGTCAACCTTTTTCTATTGCAATAGTTGGGGTGGTCAATTCGAGGGTGCGTGGTGGGTTCCTCTTTCCTTCCATTAGGTTACAATGGAGTTCCGCCAAGTAACGCCTGATTCAATCAACTATATCAAATCAGCAAGCATAGCTGTACAGGCGAAATTATACATCAAACTTACGAAGCAACACCGGGTCGCATGTCAAAACGTGTGGTTCAATCAGAAATGTAAATATTACAATGTCATTCCAAATTATATTACTATACGTTCCAATACGCACAGTCGGGCTGCCAATACAGCGATACAAAAAGCTCAAAAAATTTGGCTAGGTGAAGAGGCAAGACGTTGGTTTACGGTTCGCGATAATTTAAAACTACATTTAAAAATACTGCACTTAGAACTTTCATTCAAGTTACACAATGTCGAGTTCGATTTATTAGACCAAAAAGCTAGGGAATTAGCGTCAACTGTAGCTCACGAGAAATACATCATTCAAAGTAGGAAGTTACAAGAACTGATAGGAAGAATAACACCACCTTCAGACTATACTGGCAACACCACTTGTAATCATCAATTTCATCCCAGAATAAAGAATCTTTCGAACACCATTTTCACACGTGACGAGAACTCACTTTTGGAGAAGGGATTAAAGTATAGTATTCCTCAAAAAGTTACGCAATATTCTTTGGAAACATTGGCGGTGGATGCAGAAATAGCTATTACCAGAAATAAAAAAGATAACATAGTCAAGAGTTTAGCTGCCCATCAGTTACAAACATACAAATCGACTAATTTCATTAACTGCGAATTAAAAATATATAAATCCATCCAAAATAAAATTCAACAAAATGATTTGGTGGTAAATAAGGCGGATAAAGGCAACACCGTAGTAATTATGTCTAGACCGCAGTATAATAGCAAAGTACAAGATGTAATACACACCGAAGATTTCCAGCGTCTGCCCTACGATCCTACCAAACGATTTCATGCAGAATTAAAACTCAGTATCAAGTCAAGTACTTACCTTTTTCCACAAAACAGCTATTTAGCGAAAAGTCTTATACCGATGAACCCTCAGTGTCCGCTGTTGTATGGTTTACCAAAAATACATAAAGATCAGGTGCCCATCCGTCCAGTCGTCTCATATGTCAACGCTCCAGCTTATAAATTAGCGAAATATTTAAACGGATTGATTAAAGAGAAGACGTCATTCACCGCAAAATACAGCCTGAAAAATAGTTATGATTTGATTAGCAAAATAAAACACATCTGTCTACCTAGAAACACAAAACTCGTGTCTTTGGATGTAAAAAGCTTATTTACAAATGTCCCGTATAAAGAATGTCTAGTTATAATTAAAAATCTGCTGGGAAGAAATAGAATACACCCAGAACAGATTCAGAATATTTTGAAATTAACCGAGTTATGCAGTAAACAAAATTATTTTCAATTCAACAACGAGTACTACTTACAGAAGGAGGGTTTGGCCATGGGTTCACCGCTTAGTCCGTTGTTAGCAGATATCTTTATGAATAACTACGAACACGAGCATTTGGTGAAAGAACCGAACATCTTATATTATTATAGATACGTGGACGATATTTTGCTGGCTTGGAAGGGCACAGAACGTCAGCTTCACTGTTTTCTTACAAGAATTAATGGTATACACCCCAAAATTAAGTTTGAATTGGAGATAGAACAAAACAGCTCAATAAACTTCTTAGATTTGACTATCAAAAGGGAGGGTACCTCACACTCATTTGAAATTTATCGTAAACCGACGTATACAGATAGTACAATACCAGCATCGTCCTGTCATCCATCGCAACACAAAATGGCAGCATTTCACAGTATGATTCATAGATTATTAAATGTACCACTGAATATAGAATCATATAACAGAGAATTAAATATTATTTATCATATAGCTCAATCCAACGGGTATAGTAAACGCCTAATTGATAAGATGATTAGAGGAAAACAACTTAGAATGGCCAAGTCACTTTTATATCCCTCTATAAAAGAACCTATAAATAATACCGCTGTTCTTACCTATTTTGGAAGCATAACTGACCGTATGGCGCGTATACTGAGGAGGAACGGTATCAGATCAGCCTATAAACCATACAAAACGTTAAAATTTCTTTGCAATGGTAAAGATAAAGTATGCAAGAACAAAAAGTCCGGTATTTACTGCTTAACATGCGACCAATGCCAAAATAAGTACATAGGACAGACGGGTCGAAGTTTTGAGCTGAGATATAAAGAACATTTAGCGGCGTTTAGAAACAACCAGCCGGAAAAGTCTCATTTTGCCGAACATTTACTTGAATCGGGTCATACCTTAAATAGCGGACATTCATTTGACGTCATACACACTTGTCAAAAGGGTATTAGAATGTGCGTATTGGAACAATTAGAGATTTTAAAGCGGGACAAGCATACATTACTGAACGATCAAACCAACTTTAACGGGTCCCCATTGCTGAATATATTCGCACACCGTCATAATGACTCACATCAGTCGAGCAACGGAGGGAGGGGATTAGAAAGTACAATCGTTTATAACACATGCCCACGTTTGGAAAGCGCTCAGTCGTTGCCCATCGTTCCTGAGGATGCCTCGTGCAGAGGCGAAACACGTGTCGAAGAATAGTCAGCGCATACAGCGGGATACTGCAAGTCAGGTATCTTCCTGGAACCCATACCATTCCTATATCCCTTATCCTTTTAGAGGAGTTCGATATTGTCAACCTTTTTCTATTGCAATAGTTGGGGTGGTCAATTCGAGGGTGCGTGGTGGGTTCCTCTTTCCTTCCATTAGGTTACAATGGAGTTCCGCCAAGTAACGCCTGATTCAATCAACTAAAACTAATTATAAATGACCATGAAGCCCTGGCAAGCAGTTAATTTAACTTCTCTGGGTATAAAACAGCGCCCTATCTTAATTTAGTAAAATATTTACATTGGCTAGTCTACGCCTGTACATATATGTATAATTTACGCCAAATTAACACATTTGATTAGATTAGCTTAACAAATAAACGGACAATTATTATTTATTTGCTACGCTTTTCTAGACAATCACTTCGGCACAAAGATATTGTAAGAAAAAACTAATACTTTATAAAAGTTTTATAATTATTGTCCCGTAAACCTTTTATTTTCCGTGTGGTGACGGATTAAGAATACGGATTGTCAACACCCCATATCATCCCATGGGTGTCGTAAGAGCCGACAGAGGGAGCATATTATGCAGAGAACAGCACTGTAAGAGAAGGAAAACTTGATACAAACTCTTAATCCCAACCCGTTTGGCCAGCGTGGTATAGTAGGCCAATTCCTCCTTTCAAAGGGAGAGGCCTAGTCAGTAGTGGACTGTTAAAGGCTGATGATGAACCTTTTATTTAATTCGTCTCCCATCTGTCTATAGTTTTCTCACAGATATGTCTTAATTGTGACGTAAGGCAGTATAAATGGCTTTATAATTGTGTTGTAAATAAACAAGTATTACAATACACCTTGAGCATAAAAACGCTAAAGGGAAAATTGTAAAACATTAAAATAGACATAGAATATTCTGTTGATCTAAACGATAAGCAGATTCGCTCCTATTCCTATCATTTTACGCAATAGCATATCGATTGTATTGTGGCGAGTGTTAGTTTATAATAAGTATATAAAACTTTCATCTTTATATCACAGTAATAACGTGAGACAGGACTTTATTCAGATATGAAAAATTAACTCTACAAGCTTACGATTTAATTATATTTCATAAAATATTGAGTCTAAAACTAGGGCACCTAAATTGCCAGCGTCATTTAGAGAAATAATTATTGAAACATTTAAGTAAATCCTGCCACTGTTATAGAAAAGTAATAAAAGAGTATTAACTTTAGATTTATCAACTTTGCTAAAACTTTGAGGCTTCCAGTAAATACTGAAATAAAATAATTAGACTAAAAAGTTGGTGCTACATAATTTGAAACTCGTTATAAGATTTCAGAATATACGTTGAACAATTTTCTCAATTCTCATTGTGAATTGAGTATTTCTATTATATTTTGTGATACAAATAGCTAAATAACAATAGAAGGAGAAATAGTTTAATAAGTCAGCCGTAACAAATTACATAGCAATTATTCAAAAATAATCGTGTTTAAGTGAGTCCATGTGGTGACGGATTAAGAATACGGAATGTCACCACCCCATATCATCCCATGGGTGTTGTAAGAGCCGACAGAGGGACCATATTATGCAGAAAACAACACTGTAAGAGAAGGAAAACTTGATACAAACCCTATACCAACCCGTTTGGCCAGCGTGGTATATAGACCAATTCCTCCTTGCTAAGGAGATGCCTAGTCCAGCAGTGGACTGTTAAAGGCTGATGATGTAGTGAGGTCAAAGACAGCGCAATATATTGCATAGCAAGAGTACATACATTTGTTACTCGACAGAATGCATATATGGTGTAGAGATTTAAGCAGTAGTCTCGCCGCTTGAAACTGCAACAAGTGTCGTGATTTCGATCCACACTCGAGACAACTCTTTGAGTGAACCACAATTTGTTGTTTCGAGTGTGAAACTACTTTGTGTCCGTCGACTGAATGGTTGTAAAGTCCCAGCGACGTAGAATTTATTTCTAGTGAGGGAAAGAGTTGTCTTTATAAACAAAACTGTTTTGGTAATCAAAACCAGTATTACATAGGTATACATATATCTACTAGAGAAGTCATTGAAGCGCACGAGCACCTGTTACCCAACATGTTCCCCTCCAGTACTGTCAAAAGCCAGAACAGTTTCACACACACGACACGACGCAGCAACATGGCGACGTAACAAGCGCCATGTCAACGCAGGGTCGACCACGTCACCACCAACAGACTTCATATCATCCAAGTAGGTACGTTGTATATGGCGCCGGGGTATCGGATTACGAATTACCAATAACGCTCACGAAAAAGCCCCAGGCTTATGCGTTTTCTCACGAAAAGCCCCAGGCTTATGCGTTTTCGTTTAAATATATATTGGTAAACAGCACTGATGTTTGAAAGAAAATATACTGTACTGATACAGCACGTTT